>JAOUQZ010000030.1:4362770-4380501 GCA_028564935.1 Neosilurus hyrtlii
ACACACACACACACACACACACACACACACACACACACACACACACACACACACACACACACACACACACACCTCCTTCACTATTCTGCCCTCTGGTACTCCAATTAATAACAAGGCTGACAGATGTTAGATAATGGGGATACCAATTTCATATACTGTATGAATATATGAGTCTCATACCTACTCTATACTACGTCTGCCCCTCTGGCTCACTGTTTACCATTTCCCATAGTAACAGGCAGACATGAAGTGGAGCTGCAGGAGAAGGTCGTATGGGCATGCATTAAATATGGAGCTATGTGGGGGTGTAAAAATACAGAGAGATGGATGGATGCATCCTTATTGGCCCTGTGTCACATCCCCTCCTAACTTACCTAGTGAGACACCTCATGAAAGCTCCTAAAGTGATGTGACAAAGCACTTAAGAGGAAAAAAAGCTGACTGGCATGGCTCCCCACTGCTAGGAGACACGTCCTTAAAACTCTCACCTCAACTAAAAGTTACTGCACAGTGAAGTGTCGAGCATGACTGACAGCTCAATGGTTTCAGTCATGTCTACACGGGAAATGATTTGTCAGTGACTAGGTGATACAAGGAAAGCGAGACATCAAACATTGTGCGCATTTAAATATTGAGTGTGTGTGTGTGTGTGTGCGCGTGTTATCTGCTGTTATCTACACTCTCTCCTTTCAGTCTGAAGTGACTAAATTTACAATATTCTGACTCATATATACGGAATTCAAGAAAGCAAGGATCACAGTATATCTCTTTAAAGTAAGATGTGTCGTTCTGAAAAGTGCGACTTGACATAAAAGCTACAAACTGTCGCTGTGTTTGATTTAATGGTAAAGAATGCAGGTCTGATTGAAGTCTGCTGCACACCGCACAAGTTAAAGCTTCCAGACAGACCTCTGCTGACCCACGTTACATGAAAGTGCTTCAGACCCAAGCGCATTCACTATTACTTTCCTTGCGCCCTCTTATGCGGGAATTACACTGAAAACAAAAATCGAAGCAGCAGTGGCAGAGTCTAGTGCAACACTCAGACCGTGATACGAAATTCTATCTCGTTCCTAAGTGATGGGAAGCACTAACGTTCTTTACTTCGGCTAAAAAAATGGACTTGGAAAAAAATCGGATACCTGTAATAGAGTTTCGCTCTTAGTAGTTTTGGGACTGGAGGGTGAGCTAAACGTTTAAAAAATAAATGGGAGAGAAAAAAATGCCTATTCAGTTTCAGTCCATGATTTTGTCATAATTTTTACTTTTTAAAAAAATGGTACCAAAAGTGAGATAGTAATTTTTCTGTATTATATTGCAAACTGTTTTAGTTACAGGTACAAGGGTATCACACTAGATGGAGGTCAACAAGATCTAAACATGTGTAAACATCTGTAAGGTGATGCAAACAGAATAATAGCACTCAGGATGTTGCAATACTGTCAGGAGTGTAACGTCAATATACGCTGCCCGGCCAAAAAAAAAACAAAAAACTTTTTCACACACAAATGTTTTGTCTTTATAGATTACATAATAGTCTTGCTTACACACATAATCGTCATACCATTGTTTCAACAAACTTCAGCAACAGAACATTTATTTCCATCCAGTATCGGGTTAATTTCTCACCAACGTCTTGAATTGATGAGGGAAAAACTGAACCCCTGTATAAAGTCTTCTCCGGCACATCCAGAAAAGTTTCAATAGGGTTAAGGTCAGGACTCTGTGGTGCCAATACATATGATTCCTCGTGCTCCCTGAACCACTCTTTCATTATTTGAGTGCCAGTTTTATATCCGTACCATCAGGGAAAAAAAAGTCTATTGATGTGATAACCTGCTCATTCAGTTCATTCAGATCATCAGCTGACTTCATTTTATTGCCACATTAATGTTGCTGAGCCTCGACCGGACCAACTGGAGCAACAACGCCATGGAGAGATTACAGGCTGTGATCGAGGACTGGAAAAAGGAAAAAAATACTTTCTTTTGGCTGGGCAGTGTATTATTACTGTATATTATTACACTCTAGCGAAGTCTTTTATTAATTTTTTTAAATCTAACTTTTAAGAAATTAAATACCACAAAAAAATTACACTCCTGACAATATTACAACATTCGCAGAGCTATTATTCTGTTTTGCATCGCCTTACAGAAAAACTTTGCACATATTTAGATCTTGTTGACCTCCATCTAGTGTGATACCCTTGTACTTGAAACTAAAACACCTTCCAATATAATACAGAAACATTACCATCTCACTTGTGGTACCATTTTTTTTGTAACAGGCCCTAAATGTTTTCTTTGCTTAAGTGGAAAGGTCCAAGTCTCTCTCTCTCTCCCTGTTTTCAGCTTTGATTTGAGAAGAAAATAACCACTTTCACTGTGGTGTAAACAGTCATCGTGTTCTTTCATGTCCCTATAAAATCTTCTGCTTTAATGTTGAGGCTGAGTGAACGTTCCTATGATAAACTAAAGCGACACTAAGGAACACTGCATTTTACACTCTGAATCAAGTTCAAACTGAACCAACACCCCTCTAATACTGTCCTGCTTCCAAACCACAGCACACAGCAGAAAACCTGCTGCTTCTGTCAGTACTGCTGCTGGTTAGCGTGATCCCTGCCTTATACATGCTACACATTTAAACACTTCATAACAATGAGCCTGTTATTACAGATTATCATAGAGAGACACAGTGCTTCACGTAGTTTAGAGGGTTGATGTGCTTTACATTTTATCTATTGCACACAAGGGGGGTAAAAAATAAACCTTAAACTGTAAAGCACTTATCTTTACATCTGTAGCCCAGCCTGTATGTCACTGCATACTTATGAGATAATCACATATATCTCCTCTGGTAATCATGTAACTCTGTTAATGGCCATGTCTACGAAGCTCACTGAATTAAACTGAGTTGAATTAAATTAAAAGTGTTGTGACAGAGGAGAAAAACAGAAACCACAATTATGATGCTAAACAAGAGGGTTGAAGCCACAAACAGATGTACAGAGGAAGAAGGAAGAAGGGAGCTTCTGGTAAATGTTGTAATGAGTTAAGAGAGGATTTAGCACTAAGGACGGCTGTCCAGCTGCTTCTGGCCTCATGTGATGGGGGATGAGGAGAGAGACAGACACCGATCGAGGGAGTGAAACAGTACTGAAAGGACAGTCCAGTCTTTCCAACATGCTGCTAGGAGGATTAAAACAAAGGATGTTAAGCCAAGGCTAGTGTGAGTCTTACTACTACATTCCACCTTTCACTTAATAAAGATTTTAAAAACTACATGCATGCTGCATCCAGCCCAACATCCTTCTACAAGAATCACCTGAGCTTAGTACAACCGATTCACAGTGAGTACATGGGTTACTGAAAAAACTATCATGTCATGCTGTTCAAATTATTATTATTATTATTATTATTCATTCATTCATTTTCTAAGCCTCTTAATCCTAATTAGAGTAGGCTGGTGCCCATCTCAGCCGACTCTGGGCGAGGGCGGAGTACACCCTGGACAGCTCGCCAGGCCGTCCCAGGGCCAACACTTACACACCATTCACACTCACACCTAGGGGCGATTTGGAAAAGTCCCGGGCTCAGCAAGGGCGTTTCTGTGTGGAGTTCTCCCCATGCTCGCGTGGTTTCCCTCTGAGTACTCTGGTTTCCTCCTACAATCTAAAGAGATGCACATTACGTTAAATAGCAGTTCCAGAATGCCCGTAGTTGTAGACGTCAGTGTGAATGTGTGTCCTGTAATGGTCTGGCAAGCTGTTCCCCATTGTACCCCATTCATTTACGGCTGATAGGCTCCAGCCTCCCAGCTACCCTATTAGGACTAAGCGGTTCGACAAATGAGTGATAATTATTACAATGGTTATTACTGTTCAATACAATATTAATGGTTCGTAGATTATTTAATTTTTTTTTTTTTTTTTTTTTTTACAGAATATACTCACTCACTCATTTGCTGAACCACTTAATCCTACTACTAGAGTTGCCTATCTCAGCCAACACTGGGCGAAGGCAGTGTACACCCTGAACAGCTCACCAGACCATCGCAGCGCAACACACACACACACACACGCACCCATTTACACTCACATCCTCACCTAGGGGCAAATCAGATCAGCCTGTTAGCCTAATGTGCATGTCTCTCTACTGTGGGAGGAAACCGAAGTACCCGGGGGAAACCCATGCAAGCATGGGGAGAATATGCTAACTCCACACAGAAACGCTCAAGCCTGGGGCCCTGAACAAAGGACCGTCTTGCCACGAGGCAGACATGCTAACCACTACACCACTGTGCTGCCCCTTTACGGAATATATTTAAACAATATTTCTATAAGCTGTTAACAAACACAGAGGTATATTATAGGAATTTTCCTTTAGGTTTAATAAATTGTTTGTCTGTCTGACTATTAATGGCAGTAAAGAATAGGCTCGTTTCTGAGTCTTCAGAAAGACAACAACAAATAACACCTCTGGAATAAAAAAAATAAATCATTTTATGCTGTGAACACATGATAAAATTACAGAACTGGCATGAGGATATAGAATGCTGATTGTCTTAAAGCACGATGCCATCCCACCTCTGCGCTTTCACATAACTTGGCAACGAAAGCTTGCAGAGAGTCGGCATTGTGACTGGGAAAAAAACTAACATAAAACGTGAGTTTTAATGGAGGTACTGTTACGAAAATAAGAAGGTGGATGGAGGCTGGGAGTCGGTGCATCCCTAGTATGTAAGATATATGTATTCTTGTGCGTTTTCTTTCTTTCCTCTTATACATGCTTTCACAGGACCTATTGATTTTATGCAAATAGCACGGCCCTGCATCACACAACATGCTCTCCTGATGGTAATAATGTTACACATCGTCGGTGCCGGATATCTGCAGTGATGGGAAGCCAGGAATAATATAATATTCTCTCTCTCTCACTCCATTTCTGTCAAAAAAAAGAGAGGATAGAATAACATGAAGTGTTATTGTTCTGGATGTATATTGATCATTTCTAGTTCAAGTCCAGCTGCAGGAAAGTGAAAGTTGCAAGCTTGATGCTTTCAGAACAACCTTTTAACCCACTGCAGCATAGAGGACAGAACAGTGCACAGGATTGATTACTGCTTAAATTCTGATGTGTACAGAAAATATATTTAAATTTTTAAAAAAGGGGGAAAGGCTAACATGAAATCCTTGTCAGAAAGGCATGATGATGCTCCAATGCAGCAAGTTTTATTTCCCAAAAGAATATGATAAACATTTATCCAAACTACAGGCTATTAATAACTCGGAAATATAATAAAATATCTAACGTGTACATATACACGGGTAATTACGGTACGTCTGTACAGCTCTTCTGAGGTCAACGGTAATAACAGTACAACTTCAAGCTCTTTAAAAGGACAGCATTCAAAGTTAACACTCCAGGCAAAGGGATAACTATGGAGTTCTTCATAATTTACAAAGAATATAAATCCGTCCGTCTCCTACCTTTCTTAAAAAGCTTCAAATATATTCGCTTCAGGTAGTCAGACAGTTTTTAAAGCAGTGTGTCTTCGTCTTTCCTCTCACAAAACCGGTGTACACTGTCACACTCTGCCTAGGAGAATCAGTCAGCGGGGGCGGGGTCACCACTCACCGTGAAACCCCGCCCACTCAGAATGACAGTGCAGCCTGATCTAGCTTGATTGACAGCCGCGAGCCTTCCCACGTTCCTGTGCACCAACTCCTGTGTTTTTATTTTGCATATCCACGCCCACTATCATTCTGACAGTAGGGTCAACATCCACCTCTGAAAGGTAACACTGTAATGTCCCAGCTTATTACACAAGCATTTATTCTTAAACAGTATGCTTAGAATCATCCTGCAACTACAGCATCAGAATTTTATATAATAATTTTATATTATTATTATTATTGTTATTATATATTACCTGGTATAAGGAAAGGTAAACACAGAAATCATATTAAAGAATTTCAGAAATACAATGCAATCGTTACAACAGATTCAGATAACGTCCACTACATGAAGTAATTTTGTCTGATGAATACGAATGATAAAACAATTAGATAGTGTACTGATTAAAAATACATCCTTTTCACCGTATATGTGCTCTCATCCGAACAGGTGAACACTGCTCTCTGCTGTTAAACTGCTGCAATAGAATTTGAATAATTTAATTCTAAGCAAATGAATTCAAATCAATTTTAAAACTTTAAATCACAGCTTTTTTCCCCCCTGCTTTAATCCATGTCTAAACTACACAGATATTAGTAACCCATGAACAGCTATTCCAGGCACACAGGTATATACGGTTGCTCAGGCAACCAAAGCTATAGAGGTTTACCTTGACAACCATATCCTGCAAATTATGGCCCAGCAGCAGTGTTCCTGTGGTACAATGTACTGAACTCGATGCTTTTCACCCTCAGAAGCAGTCTGTAGCCAACATCTATGGGACTTACATTAGCACTGAATGTGCAGTAAACTGTGTAAATCATCATGTCACATATAATTATATTAACGCAGTAATAATGAAATAAAATGGTTAGTTATTTTTTACAATATGCTTTTTTACACAAGCATTATTTGCAAAAATATTTAGTTCAATGTTGGCAGAACTAAACACCAAGAGTATTATTTGTACTCACTGAAATTTGCTTCACCGCCTTATACTACTAAGGTCACAGGGAGGCTAGAGCCTATTTCAGCCAAGTCTGTGCAAGGGCGGGGTACACCTTGAACAGCTAGCCAGAAAATTGCAGGGCAGCACACACACACACACACACACACACACTCATTCAATCTGGAGAAAATGCTAACTCCACGCAGAAACGCCCTCGCCGAGCCAGGGACTTGAACCCAGGACCTTCTTGTTGTGAGGCGGAGTAGATTAGATTTTTTTCTAAATTATTTGCTATGCTCAGCAGAGGTTTAGTTAAAACATCTCTTTACAGTTGTGTCACAGTTATCCATTAAACACTCCAATACACACACACATAGAGCTTAAGTAACACCAAAATCAAAACTCAATCAATCACTTCCCATTCCACACCCATGATGCACTGGGACTCTTTCATGGTTTCTGTTGCAGTATAAGATTTTAACTGAGACAGTTACAAGCCCCCAGCAGAACCTGTTCTCTAGAAGATACATAGGGGCAATCTAAAATAACCAAATAGCCTGATGTGCACATCTTTGGGCTGTGGGAGGAAACCAGAACACACAGAGAAAACCCATGCAAGCACGGCAAGGACATGAAAACTTCACACAGGAACCCCCTTACCAGTTGTCTTAAGTGAGACACGCATGTTATCCATGTTAACAGAAAACATCACTGTAGGGTTAGTACTGGGATTTCAGCCAATGCAATGCTTTTATTTTAGCAAATACACAATTTAATTAAGAGAAAGATATATTTTCCTACTTTATGAAAGTGCTTTTAAATAAGGACTGGTAAATACTTAGACTATTTATATACTATATCAGGTAGTTATCCATACTACAGAACTAATAATATAACTCTCTCACTCACATACTCATTTGTTGAAGTGCTTAATCCTAATACTAGGTTCGCGGAAAGGCTGTGCCTATCTCAGCCAACACTGAGAGATGGTGGAGTTCACCCTGAACAGCTTACCAGACCATCGCAAGGCCAACACACAAACACAACCATTCACATTCACATTTATACCTTTGGGCAATTTGGAACAGCAAGCTAGCCTAATGTGTATGCCTTTGGACTGTGGAGGAAACTGGAGTGCCCAGAGGAAACCCATGCAAGCACAAGGAGAACATGCAAACTTGATAAAGGTCAAACAAGAGGTTAAACATTATAACATGTTAATAACGTAATGTTATTAGTAGTATTAGTGTAAACACATCATTCAGGTAACGTAACGGTAGGCCCTATTATACAACAACAGGGATCTGTTTTATATATGCCAGCTGGTGCCACGCCAAAGGTCAGTGAATATATGTGTTTGCTCTACCGGTCATTTTAAGAAGTGATTTTTAATTATTTCTTCGCAATGAAACTTTGCACTGAATCACCCCTGAGTGTTTACCTGCTCATTGGTATTCATGCACTGCAGTTTCATCTGTTTCAGGTAGGTGGCAGTAAGAGGCATGTTGTAGTCGATGAGGTCAGGGACCAGTGAGGTGGGTCGGTCATTTTCTGTTGGAATGAAATGAGCTTTAATCATTCAGCAGTTGTACTTTGTTAAAAAAAATAAAAAAAGAAAGAAAGAATGCCAGCAAATTGGGTAACAGAATAAAGACATTATTAAAGAACCCATTATAGTCCAAAGTATATCAACATTATAGTTTAAAACAGTATAATATGAGAGAAGAAAGGTGACTAATTATAACACTGTATGCACATAATCAGGTCTATTCCAATACACTGAATAAAACACATCCCTATAGAAAATATCCACAGGTGGACCAGTTGAGTTGTCCATGAGTGAACTGCCTTTTAAACAGTCCACATGTCTGTCCACTGGAGGGCGCTGTTGAGAATCAGCAGTACTGACATTCCTGAAAATATCTTGGGTCTTTGTTCAAACACAATAACCACTGAGTTGTCTTTGTTTCTTGCAGGTCTTGACTCTAGAGTGTCTGCTTACACTGTCATACAGACATAACACAAATTTGTCTAACTTCTGTGAGACGTGGAAAGAATGGAAGACAACGAATCGCCATTCTCACACACTCGTTCGCTGAACTGCTTAATCCTATTAGGGTTGAAAGGAGGCTGGAGCCTATCTGAGCTGACACTGGGTGAAGGTACACCCTAACCAGCTCATTTCAGGACAACACACACCTATTCACACTCACACACACACACACACACACACACACACACACACACACACACACACACACACACACACACATAGGGGCAATTTCGAACAGCCAATTAGCCTAATGTGCATATCTTTGAGGGTGACACGGTGGCAGAGTGGTTAGCACGTCTTCCTCAAAGAAAAAAGTTAGTGGGTTTGAGTCCCAGGCTTGAGTGTTTCTATGTTGCATGTTCTCCTTGTGCTTGCGTTGGTTTCATCCGGGTACTCGGGCTTCCTTCCACAGTCCAAAACCATGCGCATCAGGCTAATTAGCTGCTCTAAATTGGCCGTGAGTGGGAATGGTTTTGTGTGTTTTGACCCTGCGATGGTCTGGTGAGCCTTTCAGGATGTACCCACACACTAAAGTGTTGGCTTAGATAGGATCCAGCCTCCCCGTGACCCTATTAGGGGTAAGCGGTTTGTCTTTGGACTGTGGGAGGAAATGGGAGAAGTACTCAGAGGAAACCCACACAAGCACAGGGAGAACATGCAAACTTCACACAAAAAAATCCCCTGCCAAGTCTGGGACCTCAACCCAGGACCGTCTTGCTGGGAGGGGTTGACGTGCTAACCACTACATCACTGTGCCGCCCACGTCCTCGTCTAGTATTTGCTGTATGGCCTTCAGTGAAAAAGAGACAACTCAGAATCTCCAGTTCAACTGCAGTATGAGAGCACGTAGAAATAAAACCTTCTCATAGAATTGGATTAGTCACTTACTAATGACTAACAGCAGACTGGCATCATTTCCCTGTGGTAAAGGGATTAGGATATGGACTGTATGGTAAACTGTACAAAAGTGAAAGGTAGAATAAAAGTAATATGCACAGACAGGCCAAGCCTTTAGAAAGATACCACAGAATATTATTACAGGAAATAATATATTTATAGTTCACAGCTCACAACTCACACTGTTTCAGCTCAGATCCATTCAGTCTCTAATTACAAACAAAGTATATCTAATGAGCAATGTGTAGACATTATAAATTAATAACTGTGCTCCTAATTGCGTTATACACTTAAATTGTTGTTTTTCGTATCGCCTTGTATAGGAAAGAATTATTACCCCTTATTCATGTCCTACAGTGATAAGAGTCAGGACTGTCTAACAACTCCTGTGAGTATAATGGGTTAACCATAGCATAATAAAGCATATTATGAAATACACAACCTCAGGAATCCTGTTAAAAGGAAGGAAGGAAGGAAGGAAGGCGAAACTTGAATTTGCATGAATGGATTTTTAATCTTCTTGTTTTAATAATCCAAATCTGAATTTCGTTTGCTCGGGGATATGAGTGAAAAGGCTGACCTTTGAACTCTGCAGTGCTGGGGTTGATGTGCATCCTCTTCTGACATTCCCCACAGCTCATCAGGAAGCGGGTCACTGCCTCGCGGGGAAGGAAAGCGTATGTCTCTGCAATCTGGCAACCACCAAAAAAAAAAAAAAAAAAAAGGAGAGAAATTGGGGTTAAGGAGACAGGATGAAAGAGACAGGATGAGAGGATGGAAAGGATTAGAGGCATCTTTGTGGGGAACGTTGTCGATATAAGGTGAAGGGTAATGTTTTTTTTTGTTTAAATATTTGATTCATTTAACTGAATATTTGTATCCTATACCATAACAATCCCGATCCTCATATACTGTCCTATGCCTGACCTTTTTTTTAAACACATGCCCTCGCCGTCCCCCTCCTGCTGCAACTGTTTTGTGTGTGACCTTCATGCACACACAGCTAAGGGGTGGGGGGTGGGAGGTGTACAGCAGAAGTAGGAGACTCATCAGGGATGCCTGGTTCCACTGATCCTGCCTCAGGCTGCGCAGAGGGAAAAGGCCACTCAGGGCACAAAAACATGCACTTCCCAGAATGCCACAGCCAAAAACAGCCCTCCCGTTTCTGTGTGGACGTGCTTGACTCACATTGATGATCTTGCTATAAGACAGGGTAGAGGATGAGGAAAAGAGATGAACCCCATGTCCCACCCCCACCCCCCCCCTCTCTCTTTCTCGCTCGCTCCCTCAGTACACTTCTCACATTTTAACCATTTTTTGTAAGCATGTCAGTTCTGCACAAATCTAGACCATCAACAGACAGATTTACATCTGAACACCTGTACAGTGACAGCAGCTTACTCTTCACAAAGCCTGTCTAAACCACAGTTACATCATACCACCACAAGAGGGCAAAGTTACAGACAAGATAGTGGGTCAAAGGGGCACATCTTGACTTTGTAATATCTCACAGCAGAAGTGTTGACTCCTGCCTGTCTGTATTCATCACTCATTTGCAACAGCTTCATCCGTCCAGCCTACTAGGTGAGGCTGTATCAAATCTCAGCCAATTCTAGGTAAAGCAGAGCAGGGCACACCCTGAACGGCTCACCAGACCATCACAGGTACAACACACAATCATTCACACTCACAACCACACTTTCGGAACAGCTAATTAACATAATGTAAATGTCTTTGGACTGTGGGAGGAAACCTGAGTACTCAGAGGAAACTCATGCAAGCACAGGGAGGAAGAAAATGCAAAGTCCACACAGAAATGCCCTCGCAGAGCCCAGGACCCAAACCCAGGACCCTCTTGCCGCGAGGTGGATGTGCTAACCACTACGGCACAATGCCGCCCCCCTCTGTGTAATGATCCCCATATTTCCTTAAGTTTGTTAAAGGCTCCATCTTTACATTTAGCCCAAATCAGATCTAATGTCTGCCAATAAGTAAATAATTTTAATTTCAGACATACACTTGACTCTGAAGCATTTAAACTCCCAAACATAATGGCAGTGAACTAAGCCTTTCTAAAACAGCTAATCTTTACCAGCTGCATTTCTGGCCAGAGGTGGAGTTGTGGTTAACAACCTATCAGCATCAGTCACGGTTGATTACAGCCAATCAAGCCTGTCCAAGCACAGCAAATCACACCAATCATGGAGCATCTCTCCCAGTCACACCTCATTTTAAAAGTCACAGCCAATCAACAGACGTTAAGGGCGATAAGATAGCTGATAGTGTTAGGAATAGACAGTTGGGACTTGGAATGCCAAATGTCAAAAACAGTCCTATCAGGTAGCTAATAGTTTTAATTAGGTGATTAGCAAAGAGCTTGATGGGGGTGGAAACCTGACACCTGCTTTCACACACTGCGAAATTATAGCTCAGAGACTACTGAACATTTTCACGGTTATTTTTTTTTCGGCATTTTTCCATGTGACTGTAGTAGCAATGAAAAACTAATCTTTAATCAGCAGATACGAGATGGTGGCTAAATATATTACTTTCATATCTCTGCATATCTTACATACTGAACAGGTGCACACACACACACACACACACACACACACACACACACACACACACACACACACACACACACACACACAGTGTTACTCACACCTGCACTTAGTGTCATATTCTGAAATGTACTCCAGATGTTGTTTTTAATTCCCCTTCATGGTCCTATATTTATAATCTGCTACATATGCTTTACAATCTGAAATCATTTGCACACTTTTGCGTAGCGTTCACATGGTTATACCAATTAGTTTATCCTCGTTTTGCTTCTGTGTGGTTTCTGCTGTGCATTTGTGTTATTAATCGGGTCGATTGGCTTATTTACTGCACTGTGCTGCATTTGTCACACATTTATACCCTTTATATCGGGTTACATTCAATTGTAATGAGTTATACCATCATCCTGGAGGAGCAACACTCCATCTACATACGTATCAGCATCTACATGGACGGGTGGCTCGTGCACTAGGGGTTAGCACGCCTGCTTCACAGCAAGAAGGTCCTGGGTTCGGCAAGGGACTTTCTGTGTGGAGCTTGCATGTTCTTGGCACGCTTGCGTTGGCCCCCTGGTTTCCTCCCACGCTCCAAACACATGTTCATTAGGCTACAGTAATTGTCTGTTCCAAATTGTCCCTAGGTGGGAGTCTAAGTCTGAATGGTTGTGTGTGTTGGCCCTGCAATGGTTTACAGCTGCCAGAGTTGGCTGAGATAGGCTCCGTCCTTCTTGGGACTCTAAGATGAAGCAGTTGAGCAAACGAATGAATAAATTAATGTATATGGCTGGGATGACCAAAATAAACTCTACTCAGCTTGACTACATAAATAAAATGTGACAAGAAATCAGGGTTTTATATGCTGTATAGCATTATCGGGAAACATTTAGCTTTCAGGTTTACAGAAGTATCCCAAGAGGTAGTTATTCTCTCTCTACATGATCAACATCTTCTATCTCAAACATGATACATGTGACACTAAGCACAGTTTCATTTGGAGCATGGATGGCAGGAGCTTCAGTCACAAGGAGTGCTCAGATTGCCCATAGGTCTTATTGTGAGTGTGACTGGCTGTTTGTCTCTCTGTCTTAGCCCCACGATTGACTGGTGACCTGTCCGGGGTGTAGCCAGCCTCTCTGTCGAAGTCAGCTGGGATTGGCTCCAGGTCACCAGCAGCCCTCAGTAAGATAAGTGGTATAGACAATGTGATGGATGAATAGCTCATTAGGAAGGATATCAATAATTGGTTGATGTTGAACCAAGGTTAAAAGTCTAAAGCTGCACATTCTATGATGGCGATCCTCAAGAATTTGTGCAGTATTGGGTGTGGAGGGTGGGTTTGGGGTAGACGACGATAGAAGAGCACGTATTCACTACAGGACAGTGATCAGATTTTCAACCCTTCATTAATGGGTCCTGTTATGCTGGGGGGTTTACTGGTTCCCAGAGGGAAGTGTCGCAGCAAATCAATTCAGTGTTTCAGACTAAACTACCTTCATAATATGATGAAACACTTAGATGGGCGTGGACTCTTTCAGGTTGACTCCACCCCCATCCACACAGCATGAATTCGCAATGAATGGTATAAAAAATAGTATAAATAAAAATATCACATTAAATATATACGAAATACGGGTTTGGACAGATGTCTTAGACAGCACTCAACACCACCATCATCACCATCATCATCAGTTAAAGGAAACTTTTGGCAGAATGGTGCTAATTCCCTCAATACCAGTAAAAATTACTAATCTTCTGTACCACGCCAAATCTTTTACTTACATTAGGTTTTATGATACTCATCACTCACTCATTTGCTGAAACGCTTATTCCTATCAGGGTCTCGGGGAGGGTGGTGCCTATCTCAGCCGACTCTGGGTGAAGGCGGGGTACACCCTGAATAGCTTGGCAGACCATCACAGGCCTAACACATATGGTTATTCACACTCGCATCCATAGCTAGGGTCAATCTGAAACAGCCAATTAGCCTTATGCACATGTCTTTGGACAGTTGGAAGAAAGAGGGAACCCACACAAGCATGGGGAAAACATACAAGCTCCATACAAAAACGCCCGAGTCCAGGACTCGACCCAGGACCTTCTTGCTGTCAGGCAGACATGCTAAGCAGTATGATACCATGCTGCCAATTTTATTATAACATTACTTTAAAACCTTTTTACTGTTTTCTCTCTATAACAGACCAAGAGTTATGATTTCAGCCACTATGTGTTTTATACTTTGGTGTGTTAGTGTTAGAAACTATGAAGCTCAGTTCTGCTTTACCGCTTTGTAGGTCTTTTTCTGGCCAGCATGTTTGGGAGCTCTTCCTGGATCTGCACCCATCTCCACATGCATGGCATAGATGATGTCGAAGAAATCCTCCACCACTGCTACACGCTTCAGAGAACTGTCCTGCGACTGTCCGCCATCAGAGCACTGCAGGTCAAAGATAACAAATAGGGACATTAGCTTCTTGAATCCTGATGCTGATAAGACCTGCTGTACCGAGTGAAAATATCCTGTAGAAAACCTCCTTATATGATCCCCAGGTAATTTAAATCCAAGGTAATGTTTAAGTGCTGAACCGCAGAAGATCACTATCTTACTCTGGAAACACTGCTTATTAATTATATTCCAGTTAATTGCAATTATTATTTAGCAGATGCACAAGGAAACATTCAAAATGGTTTAATTAAATTTTCTGTCTGTATATCATCACGACTTTATAACTCAAGATTTCAATAAACAGAACATTATAAATACCCTGCAAATACTGTAATCAATATCCAAAATCTTAAATCCAGCCAAAACTTCTTTTTGATCTTGTTTTGAGAATGATATAGCATGGAAGAGCGAAATGAGTAAGATTATTAATATTGTTTTGAAAATATTTGCCTTTTATAATTTATTTAGGTAATTTATCCTAAAATTTGTTATTTTTCATACACCACTTATTTTTAGCCATTTCTCACTTTTCTAAAGCTTAGATCACTCACTCATTTGCTGCACTACTTCATCTCACTACATGACACTACTCCATCTCAGCCGACACTGGGCAAAGGTGGTGTACACCCTAAACAGCTCATCAGATCATTAAAGGGCCAACACACACACACAACCATTCACACTCACACCTAGGAGCAATTTGAAACAGTCAGTTAGCCTAATGTGTATGTTTCTGGACTGTTGCACACAAGCACAAGGAAATCATGCAACTCGAACCCAGGACCTTCTTGCTTTGAGGGGGACGTGCTAACCACTACGCCACTATGCCACCCTAAAGCTAACATATTTTTTCCTATTGTAAGAAATTTACCAACCATCTATTTGCCAAACCTCTTAATCCTACTAGGGTCACAGGGAGGCTGGCACCTATCTCAGCCGACTTTAGACAAATGCATTGTACACCTTGAACAGTTCGCCAGTCCATCACAGGGCTAATGCACACAAACAATCTCACTCACAGGCATTTTGGAACAGCCAAAATCCTAATATCTATGTATTTGGACTGTGGGAGGAAACCAGTGTACCTGGAGGAAACCCATGCAAGCACGGGGAGAACATGCAAACCCACTCGCTGAGCCCAAGACCTCCTTGCTGCGAGGAGGAGATTCTAACCACTACGCCACCATAGCGCCCTTAAGAAATCTTACCAAGTTTAATTATCTTTAGCACTGGCAGAGAATTTAACTTGATTATCGTCTGTATTTCTCAAATCAAGTATTTATTTCTTATATGAAGATTTTCTGCAGTGTAAGGTGGCATGTTTTGTTCATAATTCACAAATATAAATTTTTACCCAGAAAACCTTGCATGACTTTAGACATCTTTACGACCTGAATCACCATAGACCCCAAATGTGACTTGCTCACCCTGATACACTGGACTAATATAACAATTACAACAGGTGTTTTATGTATCTGAGAATCTGAGTGATGAATTCTCTGAACATATCCCGGAGTCAAAAAGATGCCTAGTCTAACACAAAGGCCTGGAGAGGAAAGGCTGCTGAGCATTGCAATCCACTCAGACAAAGAGAAAGAGAAAGAAGGAGAGGAGTGTGGTTTTAAATGCGTTTTCTATTACATATTAAAAATAACACTGTTGTGTGCCACACTTACCCACTGCCCCACCTCCTAACACCGACCCCCTTTAAATACCTGCTTTCCATCTAACCTGACCCCGTTGCTATGGCAACTGTTGGCACTCTTTCAGGCAGGTGTGTGGGACAACGGGGTCATGTGATGCCTGCTGAAACTCTGATTGTTACAAGTGCCAGGCACCTCCGTCCCACATGGGCCACATTGTCACCTGCTTGCGCTTCAGCGTTGTTGTTGTGTTTTTTTTTTTTCATGTTCATGTCTTCTTTGTTTTTGTGCTTTGTTTTCCTTGGCTCATATTTTTGTCCCATAACCTTTTACAGTTTAATTCACTGTTGTTTATTTATTTTGTGGCCTCAGATAATTGACAGCCTGGTTCACATCTGTCTCTTTCATGCTTTAAGTCATTTGCGGTTCTTTTTAAACCATGCTGTACTGTTCATGCTACAGTATACAATAACGCACATTGCACGGTACTGCATGAGTTAGAAGGACCATGACAGAGATATATTGTCTCAACACTTGATTCGAGAATGGTATATGCTTACTTGGAGGAAGGATATGTATGCACCTGTGTTGTACATTTCCCATTTTTTTGTTTTTGAGAGAGAGAAAGAAGGAGAGAGAGAGAGAGAGAGAGAGAGAGAGAGAAAGGAGGTATGCAGCAGGTGTGTGTGTATCTGTGTGTGCACATGATCTACTGATAGAATACATGCAGAGCAGCTTCTTTCTTTCTTCCTTTCTTTCCTTCCTTCTTTCTTCCTGTCTTGTATCCTTCCCACTTCAGTATTTATACCTTTTTTCCTTTCCTCCTTCTTCATCCTCTCACCAGATCTTTTCTTCCCCTCCTAGCTCGCTCTTCTCTACCCATCACTCTCTTTATCTGTCCCAGTACCTCCTTCCTCTCTTTCTCTCTCTTGCTCCTCTCTCCCAAGTGCCAGGTAATGAAGGTTCCTATGGCAACTAAAACCAGCGCGCAGAGTGGGTTTGCTTTAATCCGGCCTTCTCTGGTCGTCCTCCCGTGCATGTGCTTTTACTCCGAATAATAATTATCACCTTTATTATGTTCCTATCAGTGAAAATATGTGTGATTGCCCATGGCTGTAGCGCAGTGTTCGGCACAGCAGGAAAAAAAATATGATGTACATATGTCATGGGTTTATAGGGTCCCATCCTGGTTTAGTGCTCATTTGCTCTCTTTCACTCGTGTTCATTCGTTCTCTCCCTTCCTTCCTCCCTTGCTCCCTCCCTCCCTCCCTCTCTCACTCTCTTTCTGTCTCTCTCAGCTACAAGAAACTGTTTCAGAAATAACCCCTCTAGGAAATGATGTGATGCAGACTTCTGTTCCTTTGAGAAGAAAACCATAGCTTTAGCTACAGGCAAAGTGTGTGTGTGTGTGTGTGTGTGTGTGTGTGTGTGTGTGTGTGTGTGTGTGTGTGTGTGTGTGTGTATGCCCCCTTAGCTCTGACTCGCTCTGTCCTACAAACATCCCCAT
>JAOUQZ010000030.1:4381635-4395700 GCA_028564935.1 Neosilurus hyrtlii
CCCACCCCCCTCTGGCAGTCTCACACATGTACACACACAGTGCACTGACTTACTGAACAGTCCTACACACAGGGTAATGGAGACAGGGGCCACAGTGAGGAAGCAGCTGGGTCTCTCTCTCTCTCTCTCTCTCACACTCACACACACACACACACACACACACACACACACACACACACACACACAGAGGCATGTTTGTCTTACTATCCTTGTGAGGACCATTATTCATATTTATTAATGCAGCTAATTCATGTTATGCTACAGCCTTTACCTTTAGTTTTAAACATTTAATCTACTATATGTTCTTTAAAGCCGTTACCTAGCCAAACATCGGTCAGTCATTATTATCCTTATGGGGACATTTGGTCCTTACCAAGATATAATAAACACAATATCTCACACAGGGCACTGTAAGAAGATGTCTGGCTAATATTTAAGGCGAAAAGGGCAAAACATTTCATGCTGAGAGGACATGAAAGCACCACAGCATCCCAGCATGGAACAATAATCAGCTCCAGCAACCGTCCTGACAGTAACAGAAATCTTTTGCCAAAATGTTTTAAACATGCGTGCTTTGAAATCATATAAGAATTCAGGCATTATTAAATAAACAGTCACTTTAGCCATGTACAGAACCAATGGTTAATATAATACGCTGCTTAATAAACCCTAATATACTTCTTTACCCTAGGATCTATTTTCTGCCTCTGTATGTGACATTACACTGAGAAAAGAGCACAAAACCTGTTTACTAAAAACTGGAGGTCAAAGAGCTGTTAAATTCAGTTAATAAATGTTAACACAAAAGGTTTTTTTAATGCTTTTATAAATTCCTTTATCATAGAAATTCCTTTATCATAGATTCTGTAGAATTTGTTCTTTCAGAGATGCAGCTGTTTTTAGGGTGGGCTGAATTCATGGATATGACGTTCTAACATGGTTATGTGGGGCTTTAATAACACATTCTTTCTGTCTTTATGGTTAGAGTGTAACGGTTATGGTTTTGACTCCCCATTCCATTGCTGGTTGTTTGAAATGTCTATTGATCGGCCAAACAAATGCACACAGACTCCTCTTTTAGTGCATAGACAAGTATATAATATGTTCTAATCTGAAATGTATTGAATTGATCTTTAACCTATGCTGCTCTATGACACTGATAAACACAAATATTTATGCTTAAATATCAAAGATGATATCCAAAACATTTTACATAATAAAGGTGGAGTCAATTCTGGAGAAATTTTAACTTGTACTACTTCAGAAGCTCTGCCACATCATATTAATTAATGAGCACTGCCCTGGCACCAACACTAACAATGCTGTGCAGGAACACAAACACCCCCTGTTGCTGATTGGCTGGAATAGTGTTGTGTGGCTCTCTCTGAGCCACTTTATTTGTTGTCCGTCTACAGATGGTGTGTGGTGGATTTTTTTTTTGTTTTTTGTTTTGTTTCTTTGCACATACAGGGAGGCACAGAGGCTAGCACCTGTTCCTCACAACAAGAAGGTCCTGGGTTCGAGTCCCATGATCAGCCATTTCTGTGAGGAGTTCGCATGTTCTCCTTGTGCTTGTGTGGGTTTCCTCTGGGTACTCCAGTTTCCTCCCACTGTTCAAAGACTTGCACGTTAAACTAACTGGCTGTTCTAAATTGCCCCTAGGTGTGAGTGTGAATGGTTGTGTGTTGGCCCTGTAATAATCTGCCTTTGCCCAGTGTTGACTGAGATAGGCGCCAGCCTTCCCGTAACGTGGGATTAAGTGGTTCAGCAAATGAGTGAGTGAGTGAGTGAGTGAGTGAGTGCATGCACATAAAGAACAGACAGTTAGCAGACCATGGGGAAATATTTGCTGAAATTAGAATTGATGACTACACCTTTAACGAAATAGGAATCTCTCAGGATTTACAGCAACATTACAGGATATGCCAGGATTGTTTGTATAAACTAACGCATTAAATGACCCATGTATAGTATTAATAGCCGCTTCAGCCACAATGCAATTTGTATTCTTTTTAACTTCAAAAAGTAATGCCCAAAACATGAATCAGAATATGCCTAGACATCAGTAATGCAATTTGTTTTTGTGTGTGAGTCAGAACATGCAACATCCAACCGCAGGCATTTGGTTGGAGCAGCTGGGAATGAATCAGAGAGGGAGCTGACAGGTATGTAATGTATGTTTGAAGAAAGTGCTGGGTTACGGCGTGTGAAGCAGATGTGTTGGGGAGTGGGACTGAATTCAGCACTGCATTCTGATTAGCTCATTGCAAATATAGCAACAGGTCACCTCTTAAAGTCCAATCTTCCCTAGTCAGCCCATCAGCAAGGAAATGGAGCAAAATTGAAACACCCTCCTGTCTACAGTGGGGAGGAAAGGAAGCGAAAGGCAGGGAAAGATGAGTGTAAACTTTTTTTTCCCTTTCCACTCCTCTCCTATCCTTGGGTCTCCCTCCTCCCTTCCTTTTCTTGTTAGTTCATAAAGCCCCTTCATTAAATCCACATTACGCCTCTGTCTCTCTCACTCACTGTCTCTGTTGTCCCTCCCATTTCCACTTCTCTCTCTATAGTCCTATTTTTTATTTTCCTCGTCACTGCCTGTCTCTTTCTTTCTCTATCCTTGTGTAAAATGTTTAGATATTGTGGATATCACACACTCACAGGAGCCTTGATTCCACCCATAAGTGACATATTTCCCATGCCCCTTATTACTGTCTTCATTTCATTCTATTGAATATTATCATTATCACAGCAACATTCACACTCATGTTCCGCCCCAACTACTGCTTTGTTCCCTACTGTCATTATCATCTTACTGTAACACTCATTTTCAGGGGTAATTAAGCTTTTTTTTTTAACCAATTCATCACAACAGACTTACTATTGTATTTAAGCTTATATTCCTTACTCATAAATACAAAAAAAACCTACATTAGCTTCACTGTAGTTAAATAAACACTGATTATAACATGGCGGCACAATGGCATGGAGTTTAGAATGTCACAGCAAGAAGGTCCGGGAATCAAGTCCCAGGCTTGATGATGGCGTTTATGTGTGCAGTTTCCGTCAGTGTCAAGGAGAAAGCTGTACACTTTAAACAGTCCATTGCAGGACAGACACAGACATAACCATTCATACTCACATTCACTTCAAATGGCAGTTTAGAGTATCCAGTTGACTTAATGTCCTGGGTTCAAGTTCCGGACTCGGGTGTTCCAGTGTGGAGTTTGCATGCTTACGTGAGTTTCCACCGGGTACTCCGGTTTCCTCCCATAGTCCAAAGACATGCACATTAGGCCAAATTGCCCATGAGTGTGAATGGTTGTCTGGGTGTCGTCTTGTGATGGACTGGCGAGCTGTTCGTAGCGTACCCCGCATTCACGAAGTCGGCTGAGATAAGCTCCAGCCTCCCCGCAACTCTAGTAAGATTAAGCGGTTCAGAGTGAGTGAGTGAGACCTAAGGCAACACTGAAAAAACTGCTACATTTTCTGCTATAGGCAAGTACTGGTCATTCCCTGCAAATGACATCAATATCTCTAATTCCTTACGTATCCAGCCTTTGGGGTAGGATGGACAGATAAAAGCCATTTTCTCACTAAAATTGCCTGCATAATTACCCACACAATTACCCAAAACCATGTGGCTAAATATGTTATGATCAGACAAGAATAAGGTATAACCATCTGGGCACAATTCTAAAAGATATATTTGGCACATATGATGGGTGGATGCACTCAAGGAATGCCATATCCATAATTGTGGTAGTAGCATCGTTTTATGTGGCTTTTTCTCTTCAGCTGTGACTGGAGCTCAAATCAAGATAGAGGGAATCACTTATGGTGCTAAATATCTGTTGTGGCACAAAACCTGCAAGTTTCTTTAGACAGCCAACGATGAAGAAAAATTTCAGCTTTCAGCATGATAAAATCCAAATTAGCAAAGGAATGCCTTCAGTAATAGATGATCAACGTTTTAGAATGGCCCAGAGCCCAGATCACAATTCTACCAAAAACCTGTGGAAGGACTTTATGAGGACCTTTACAACTAGATAAATCTGTAGCATTTTTAAAAGGAAAAACTAAATGAAATGATCACACTAAGATGTTTGATCTTATCCAAAAAAAAGACTAAGCTTTGTAATACAAGCAACAGTGTGTTAACAAAGCCTCAGGTAAGGGGTGTGCAATCATATGGTTCACAGCAAGAAGGTCCAGCGTTTGAGTCCCATGGCTGCCAATGGCATTTCTTTGTGGACTTTGCATGTTCTCCCTGTTTTTGCATGTGTTTTTTCAGGGTAATTCAGTTTCCTGCTACAGTCCAAAGCCATGCACAATAGATTAATTGGCTGTTCCAAACTGCCCCAGATGTAAATATGAGTGTGACTGGCCCAGCCGTGCGAGTGTGGCAACACAGATGTATGCCGGTCCCAAGCCTGGCCAACTGGGGAAGGATTGGGGAAGAAATAGCGAGATATCTTGTAAAAATCTTGCCAAGAAAAGTTTATGGCAATACAGTCACCAAGAGTTGGTTTATACTGAATGGAGTGAGTGAGAGTGCAACCATATTCAACCATGTTATTTTTTTCAATAAAATGCATTTATTTGTTTTTCTGTTGTCTGTTGAAAGCTAGAGCTAATAGATTTTTTTATTACAAAAACCTGCTTTTCACAGGAGTGTGTATACTGTGTACTATGGCTGCCTACCAGCATCCACCTATCTATCCATTATTTAAACAGTGACACAGACACAGCCATTCAGTCTCACATTCACATCTACTGGCAATTTAGAGTATCCAGTTGACTTCATGTCCTGGGTTTGATTCCTTGGCTCGGCAAGAGCATTCCTGTGCTTGCGTGGGTTTCCTTTAGGTTCTCTGGTTTCCTCCCATAGTCCAATAACATGCACATTAGGCCAAATGACTGTTCCAAATTATCCCTAGGTGTGAGTGTGTGTGTGAATGGTTGTGTGTTGTCCCTGTGATGGTCTGAAGAGCTGTTCAGGGTGTACTCTGCCTTGAAATAGGCTCCAGCCTCCTTGTGACCTTAGTAGGATTAAACATTTCGGTGAATTGATGCATGAATGACCTAATGTGAATGTATTCTACAGGAGGAAAATCAGAAAGACTCTGAGCTGAAATTTGAAACCAGAACCTCCTAACTGTGAGGTGGTAGTGCTAACCAATGAGTCACTGTACACCCTCAATCACTGTACACCCCCAAACATTCATTCATATTTAGTCACCGCTTTATCCTGGTCAGTGCTGCAGTGGATCCAGCGCCTATGACGAGTGCAGAAAAATAAAGCCTCGATGGGAGACCGGTCTATTGCAGAGCATCTCACATACACATTTACAGACTCATTCAGACCTAGAGGCAATTTAGAGCAAATTCACTTACTGGCCTGTTTGTGGAAAGTAGGAGGAAACTAGAGAAACAAAAGAGCAGATAAAACTTCTGAGTGCTGGTTCCTGGGGGGTAGAATCAAACCCTGGAGCTGTGAGGTGGCCAATCTTCCTGTTGTGCCACCATACTGCCTTTTGTATATGCTTTGCTTAGACATAAATGCAAGAAATTTCACTAAAAATAATATTAGTCCTTCACATACACAGCTTAACAATCTCTAACTGATGTTAACATCTATCTGCCATCTGTTGCTCTCACTCTCGCTCATTTGCTGAACCTCTTCATCCTACTAGGGTCGCAGGGAGGCTGAAGCCTATCTCTGCCCGATTCTGGGTGAAGGCAGAGTACACCCAGACCAGCTCGCCAAACCACCGAAGGGCCAACACACACACACACAAACATTCACACTCACAGCTAGGGTCAATTTGGAACAGCCAATTAGCCCCAAAGCAGAGTACCCAGAGGAAACCCATGCAGGCATGGTGAGGATGTGCAAACTTCACACAGAAACACATGAGCCTGGGAATTGAACCCAGGACCTTCTTGCAGACATGCTAACAGATAAGCCAGGATTCTTGGTGAACAAATGAATATGTGTTAAATTATGCTGTATATTTTTTACACATAGCCCTGGAATGGCCTGGCGAGCTGTCCAGGGTGTACCCTACCTTTGCCCAGAGACAGCTGAGATGGGCACCAGCCTCCCCACGACACTAAGCAGCTTAGAACATGAATGAATGAATGAATGATTTTTACACATAATGGCAAAAACAAACCTGCCTAGCCCAAACTGTCATCACTACTCATTATCTAGTACATTTTATATTTCTCAATATTTTATATAATATCTATATTCTATTATGATATAGGAAATTAATAAACACCAAGAAATCAAGCAGGAACAGCTATTTTATATAGCCATGCAATAAGATGGATAACAGTATTAAAATATCTGATGGAAAAAGTGCATACACGCAGGAAGTGATTCACTTTCCATCCATCTCTTTAGCAGTGAAAGTTTGTTGCTAGGGCCAAATCAATTTGTTCGTTGCCAGGACAGTCCAGGCCCTGGTTGCCTAGGTAACCTTCTTGCACATTTTCCACCAAAATGTTTCTGAGTGAAACAAGCAGTGGCTGGCTAGTTACTTAGATGACCGTAAACACTGTACATCCCTACTGTATTCATAATAGGCAGTTTGCATGAAGATTAGATCGATCAAGTCCATAACATTTTCTGGTTTCTGTGATAAGGCACATTTTTGGCTGTCTACCTATTTTACTGTAGAGATCTCTTTTGAGCACAGATCAGATCTAAAATCAAAACAAAGCAATATACATGATGATTTTTTTTCCTTTGTAAGAGCCTTCGATCTTGAGCCCAGCACACTAACCTCCACAACATAAAGGTTGCCCATCCCAGCCAACACGAGGCGAAGGCTGGGTACACCAAGAAGAGCTTGCTAGTACATTGCAGTGCCCAACCATTCACAACCACACTCACACCTAGGGGCAATTTGCAACAATCAGTTAGCCTAATGTGCATGTGTTTGGTCTGTTGCATGGAACTGGAGTACCCAGAGGAAACCAATGCAAGCACAAGGAGAACATGCAGACTCCTCACAAAAATGCCCACACGGAGCCTGGGACTCGAGCTCAGGACCTTCTTGCTGTGAGCTGGACGTGCTAAACAATACACCACCATGCCATCCTAGTTTCTATCATGTCGTTTAAAATATAAGAGTCATTTAACTCTGTACCTGCCTACTTCACTTTGCCAGTTAAAATCTGTGAACGTTTCATATCGTAGCTTTCATTGATTTTGCATGGTTGCTCATCGCCAAGTAGACGTGAATCATGTCTATGCCCCTTGAGCCTTTATTAGCTGTCCAGAAAGACTCACCAGACTATTGCTTCAACTTATTAAAATGCAAAAATGTTGGTTAATTTGTAGTAATCTGTCTCAGCCTTTGAATGTGAACAGCACGTGCTGAGATGTTAGCGTTGTGGCCCTGGTGTCATGGAATAATTGCAGGGGGAACGGACAAGCAAAGAGACAGACAGGTCCACAACGCTAATGAGAGACTGTAGAGGCTAATTATACACAGAGGACGATGAGGGAGAGATGGAGAGATGGGAAAGAGAGAAAGACAGAGCCATGGGGGTAGGACCGGTAGCAAGGGAGTCAGACACTCTTTTGTCCCATGCACTGCAGTACGCTCCCAGAATAGCGAAGAAGACATAGAGAAGGTTTTTATTTCCTCTGTGTCTTTGTCTTGTACATAAACACACACAGGCTGATCAGATCAGCATGACCAACCACACGCAGGCAATTCGAACTGGGACTGTGTGTTTGATAAACAGTATAGGTGCACATAAGATGCCTTTCTCTGTGTGTGCGTGCGTGCGCTGGGGGTAGGGGGGGGTGTGTATGTGGAGCAGAGCGCCTTCTCTCCCTGGCAGGGGGGAGGCCCTGGAGCCAGTTAAAAATGGTGTTAATTTCTCCTCCTATGGGAGACAAGAACTGTCTCTCCATGGCAACAGAGACAGGGTGCTGAAGGGAGGAAAACCAGAGCAGCGACCCTCTCGCAGTACCTTTCTCTCTCTCACGCACACGCACACTCACACACACACATACACACAGAGGGCTTAAAGACAGAAATGTGTCCAGCAGCCAAATACACAGAAACGAAGTCCCATTGTATAGCCATTAATAAATATCCAGAAACGCACATATATATGAGTCAGCACATGGAAAACCAAAATACAATATGGCATCCTCATATTAAACAAGAACGCACACACACATACACACACACACACACACACACACACACACACACACACACACACATTAAATTGGCTGTATTCAAGGACAGACGTGCACCTTGGATGACACATTCTTTTATTCTTCCACCCACATCTACACAGCTTCCTCTCCCATTCGGGAAGTACACACACTGAATGAACACTCGCTTGGCCCTTCGGCTAAAGATGGTACAAATTGAGGAGAGGAGAGGAGTGGAGAGGAAAGGTTACCCATGATCAGATCACCTACTCCAAAACTCTGACCACCTTCTCAAGCAATAAGCTGCTCACTTACAAAAGATGAGACTGAAGTGGGTCAATCAACTGTCTGTGTGTGTGTGTGTGTTTACTTGTACTTGCTTTAGACTGGATAGAAAAATTTCCCAGTTTCTCATCAGCGCCCGCACCTGGAAATCCAAACCTCAATGTTT
Organism: Neosilurus hyrtlii; assembly: GCA_028564935.1. NCBI lineage: Eukaryota > Metazoa > Chordata > Actinopteri > Siluriformes > Plotosidae > Neosilurus > Neosilurus hyrtlii. Next base: position 4,390,272 of record JAOUQZ010000030.1, read on the forward strand.
TTTTTTTTGGGGGGGGGGACACGGTCAAAACCTCGGAAAACATCAGAGACAACGTAAAAACGACACAGAAGGCGCAGTGTAAGGTGCTGTAATTGTGAGATTGGTTTAGTTCTTTTTGAAATAGGTTCTATTTCTAAAGATTTTTGGAACTGCAAGGCTGCTGTTCTATAGACAGTTGTTCAGAGTTTCAGAGTTTAATACATGTTAAATATAAAAGACTGCTCATCTGGGGTGTATAATATAGCTCCTGTCACTATACCTACATTCAGCTTTAAATGCTTTTGGGCTTCGACACTCACCTTATTTCTCTACTAAAAAACAAAACAAAAACAACCACATACCACATTTAGGTTTTCAAAAAGTTCTGATGAGAAACCGGGATTTTTTTTTTTTTATCCGGCCTCATGTAGAGGACAAGAAGATGCTTTTATCCAAGAGAGTTGGCTCATTTTTGGGAAGTGAAAACATTTTAGCTGATACTCACTTCTTCAAAGAACTGTTTGTGGGTTATAGGGTTCATGTTACGTGGACTTAGGTTTAGGTTAGGATTAGGGTAAGGGGCTAGGAAATGCATTATGGTAATAATGACAAAGACAGAGTGTGTGTGTGTGTGTGTGTGTGTGTGTGTGTGTGTGTGTGTGTGTGTGTGTGTGTGTGTGTGCGCGCGTGTGTGTGTATGTGTGTGTATGTTGACACACACGCATGTCCCCCTAAATGATATGAATATCTTATGAACACTATGAGGATAAACGTTCCCCTCAAACCAAAAAAATGAAGAACAAAAAACAAAATAATAAGTAAGAAAATAACAAGCTATCTAACAAATTAAGAGCTAAAAAAGCCCAAATGATTCTGTTTTGTTATTTTAGTGCAGCTTTACTTATGTAAACGTAAAGCCATGAGCTGGATTTTGTTGTGATGTCTGTTCTCACGAGCTCACACTGACAAAGAAAATGGCGGGGAAAATATATACCATGTGCGCCGCCGCCGTTGTGCACTTGCACTTCGTAGCTTATTCTCTTACTTTGTATATGCACGTTTCTTGCAAACATTTTAGGAGCTTCGCTTTTATTCACTTACTCACTTACTGGTTTGCCGAACCACTTACCCCTCTTAGGGTTGCATGGTTGCTTTCTCAGCCGACTACGAGCAAAGGTGGGGTGCACCCTGAACAGCTCGCCAGACTATCACAGGGCCAACACACACAACGATTCACAGTCACACTCACAGCTAGGGGCAATTTAAGACAGCCAATTAGCCTGGTGTGCATGCCTTTGGACTGTGCGAGGAAACTGGAGTTCCTGGAGAGAACCCACGCAAGTACAGGAAGACCATGCAAACTCCACACAGAAACGTCTGAACCACTACGTCAACATGCAGCCCGCACCACTTTTAGGCAGTACCAAATATTTATGTTATAAGATTAAGGTATATACTTAGCATTAATTAGCTGTACTAATAATTATGCCAGTGAATCATCCTCACTTGGACTGTAGTATCTATTTACATTTTGCTTTTTGATAAATACCAACACAAATTCAAAAACATAGACCACATCTTCCATGTTTACTTCTCTTATCTTTTATCTCAGGACAGATAATTAAATACAATTTTATTTAAATATAGCAGCACGGTGGCATAGTGGTTAGCACGTCTGCCTCACAGCAAGAAGGTATTGGGCTCGGCGAGGCTGTTTCTGTGTTATGCTTGCATGTTCTCGCCCTGCTTGCGTGGGGTTCCCCTGGGTTCTCTGGTTTCCTCCTACAGTCCAAACGCATGCACCTTAGGCTAACTGGCTGTTCCAAATTGCCCCTAGGAATGTGTGTGAGTGTGAATACTTGCGTGTGTTGGCCCTGCGATGGCTTGGCAAAGATGTACTCATAGACTTAAGTACAAACACTTAAAATGTAAAAATATAGACTGCATCTTCCATGTTTAATTTTCTTACCTCTTTGCTTAGGTCGGACCCATAAGTCAAATTTAGTTAGAATATTAATCCACAAACTCTGTGAACTAATATATTTCTGTTTTTTTTTTAGGATCACAGCGTCATCGGACATTACATAAGCATGGTATTGACCTTCCAAAACAGAAAAGTGTGCTGAATCAATTTTTGGGATGTTTTAATGAATTCACAGTCACAATATTCATGACGTATGAACACATTGATATACTGAAAGTGTAGAGATATACAGGATTTCTTCAAAAAAAGTTCTCACAGGAAGTTGATAAAACTTTTACAGTCTTGCTTATGCCCATAGCACATGGTTTAATATGTGAGTGCAGTCAGTGATCCCTGATCCTTACACAGTCATGGAATGGCATCATGCAAAGCTGATCGCTTTAATGCAAATGATTGAAAAAAAAAAATCCCCACTGAAACATGAAGTATCCTGTGTCTCCTGTACGCATCATGGCTTTCTGATATTTAACTGCACTTTTCATACACTATAAATATACACAATAAATACAATTATGGACTTATTACTTATAAAATTCCTTTTTTTAAACATCAGATTCTAACAAGGGTCTGAGAGATAACGAGAGATTTCATTTAACCTGGGTTTACACTGGGGCCACGATGTCAATGAGCTCCACAATTTGAGAGAATCGGGATGAGCATGGGGGGTTGTGGGATCGAATGGTGATGATCTTGAGGGAACTTGGTGGATTTGTGATGATCATGACAAAATGTTTGTCTTTGAGCATAGTAGAGCTTAACAGAGCGTGACAGACCTTGATGAACCTCGAAACATGATTCCTTTAAGTTTCATTTCTTGGATGCACTCCGATCCCTTTGAATACCCCAATCGTGCTCACAGCGTGCTCATAAATCACGGAGCTCCGCAATTTTTCTGAATCGTGGAGATCTTGGCCCCAGTGTAAAGCCAGGTTTATTGATATTGACATCTATTCATAATAAACAGCTAACAGCATTAACACAGAAAACACTTTCTTCAAGTGATCAAAAACACTGGAACATGAAACTGACAGAGATACCATGTTGTGTGGGTGTGTCTTGTTCGATTGATTGTAGCGTTAATAGCTCTAAAAGTCTACTCTTGATGTTTCACCTGTAAAGTCTACATTTACTGTTAAAATAGGATAAACCAACAGACAGCTGTCTCTAAGAGTAAAGAGGGAAAATTGGTCAGAGCAATTGTGTAAGGATTTTGTATAGCCAGTACAACAACTTTAAATGTCCTGAAAAATCTAGAAACCACTGACAGGTATGGAACAAGTCAGCCAATGAAAAAACAGCAGTCAGTAACAGTAACACAGTGAGAGCTGTAAAAGAAAAGAAAAAAATGAACAATGACATCATCAACAACCTCCACAGGGTAGGGCAAATACAATCCACTATTCGAAGAAGATTGGGACTTCAAAAATATATAGAGACCATATTACACGATCGATTCAAACCACTCAACAGGACCAACAGGTATCAGTCTAAGTCGATGTAAATAAAACCTTGGCGTAAATCATTCATTCATTCATTCTTTTATTCATTTTTTTGCTAAACCCCTTTATCTTACTACAGTCGTGACCTCATCTCAGCCAACTCTGGACAAAGGCAGGGAACACCCTGAACAGCTCGCCAGTCCATCGTAGAGCCGACACACACACACACACACAACCACTAACATCTAGTGCCAATTTGGAACTAGTGCCAATAAGCCTAATGTGCATGTCTTTAGATTGTGAGAGGAAACCCACATAAGCATGGGGAGAACATGCAAACTCCACACAAAAACATCCTCAGTAAAAGATATTCCATGACCTCAAGCTGGAAATGATCTCATAATTATTAAATCATGTCCAAAGAGAGGGAGCAGAATAACTGTTATACTCAATCCTAATATATATATATATATATATATATGTTATAATATTTAAAAAAAAAATTCGCCTTGTGCTTCATACATGTGCATGATTTAATGCCACCCCTGAATGCTGCAGCGACACCGAGGAGCCAAGTTGGACTCATCATTTTATAAAATTAATCAATCATTTCCACCTAATAATAGCAGCTGTTTATATGTGTGTTTTTACATGTGTGTGTATGTGTGTGTGTGTGTGTGTGTGTGGTTGGTGTGTGTTTTTACATCTGTGTGTGTGTGTGTGTTTATGTGTATACGTGTGTGTGTGTGTGTTTGGTGTGTGCTTATATGTTATGTGTATGTTTTTATATGTATGTGTGTGTGTGTGTGTGTGTGTGTGTGTGTGTGTCTGGTGTGTGCTTAAATGTTGTGTGTGTTTTATATGTATGTGTGTGTATGTGTTTATATGTGTGTTTTTACGTGTGTGTGTGTGTGTGTGTGTTTTGTGTGTGTTTGTGTGTGTGTGTGTGTGTGTGTGTGTGTGTGTGTGTGTGTTTGGTGTGTTTGTGTGTGTGTGTGTGTGTGTGAGTTTGGTGTGTGTTTATATGTGTGCGTATGTGTGTAATTCTGGATCCAGGAAATTTTTAACATTGTGAGAAGGATGAGTTTTGCTGTGCTTGGCGGAGGTTTGCCATCTCTGTGTGCTCTTGTTAAATTCTGAACTTATTTCACTCTCTCTCCCTCTCTCTCTCTTTTACTTTTTCTCTCCCCTCTTTCTCTCTCTCTTCCCTCTTTCTCTCTCTCTCTCTCATTCTCTCTCTCCTAGTTGCCCATCGTTGTCTCCTCCATGATCTCGCTCTACTTCCTGGAGTTAACTGACATCCTCCAGCCGGTTAAATCTGGTTTCCGTTGTTATGATCAGTCTCTGAGTAAACCGTACGTGGAGACGGGAGATGAGCTCATCCCGCTGCTCATGCTCCTGAGTCTTGCCTTCGCTGGGCCTGCTGCCTCAGTAACACACACACACTCACACACACACACAAACACACACACACTCAAACATAGAGTACAAAATTATTTACAGACACTAATGTAAAAATATGGATAATAAAAATGTTTAAGATCATAGTATTACAGTCAGCTCCATAAGTATTGGGACACTTCCACAATGGATTTGTCATGCATTTCGAGTGTCAGTGTTTATTTAACAGGTTTAATAAACAAAATTTACAAGTCAACCTTACAAGATATTTTAATTATTTTATTATTCAAACATATCACTTATTCTTTACCCAGTGAATTAGGAACTGTTCAAATGACGCAGAATATATGTGTAATATCGAAGATTTTGCGATTGGTGAGGATGGTGAGATGTGATTGGAGAAGATGGTGAGTTGTGATTAGTGAGGTGTGATTTTGATGGGTGAGGAAGGTGAGTTGTGATTGGTGAGAATGGTGAGGTGTGATTGTGATTGATGAGGATGGTGAGGTGTGATTGTGATTGATGAGGATGGTGAGGTGTGAATATTGAGATTGATGAGGATGGTGAGGTGTGATTGTGATTGATGAGGAAGATGAGGTATAATTTTGTTTGGTGAGGAAGATGAG
>JAOUQZ010000030.1:4419126-4441062 GCA_028564935.1 Neosilurus hyrtlii
CTTTCCTTCGTTCTTTCTTTCCTTCGTTCTTTCTTTCTTTCTTTCTTTCCTTCTTTATTACCTTCTTTCTTTCTTTCTTTCCTTCGTTCTTTCTTTCTTTCCTTCTTTATTACCTTCTTTCCTTCTTTCCTTCTTTCTTTCTTTTTTATTATCCAGACCCTGGAATTAAAAGTGTGGCGCTGATGTCCCGCTCGGACGTTTTTGTGCTGTGCGGAGGTCACGTGTTGTGCTGGCGTGGGTTTCCTTCGGGTACTCCGGTTTCATCCTACACTCCAAAGACATGCACACTAGGCTAATCGCGCACTCACTCACTCACTCATTTGCCGAAAACGCACAGTTTCCCTTTTAGGACTGCGGAGAGGCTGGAGCCTATCTCAGCCGACACTGGGTGAAGGCAGGGTACACCCTGAACAGCTCAGCACCCCATCACAGGGTTGACGCCCAGCCACTCACACTTACACCTAGGAGCGATTTGGAACAAGCGATTGACCTAATGTGCATGTCCTTGGATTGTGGGAGGAAACCAGTGTACCCGAAGGAAACCCACACAAGCACCGGGAGAACATGTAAACTCCACTCACAGTGAAACTCCCTCACTGAGCCCAGGACCTTCTTGCTTTGAGACGGACGTGCTAACTGTGCCGCCCACGTTAGGCTAATTAGCTGTTCGAAATTGCCCCAAGGTGTATGTGTGCGTGGCTGTATGCAGGCCCTGTGATGGTGTGCCGAACTGTTCAGGGTGTACCCTGACTCCTGCACAGGGTGCTATGATATTTGTAAACCTTACCATCTTTTTTATTTTCCGTGTAATCATACCCCTTCTTCTGTTTCTTATGCTCGATCAACGGACGTTATAACTTTCTAAGATACAGTGTTGCGCTGTCAAGTTATCACTGCGCAAGCTTGTTCTACTGGCGCCAAGGTGTTGTTATTGTTGCTGCAAACAGACACTGAACCAAAACAAGATGTAAAACAGATATTAAGCTTGTAAGCTCTGGTGGCTTCACCAAGAAACCTTGGTATTCATCCAAAACGAACTGATAATGAAAGATAACACACTTACGCTATTCCCTAGAAAATGTGTCTCCTTAAGGGCTGCAAGTTAATCTGACTTGTATAAATGCAGGCTGCCTCACAGTAGATTTGTAAAACGTATTAAAATGTAATGAACTGTAATGACATAGTAATTATGCAATATTGCATGGCTGCAAATGTGTTATTGTTTTTGTACAACAGTTCTGTAAACAAAAACTTGTCTATTAGCAGCTGACAGGTTAGACACAAAATGGTCATATATATAGAGATTCATTTTACTCAGTCACTGATGAATTAGTTTTCCAAGACCATCTTGCTTGAGATGGTGATGTGAGTTGACATAATAAGTGTAGTAATGCATTAAATAGAAGAAACTGTTGCTAAAATCGGAAGCAAACAATCAGTGAAATGCACCAGTGCTGTTTTGCTAACCATGTGTTCAGACTAGACACTGCAAGAAGTGCTTTGACCTAAATGAAACATGTAGCAACAAGTTCACTCTGACTCCTTGGTCTTGCAAACTGTATCAAAAACAACCACGAAACAAACAGACATGTTAAGTACAGTTTAAATAAACTCCATGAACTATTTTAAGTATTAAGATTGGAATTCAATCAATGAAGGAAAACAATAACTGGTTATGATTTCATGTTAGAAAATAAGCTCACTTCATGAACTGATTTAAAGCCATTTGTGTGGTGTGATTGTTGTTAATGCAAGGTCAAATTTTAACATGCAGTCTGGTACACTTTTACCAAATGAACGTCAAGCCTACCATACTCTCTAGTTATTCATGAGCATTGTTATTCCTTATCAGGTGTTTTTGTCAGGTGGTTTTTACCTATATGTTTGAAATTGCAACCTGGTAATATCATTTAATAGTTTGCATTAGGCCTGTGATGGCCTGGTGATCTGTCCAGGGTGTACTCTGCCCTCACCCAGCCTCCCTGTGACCCTATTTAGGAATAAGCGGTTCTGAAAATGAATGAATTAATGAGTTTGCATTAGGCGGTTGGAAAAGGCCGCTGTTTCACTCTCGAAAGTATGTGAAATGGCGAGAATAGTACGTGAATCTGTCACTTTATACAATGCAAAAATGCATGTTAATGGCAAAAATAACACTATACAGATATCAAACCAACAAATCAAACATAAACTAGCAAACCTGAATAAAATAAAACTTATTAATTTTTTTCTTTACAAAGAAGCTTGTAATAACATTTTATTAATTTTGGGTTGAATTTCCCTTTAACAATATTAGTGAGACTAGGTGTACCTCTTGTGTTGTTTTAAATACAGCCTGTTTGACAGCATCATTGCTCATTTCTATCTCTTATCTTTCTAGTCCCATGCAAGTAAACAGCCGTATCATGGTTCTTGTTGCACATTTAAAGGAAAGAAAATGTATGGTTCAGGGCACAGTTGATTTCTATTTCAACTTCTCAAACTAGAAAACCACATATTTCCTGATTTTTTTTTCACTGGGTTTTTCCACTTAGACCATCAAAATACAAAGCAGTGAAGCAAGCTCACTATTATTTCAACCAATCAAAACATCAGAAGAAATACAGTGTGGATATGGCTGTAATGTTAGTCGTGTCCACCATTATCAGATAATCCATTGAGAATATACGTATGTTGAATATGCAATTTATGTCATTTTACACTGGCAGTGCATGGCTGTTGGCTTTTTAAACAGGCGGGATATTTGGATCTACCAGAAGTATATTGGTCTTCACAGATTTATGACCAATTGAGGGTATCTAATAATTTATGGTGGGTGTATTCAACTTGTGGCGATGCTCAGGTTCTGAACTAAGAATTATCCCACCAATGGAGTTTTTTTCCCTGAAGGCAAGGTTTTAAATTTGGGGCTCAAATCGTGAAAGAGTGGTTCAGGGAGCATGAGGAATCATTTTCACACATGAACTGACCCCACAGAGTCCTGACCTTAACTTTACTGAAAGTTTTTTCATCATCAGTTCAAGATGTTGGTGAAAAATGAACCCAACACTGGATGGAAATTAATGTTGTGATAATTCTGAAGTTTGTTGAAACAATGCCATTAGATGCAGGTTTTTTTTTTGTCAGTGTATCAGCACTCTTGGAACCAATTGTGGTATATTGAACCAATATGAAAGCAAATAATAATAAGAAGTTATTTGTTTTTATATTGCACATGGTTCAGTAATGTGACCTTTCTTGACGCAACAAAAGCTTTTGATCGTGACAACCACAAACTTTTGTTAAACAAGCTCATCATTGCTCATGTTCCAGTTTATATTTTACGGGTCATTGCCTTTTGGTGCTGTAATCAGCTGTGTTTTGTTAGGTGGGGTTCATCTTTTTCTGATATCTTCTGTGTCCAATGGTGTCCGTCAAGGTGGTGTCCTGTCACCATAACTTTTACATGAATTAACTCCATGAACTTGTTGCACTGGCATCACAATTAACCACCATGTGTATGCTGATGATGTTGTTGTGTTCGCCCCATCAGCTAAGGGTATGCAAAAGTTCCTTGACTTACCTGTATGTTGGAAAAAACAATGATATCATTTACAATCTTCTAATGTCAAAGCTCATGGTTTTTGGTGATGACCTCCTCGTTAACAATAACATGAGTCTTGGTGATGTGAGTCTTGTTCGTGTGAATGAGGTTAAATGTTTGGGCCATTATATTTGTTACCAACACGGTGATGAGTCTGATATGAAATGTAAAGAACGATTGCTATATGCTCGTAGTAATCTTTTATGCCGTAAATATTATTTGTGCTCTATTCATGTTAAGAAAACCTTATTTCGCTCATACTGGGCCAATACTTACTAATGCTCACCTTGAGTTAATTACAGCAAACCTGTTTTGAGGTCTATCAATGTCGCATACAACAACCCTTTTCGAATGATGTTTGGTCGCAATCGGCGGTGCAGTGTCAATGGCATGTTTGTCTGAAGGATTGAGAAATCTGATAAGACATTTATTAATACTAAGGTTTTATCTGACATGTATGTTAGCTCAGGGACAGTCAAACTATGGTTTAACCTTTTATATATCACGTCTGTATCCTGTATACTGGACCTTATATATATATATATATATTTAATAGCATTTCTTTTTCACTCCTATGGACATTGTATTTCTTATGCTTGTCCGATGCAAATACATAAACAAAAAAATACATGTATACAATCAAAGATATTTTATTTTAATGTTGTGGTTGGATGTGACTGATCGTCTGATAATCAGTCTAAACACTGTCTTACAGGAAAGGAAAAAAAATGGCAACAGTGGTTAACCTGGAACTAGACCCTGTTCAGGACAAATCGAGCCGCTATGACCTCCTGGCCTGGCTTAACCATTTACTACAAACTAAGTTTAATAAAATGGAAGATATATGTTCAGGTATGTATTTTATCTTATAGAAAAGTTTTGTAGAAAAAAAGAGATATAATTTTTAATGTGTGAACTTTTCAGGGGCATGTTTTTGCCAGCTGATGGACAGGCTCTTTCCAGGATCCATCGACATGAACAGCGTGAAGTTCCAGTGTCAGGAGCAGGCGGACTTTTGTCACAACTATAGTCTTCTGCGGACAGGCTTCAGCAAAATGGGTATCAAAAAAGTAAGGTTTCCTATCATGCTCTCTGACCACTACTATACTGTATATTTGTATTATATCCAAATATAAATCAGAAATGACTGATCTTAAGTAGCATACTGATTTAGATATGCATATAAAATATTTTTGGGACCTTGTCTGCGTCTTTTTACAGACTATTCCAGAGGATGAGCTCATAACTGGGAAATTCAGGCCTAATTTTACTTTTCTAAAGTGGTTCCGGAAGTTTTTTCAAGCTAACGTGACTGAGCAGGTGTATAACCCAGTGGAGGCACGTAATGGACAAGAGATTTCACATCCACCACTCAATATCCCTAACAACCGAAGAACATCGACAAACCTTAAGAACACTGGTAATGCTATATTTATTATAAAAATAATGAATAATTCCAGCACTATAGGTGATATAATTTCCTGATGTGCTCTATAGAATTAAAAAAATTATATATAGACAGTAATTAAAAACTTTGAGACCATAATTTTTATAATTTTATATAGTTTTTATTCTGGTACCCAAAACTGGATTTTTGTAACATGAATAATATGTTTAGCATATTGTCAAAAGACAATAAACAAAATGTCAAGAATAAATTATGCACATCAAAAATAACAAAACAAAATGGCACCTCCTGAAATGAAAGTCACAACAGCCAGTATCGGGTATGGCCTCCATTTGAAATGATACAGGTGGTGATTTGCATTGATGCAGGTGGTGATTTGCGGTAATACAGGGGGTGATTTGCAGTGATACAGGCAATAATTTACGGTGATACATCACGGTGAAACCGGTCCCGCAAGTGCTGCAACGGATGTAGCGATCCTGTTTGGGAGTCGTCACTCTATCTTGCCCTGGACGTGGCCTGGCGTCAGCTGACCCTGACATGTAGTGTCAGTCAGGTTTCTGATGATGGCTTGTGTACAGCCCAAACGCCTCGTTACCTCACTGTAGCTTAACCCGGCCTCCACCATACCCATTGCCTGGAGTTGTTGTTCACGTGATAGACGTGGCATTATAACATGCACTAGACTAATAGTGGACATTTTTGAGTCTTTATAGAGGCTTTCCGAACCGCTCCTCAAATTATGCAGATACACATTGTGTTTTGCTCAAACTGCATTTGGTCCACTTTCATAAAGTGACATATGTGCACTGAAGCGTGACAAAATGACAACTCATCATTTTCTCAAGTGCCCGAGTCTTTACTATCTTCAGTAAAGCCACAGGGTATGCCCCCACCCCCAAAGTTTTTAATGAGGTACAGGATATATATATATATATATATATATATATGTGTGTGTGTGTGTGTGTCTGTGTGTGTGTGTGTGTGTTATATTGTGATATATTTATTATGAATTATGAAAGGATGTGTAATTATTTATCATTTGGTTCAGGAAAAGGGAAGGAGGATTCTGAATCAGATGTGCATGGTCCTCAAAAGAAGCCCATCACTTACAACCTCCAGTGGCAAGAAACCTTCAAATGGGTCAAGCCCAGCACTTTGGGAGATATCTATGCATACTGCACAATCTGTAACTTAAATATTACTGTGCTTAACTCAGGATTGCATGATTTACAACAGCACCAGCAGTGTAAAAAACACAAAATGCAAGAACTAAAGACATTCCGAAAAGGAAAGAAGGTCAATGATTTCACATGTAGTGAACTCATGCTGCGTTTCATTGAAAGCCACTGTTTGCCTACTCACACTAAGAAGGTCTCCCAGCATACAGCCAGACACGTTCTTGGATTAAAGCATCCAAAAGACATTACTTCTGCTGCTAAGCAGGTCCCTTACTGTATATATCTGTATGGACGAGTGGCAGTAAGTAAAGCAAGTGAGGAAGAGAAATACAGCTGTGTAGTACTTCTGGGGTTCTTTGACGAAAATGCTGCAAAACATCGCGTAAGGATTCTTGATATTTTCCAGCGTCTAGACTCAGAGGATGCCATTGTTGAGGCTTTGAAGAATGTTATGAAAAGATTTGAGTTACCTGTAAGCAACATGGCAGCTTTCTATGTTGATGACCAGGATGAGATGTCTGGGAAGGTTGCCATGCAACTGAACATACTGAATCCAAAAGCGGTGGCTCTTCAAGGTCTTTATAGCTTGGCAGACTCAGCCTGTCATGCTGGAGTAATGGCGTTTTCTGACAAGGTTCAACAGCTTATTGTTAACATTTATGAGCACTATTCTTCATGCAGGGCTAAAAATGACAGTATTAAGGGATTGTTTGCTGGTGTTTGTGGCCTTGATGGCACTGTCTCTGCTCTCTCCCAGAACAGCAAACAATTCTGTATCCTAATAAACAAGGTGCTTGAAATGTGGACAGACTTGATCTCTCACTTCACTTCCTGTAGTGAAGATGATGACAAGGCTAAACACATCTGCTGTCAGTTGAAGGATCCCAAACTCAGGGTTCTCTTCATGTTCCTGGACCATGCACTCAGACCACTTAAAATCTTTAATGATCATCTGGAAAGGCGTGAAGGCTCTGCTCGTGCAGACCTTGTTCAGATCCTACGGGATGCAAGTGGCCTGCTTCGCTCTTATGCCTCAACATTTCTCAATCCTCAGGCGTTGGTACGTTTTCTGAAGGAGCGAGACCCAGCCATCCTTGAGAACACAAAGCTGCACCTTCCTAACAGTGAACTGAGCTTTGGTGGGGACGCAGTGGAGAACTTTGTGTCTGAGAGGGAAGCTGAGTTGACTGACTTTCTGAAGACATTTCATGATGAGTGTATGGATTTTTATAAGGCACTTACAGCTTGCATTGCTATCGGGCTGCCCTTGAGTGATGGTATCCTGAGGAGCATATCTCAACTTCTAAGTCCAGAGGGACGGCTAAAGGTCACAAGCAAAGGTGTTGTAGAACTTGGTGAACAGCTTGGCCTCTTAGCCAACTCAGAGGAATCTGCCCAGCTCAGAGATGAATTTCTAGACTACCAGCTCATTGAGGAAGGAAAAGGTGAAGACAATGGTGAAAATGGACATGTAGCAGGCCTGTCAGAATCTGCTCCTAGCTCTTCCTTGGAGCATCACTGGAGCTCGGTCCTCAAGACCACAACAAAAAGATCTGTCTTCAGGAAACTTGTCCTCAGTCTTTTGGCTTTACCCTGTCCACCCCTTGAAGCTGAGAAGATCTTTGCTCAGGTACACAGAAATATGGTGTTGAAATATACACTTATAACCATTTGTGCTTTGCTTTATATGTACATATTTGTCGTAAATGTCTTCTAGTGCATGATGCCTGTTTAAAGGGACAGTGTCATGATTGCTTAAAGAAAATAATCCCAATTATCATGTATAGTGTTTTCATATCAAGTCCATGCTACAATCCATTTCAATCATTTCCATATTGATTTTTTGATTTTTGCTTTATTATTCAGTAGAGTCTCATTAATATGCACATGTCAGGATCTAATGCACCTCATTGCATGTTAAGTGAGACTGCATTTTTGCAGTCTTTTTCATTCATTAATTTATTTTCTGAACCGCTTAATCATAATTAGCCTCGCGGGGGAGACTGGCACTAATATGGTCAATTTCAGTCGAAATATTGGTCAATTTCAGTGGGAAAAAAGTGCTTTTTGATCATCCCCATGTTACAAATTTGGGGTCCGGGGGGGGGGGGTCGCATATGAAGCAGAAATTCATTTTAAAAAGTTCCTATTAATGAGATTCTACTGTATTAATCCTGCAAGGGAAATTTTCACACAAACACGTAAACAGTGAGCACCCACATTTGGAGCAGTGGGCAGCCACCTTGCAGTGCGGGGAGCAGTTATGTGGTAGGGGAGGTGCTTCTCACTTTACTTGCAATCACCCATTTTTCCTGCCAGCTCGGGAATCGATCCAGCAACCTTTGGTCCCAGACCAGCTTCTCTAACCTTGTTTCTATCTGCTTCCTAAGTGTGGGCTCACAAACACTCCTTTTGATGTGCAAGCTGAAAGGCAATGTAATATAGACAAGTATATATTTTGGATATTAATGGCATATTTAAAGGGAAACGAAACCCAAACTTAATAAAAGCTTGCACACATTGTATACAACTTTGTACATTCATGCCTAGTTTTATTTTATTCAGAAGTTCACTAGTTGATATCTGATTTGTTAGTTTAATATCCATATGCTGTTATATTTGCCATTACCTTACCTTATATGAAGTTAAAAATTCATATCCTTTTTTCAAACTGTTTTTTCAAACTGGCTAATGCTTATTGTCAAACAGATTTTATCAGATTCGAAAATGTAAGTAAAAACCACCTGATAATGAAAATATACACATGTTCATGCATAACTGAAGAGTTTGGGAGGCTTTATTTCACTAAACAAATTTTGGCAATTAAATTTGGGTAAAAATCATGACACAGCTCCTTTATTTCACTATAAATAATAACATATCTGAAAATAATGTAACCTCAATTAATATAAAGATATTACTAAATACAATATAAGTATTTGGTTTAACAATGTGTTTTTACACTGAGCTAATTTAATATATGTCCATCATACATAGGCAGTGGGCAATGGGGACATTAACCAGTTGGATGGCAATTTGGCAGACAGTGAGTCTGATACCCTGAAAGAAGCAGATTCCACTAATGATGATTCATCCTCGGAAGTCTCCAGCACTATGACGACACCGGTCAGAAACAGGAGGAGAAAGAAAACATTAAGTAAGCAGGGACTAAAGTAAATTTTGTGATTTTAAGAGATATATTAAACATATCAGGTGACTTTTATCTGCAGAAATGGAATCTCTGAATCCACTTTATTGATGCATGGGTTGAGATGGTAGCAGTTGTGAGCTTCACAGTTTTATGATATTAGTTGCAGTCCTGTGTAGAAAGATATGGCACACTGCCATATAGCTTCTTACACCGTGCACACATTTGTGTGTTCTTACGTCATCATCAGTTATGGCTTATTGCAGTGTGTCAATGATTAATTCACCATAAACTTGAATTCTTATCTCAGTCATCTTTTCAGTGCAGTTTAGAATCTGTTTAATTCAAGGATCAGATGACAAATTAATAAAAAATCTGCAGGTTTTTGGCGTTATCAGATTTCTGTTAAGGTATTTACACCTGGTGCCCGGTGGTTAAATTTTTTTTTTTTACAGAACTTGTATCTGTGCCACTTCAACATTTTTGAATTCAGTATTTAGAATACTTGTTATTGTTGTGCATGCATGGTTCTACCAACAGGGAAGTCAATGATTGCAATGTTACATGACTATAGTGCAGTCTTTACTGTAGCATTGTCACTGATGCGATTAAAACTACACGTAGTTGCAGTACTGGGTGCCCACAGGTACATAAAATCTTGATTTGTATGGTAATTAATTCAGTTATATGTTGAATGTACATGTTTATATATTGGGTGTCTGTATGTATAGTTTAAAACACAGCCTTCCTAACCTGATAAACACCTCAGATATCATGTCAAATATGTGGAATATTTGAAACATCAGTTGAACAAGTTTATGTAAAATATAATGCTTTATTAAATCTTGAGGTGGAATTTACCCGTTGGAATTACAGTATGTATGACCTTGGCATGTTTCTCAGATGAAGTGGGAAACTGTTCGTACACTGTAAAAATGACATTGTGGCATCTTTGCATGTTAAATTATCTTGAATATAATCAAAATGATCATGCATTTCCTGTTAGAAGATTGCAAGATCTGAGATTATTAAACCGATTTTCAGATTGGAACAAACTTATTCCAAGATATGATTTCTTTCAAATGATCTGTCCATGCAGCAAGATAATGTCACTGGTATTAAGTCATTCTCTCATCAAATTCAGTATTCATTCCTTTGTTTATTCATTCTTCCATTTACCGAACCGCTTAATCTTACTAGGGTTGCTGGGAGACTGTAGCTTGTCTCCGCTGACTCTGAGCGAAGGTGGGGTACACCCTGAACAGCTTACCAGTTTAACATAGGGCCAACACACACAACAATTCGCACTCACACTAACATATAGGGGCAATTCAGCCTTTTAGCAAATGTGCATGTTTTTTGGACTGTGGGAGGATACCGGCGTACCCGGATGAAACCCATGCAAGCACGGGAAGAACATGCACTTCACAGTCCATATAGAAACACCCTTGCTGAGACTGCGTCAGGGCCAACACACACACACAACCATTCACACTCATACATAGGGGTAATTTGGCCCTAGTATAGGTTTAGTATAACAGCCAGTTAGTGCATACATTTCGTTGGTCTGTGGGAGGAAACAGGAGTGCCCAGATGAAACCTAAGCGAGCATGGGGAGAGCATACAAACTCCACACAGAAACGCCCTTGTTGAGCCCGGGACTTGAAGCCAGGACCTTCTTGCTGGACATGCTAACCACTACGTAACCATGCCGCCCATTTATTTACTTATATTAACTTTTGCAGTGTATTTTACAGCAAGTAGTGTTTTATTATTATTATTATTATTATTGTTATTATTATTATTATTATTATTTTTATTATCAGTTATATATATATTTTGAAAATATTCCTTCTTTAAATATTTTTTATTTAATAGAACAATTGCTTGCACTATTTGCTATATTGTTCTGTTACTATTTTGCTCAGGTACATCCCAATTAACCAAAAAATATCAATTTAATTTAAAAATAAATTGCATATTTTTATTTTATTATGTAAGGACTGAAAAAAAATCTAAATGGTGATTAAGAATATTTAATAAACTTAGCATAACAACATAGAATTACCACTTCCAATCAGAGCCAGTTATCTTGCTCATTTGGATTGATAGAACCAATATGCTGTTTTCCAGAGATGAGTGACCGTTCAGTCTCAGTGAAGCCATGCACGGTGCGACTGCAGAAGATTACCAATAAGACAGGTGTGAGCAGGACACAGTAAATAAGTGCTTTAAAGTCAGAGCATGTACTCATCATAGCACAGCACCTTTTTCTACTCCTTCCTTTATTTACAGGCGCTTCTCGTCTGTGCTAATCAAAAATGTGGTTTATTCAAATGAAATGACAATCAGTGGTCTGGCTAAATGAAATATTCTCATATTGCCCGTACAGATAAACAGATGTTGAGCCATATAGATGTTCAGAGCAGTTGACTTGAATTTGAGATGGAGAAATTCAGGCCACCTGCCATGCACATCTACATTACTCTCATAGATGAATAGATGTTGGGCTGTGTCGCAGTTCAGAGCAGGTGGTTTGAATTTGTGTATCTCATACTCCTTTCCTGCAGTGATGGGAATAAACAAAGATGGGGGCCAGGTGTTTACTGAAGATGATGTGGTCTGGACTAAGGAGGTAATTACTTTTTGTGTTTTGTTTTGTTTTGTTTTGTTTTTTGATCAGATATAAAATTATACCCACATTAATTTCCAGAAAACACTGCTAACCCATTTTCTGTATGTTCCTGCTAGCAGCTTGCTTTTCTTATCTTTCTTTGGGTATACAGCAGTCTCCGGTATATCTTCTCGAGGTGCCTGGCCTGAGTGAGGGTGTGTATGTTTGTTTGTTATCCCTCAGGACTCCGTTAGGGGGATTTACGGTTGGGAAAGCAGTTTGCGACAGAAGCCGCAGGCACGCACTCTCTTTCAGGCTGGGTCAGATGTCTCGGCCAAACCAAAGAGCCTCCAATTGGACAAGAAAGAAGAGGCGGTATGTACCTGCCCAAATCAGAGGGCAGGATTCTCTGCTGTGTCATGATTATGACAGCAACCTTGGTTAAAGGTGCACTGGTAGAGTTCTCTCAGTAACAAGTGAATCTACAAAAACATTGGATTTGTGCTCTTCTTGACCACACGTGGATGGGACGGTGGTGTAGTGGTTAGCACGTCCGCCTCACAGCAAGAAGGTCCTGGGGTCGAATCCTGGGCTCAGTGAGGGCGTTCTAAGCTAAATGGCTGTAACAAATTGTCCCTATGTGAAAGTATGACTGGACGGCATGGTGACTTGGTTGTTAGCACGTCCGCATCATGAAAAGAAGGTCCTAGATTTGAGTCCCGGGCTCGAGTGTTTCTGTATGGATTTTTCATGTTCTCCCTGCACTTGTGTACGTTTCCTCTGGGTATTCCGGTTTCCTCACAATTAGGCTAATTGGCTGATTTGCTCTTAGGTGTGAGTATGAGTGATTGTGTGTGTGTGTGTGTGGGGTGGAATGGTCTGGCGAGCTGTTTAGGGTGTACCCAGCCTACTCTCTGTGTTGGCTGAGATAGGACCCAGCTTCCCCGCAACTTTAATAGGATTGAGTGGTTCGGCAAGTGAGTGAGTGTGAATGGTTGTATGTTTGTGGCCCTGCAGTGGTCTGGCGTGCTGTTCATGGTGTACCTTCGCCCAAAGTTGGCTGAGAAGGGCTCCAGCCTCTCCGTTACTCCAATAGGATTAAGCGGTTCGGAAAATGAATGAATGACTGAATTGACCCCAACTACTCTTCATGCACAGGCACACAATGCCTCACCTCGCCGAATCTATTCACCCAACATATTCCGATAAAGACCTACTCATTGGATCACATGGGCCTCCACCTGACCTCCCTGCAGATCATCCTTTAATAGCCAGTCTGGCTAAACAGTTTACAGTGACTATTAATCTCATTTTACTTGGCCACTTATGACTGTTGGCTATAAACATATGAAATACTGGCAGAGCAAGTGACTGATTTTTTGCTGTGGCTGCTGATCCAAAGAGTTTCCCAGTTTGTATCATTTTATGATCTGAATGCCTGTGATGTAGCTGCTTCAGCACCCAGCCTTAGCAGTGTTCTCTAGCTTGGAAAAGCTGCACCTAGATTTTACATCCTTGGGGAAGTTCATTTGACTTTGTTACAGAACATTTTGTTTTTGCCCCACTGTAACAGTATAACCAGTAAAGAATGGCAAGTTAGCACTGTCTTCCACTATATTTGCATTTCTGAGCTGATGGGAGTGAAATGAAGAGCCTTCGAAAGGAAAATGCTACATGGATGGATGTTCAACAAAGATTTGCCAATTTTCAGCTGTGCTCTTCTCTTGCGTTCATCAGACCGTTTGACCAATTATTGTATATTACATCACTTCCCCTGATTGTTCTGCTATTAAGAACAATAACAACATTGACCAGTGCACCTTTAATTGGCCCATTGGACCTATTCTGTATGAATTTGTTCCCTCTTGCTGCTGTCTTGCCAGCTGGATGTAACTTTGTCTTTGGACATGTGTCTGTTATGATCCACCCTTTATTTTAAAACAATAGCACCTTTGCTTTCTATCCTTCTTGCAGCACTTTATTTTTTCTTCATCTCATCCTTTCAGTTTCTGCTCATGTGCTTCTTCAATGTGTATATCAGTCTGATTATCACACAAAAAAAGTTTTCTTGGTGTGTCTAAAAGGAACCAGGCATGGTAAGGTTAGCGTGACGTCTCTGTATGGCTTGTGTCTTCTTTGTTGCAAGCAAAGTCCTGTTTAACATGTTGTGTTGTATGGTGAAGGCTCCATCAGCCTGATTTTTCTCTTCATAAGTTTATTCTCTGTTTGGTTCCAGACAAAAAACAATGAAGGCCAAGCTGTGTCGAGTTTCTCTCCACCCAGTGTCAAGCCTGGGAAGAGAAATACGATGTACCAGGTAATTTCCCCATAATTCTATTCATTTTTGTAGAAGCGCTTGATTGGTTTTATAACAAATCATGGAAAATTCATATTGAATGATGTGTAAAAAAGGAAGTGAGTTTAGAAGTGTAAAATAACCTACCAGTCCATTTCATAATAAAATTAGAAACAGTGGTGATTGAAGGATTGTAAACCCCTTATAAATGTATGTGTTCCTGTTTAAATATGACCTAAAACGTCATTAAAGTCATACAAAAATTAAGTCAACCCAATTAAACACTCATTCACTCATCCATCTGCTGAACCACCTAATCCTAGTAAGGTTGCTGGGAAGCTGAAGCCTATCTCAGATTGTGGGAGAATCTTGAACAGCTTGCCAGTTCATTGTAGTGCCAACACACACAACCATTCACACTCATACCTAGGGGGGATTTTGAACAGCCAGTTAGCCGTTGGAGGAAACTGGAGTATCCGGAGGAAATGCACACATACATGAGGAGAACATGCAAAGTCCACACAGAAACTCTCTTGCTAAACCCAGGACTTGAACCCAGGATCTTCTTGCTGTGAGGCAGATGTGCTATCTACTGTGCCAACAGGCCGCTCCCAATTAAGCAAATAAGACAAATCTATTATACTTGATCATTTGTTTATTGACTCAAAAAAGTGTTGGTACTGAGATCAGGCAGAAAATGGTTAGAGAACCATCACTAAAGAGTCTGGACTCCACCAATCAGGTGGAGAAATAGGTAGAAGAAATTCAACACCACTGTCACCCTTCCCAGGAGTGGTCGACCAATAAAAAATCGTTCCAAGAGCAATGTGTGTAATAGTCCACAAGGTCACAATGGAACCGCATCTGGGTCAGGTTGCTAACATGGGTGGAACAAAGAATTCTGAACTATACCAGCAAATTTTATGGGAAAATATCAGCAGATCGGTCCATGAATTGAAACAAGAGAAAGTGGGTCATGCAGCAAGACAGTGTGCCTGTGCACCAGGCTTGGGCAAAAGTCCGAATTTGGAATGTCAATTCTATTGGCTCCACCCCAGAGGATGTATAAATGCCAAGTATGTTATAGCCAAGTAACAGGAAGAATTTGTCACGTTTAACAAAGGTTTTGGCTTAAATAATAAAAATACTTTACAAACACTAAAATTAAACACAAATACCCTTCATTTTGAATAATAACAGAGGGTGCAGGTATGGCCAGATATTTGCAGGCAAGTGCAGCAAGGTTTGGAAAACTGCTCTG
This sequence comes from Neosilurus hyrtlii, assembly GCA_028564935.1. Taxonomy (NCBI): domain Eukaryota; kingdom Metazoa; phylum Chordata; class Actinopteri; order Siluriformes; family Plotosidae; genus Neosilurus; species Neosilurus hyrtlii. Next base: position 4,434,618 of record JAOUQZ010000030.1, read on the forward strand.
GTTTTCTTTCCAAAACATCAAAGGATCAGCGTCCTCTGTCAGGCATGTTTTACTCAAGTAGACATGAAGTTCATAGTAATAATGTTTGTATGAAATATGTAAAACAGTCATACTTCATGATTATTTTGGAATATAGTACCATAGTCATGGTAAAGCATAATTCCAGAATACACCAAAATTATCAACTGGAATTTCATGGAATTTCAATTCTACTGACTGCAATTTGAATTTGAATTGCGATTCTACTTCCTGTTTGCAACCTCAATTCAAATTCAATTCAAATTTATGGAATTGAATTGGAATTTTGGGAGACATTCTCAATTCTGAATTTTGCACAATCCTGCTATGGTTCAGTAGGTAGGGCTTTGGGTACTGATCCAAAGGTCAGGGGTTCCAGCCCCCTGCCACCAAGCTGCCACTGTTGAGACCATGAACAAGGCCCTTTACCCTCAATTGCTCAGTTGTATAACTATGTAAGTCACTCTGGATAAGGGCGTCTGCCAAATGCCATAAGTTGCATTATTGCTGCACAAGGGGTCACACCAGATACTGAAACCAAGGCAGTCCAAAGACATCCACATTAGGCAAATTGGCTGTTCCAAATTGCCCCTAGGTGTCAGTGTTAGTGTGAATGCTTGTCTGTGTTGGCCCTGTGATGTTCTGGTGAGCTGTTCAGGATGTACCCCACCTTCGCCCTGTGTCATCTTATATAGGGTCCAACCTCCCTGCGACCCCAGTGCCCAAAGAGGTTTTCTTAAATGGATGAGTATTTAGCACTCCTGATCGTAGGTCCTCAACAAGTTACTTTGCAGTTGCTCATGTACAGGAAGTAATGTTTGAGTAAAGCAAGAGTTTTTGTAGATTAGTATGATATATTGCTATAAGAATAACAGTTCCAGATCAGATGTCCATCGAGACAACGTCTTGAATTCCATGTTTCTTCTCTGTAGGATGGGAAGGGTTTTAACGTTGGAGAGCTGGTATGGGGGAAAGTGAAGGGTTTCTCATGGTGGCCTGGTCTTGTGATGGCCTGGAAGGCAAAGACATCTCCCTATTGCATGAGGCGTGTGGAATGGTTTGGAGATGGCATGTACTCAGAGGTGAGAATCTCACCTGCATTTCAGTGAAAGTCAGTCATTTCTCTCTAGTGTCAATTTCTACTGCTTTCTCAAAGGCTTCTCAGTGTTTCAGTAGCCTGTGGAAGTAAGTGAACATGACTAAACACATCAGAAATAATACCTGTCTAATGGTAATACAGTACTAATAAAGTGTTTATAAGTTAAATACATAAAAGCACTTTCTTTTTTAAATATTACATTTGTCTTTTTTCAATATGCCTTTATGTATCCAATTACTCCATGTATACACAACAGCTGACTTAACCACACTTTGCAGTCTGGTTGGCATGTTAGCCAAAATGCAAGCTAGTTAGCTAACCAGTCTCGCTTTGCACATAGTCCCTGTGAAATACATTATACATGTATATAAATGACTTTGACTAGATTTTGGACTGCTCAGCGGTTGGTTTTTGTGCAACAAAAAGGTGATATGCCCTTCAGACGTGTGAAGAAGATTATGGTGTGAAAGACGATCCAGTGCTCTAGGATACAGGTGTCAAACTCAGACCCGTGGGCCAAATCCAGCCCGCCAACTCATTTTATGTGCCTCGCAAGAGCTGTCAAAGAATATGGTTATCGTACATTCTTTGCATCGACCATTACCATGAAACCTAATTCATCATCCATTCAACCTATCTTTACAAGACATAAAGACATAAAAAAACTCCACTATCCTGATACCATGGTTACCAGCGCAGTTAACAGTAAGCGCAAGGTGACTCTTATGATTTTGGAACAAATCCAGTAGATGTGCAGTACAGTACATGCTATCATGGTGCAGCACCCCAGTGGTCTGGTGTCCTGGGAAATTGCCCAGTTCTCAAAAGTTATGAAACGGATCGCTCTTTTTCCAGTACAAGTTTTTCTCCTTTTTCTCCTTTAGGAACCAGCATGATCAGCACTGACTCTTCCTTTATCTCTGCAGATTTATACAGAGAGGCTTTTGCCTTTTGCAGCATTTAAAAAGTGCTTCTGCGCCAATTCCTTTGCTTCCCTGCCAGCTTACAAAGATGCCATTTACCAAATTCTTGAGGTAAACCAGAATAAAATTCACACTTTATATTAAAACATTTCAGTGTGTAAAACAGTGTGTGTTTATATACATTGTGTTTAGTTGGCAGGTGAGCGTTGCTCAAAGTCCTTTGCATCCTTGACAAACAAACAAGAAGAGTTGAAGGCTATGCTGGACTGGGCTTTTGGGGGCTTTAAACCCTCAGGGCCTGAGGGATTTGCACCTCCGGAAAATTGTGGTAAGAATACAGTGCTCAGAGAACTCAAGGTTTTTGCCATTTAACACTACATTTAATTAGCTCCATAGTATAGCATTCAGAAAATACAATTTCCACTCTAATCCAGAAGTCGTCACCTGGTGGATCATAGTATAATTATGCACCCAACAAGTTTATCAGAGAAAAATGGATGTAATTCAGTAAATCTAAATGTTAACTAGTATAGTTTCTGTAGCAGATACTCTGTTGCATGTTATACATTCATATGGTTTTATGAAAGGAAGTTTATTTTAGAGATTTGCACGGCGGTGTGGTGGTTAGCATGTGAATCACAGCAAGAAGGTCCTAGGGTTCTTCCAAAAAAGGTGCTATGGATAAATTTAAGGCTGGTAATGTAATAAACAATAAAATGATGATGTGATTTGAAACAGGTTATGTTTCTAGGTGATTAAAATCAGGATTTAAAATCAGGACCTCACATCTCCAGTTTGCAACAAATGTGTGAGAAAATAATTTTTTAGACCTCAATCACTTAAAGAGAACATGTAAGGAGATTTTTTAAATTAGTGGCATCTGTAGCCTAATGGTTAGAGAAGCATGTTTGGGACCTAAAGATCGCTGGTTCCATTCTCAAACCAGTAGGAAAAATTTGTGGCGGTTGGGGAGTGAGCTGCTCCTTCTCTTCCTCCAACTTCATGGCTGAAGTGACCTTGAGCAAGGCACCTAACCCCAACTGCTCTAAGTGTGTGTGGGCTCAGTGTTTATATATATGTCTGTGTGTGTGTGTGTGTGTGTGTGTGTGTGTGTGTGTGTGTGTGTGTGTGTGTTCTCGCTTTGGATGGGTTAAATGGAAAGGCAATGATTCCCCTTGTGGGATTAATACAGTATATCAAAATCAAAAATCAATTTTAAAAAATTATTAACGGCTTTACACATATTTATACCCTGGAGTAGTTTTCATGAGCCTTACCCATATATATAATACATATAACTGGACTGAGCTACAACATGGAGTTGAATATGTAAAACTCATCTGTACAGTGGAACCTATGATGGAACACTTGTTTAGTGCTTTATGAGTGTATAATTTGGATCTTAACAAGTATTAAATGTCTGTTTTCATCACACAGGTTCATCCGTCAACCAAAGTGAGGCCAATGACTCCCCTGTGTCTGATTATCAACCTCCAGCCAAAAAGAAATATGTTCAGAGAGGCAGACCTTCCACCACTCAACAACAACTGGTGTACTCAAGAGGTAGACGCCAAGACAAGTTTATATCCTTAGATTTGGAAATAAGTACTACAGCATGCTTGTGACTCATTGGTTTTTTAATTGCTGATATATCTTCATCAGAGCAAATGGTTCAAGAGGTTTTAATAAAAAGGAAAAACATTGAAGGTAAGTTGCTGTAATGTCCGATTTTTTTCTTTTTTGCAATGTTCTGTATATCAGTGTGTGTGAATGAAAAACCTTTTTGTTGTTTTTTTAACACATATTCTCTAGATTTCTGCCTGTCATGTGGCAATGCAAATGTTGAGATTTTTCATCCACTCTTTGAAGGGAGCCTTTGTTTAAAATGCAAGGTAAGGTAATGTGATTTCGCCTGCCGAGATAACTGTAGTTGTTAACAGATTTTGATTTATATATTTTTTGTGTGTTTGTGTGTGTGCGTGTGTGGGTGTGTGTGTTGTTTACCATTATAGGAGAATTTTACAGAGACTTTATACAGATATGATGATGATGGATATCAGTCTTACTGCACTATCTGCTGTGCTGGACTGGAGGTCATTCTGTGTGGCAATGCGAGCTGCTGCAGGTTAGAATGGCACAAACTCTCTCATTCTCTCTCTCTCTGTCTCTCTCTCTCTCTGTCTCTCTCTCTCTCTGTGTGTCTATCTCTATGTCTTTCTCTCTCATTCCCTCTCTCTGTCTTTCCCTGTCTTTCTCTCTTCCTCCCACTATCTTTCTCTGTCTCTCTCTGTCTATCCCTCTCTGCCTTTCTGTCTCTCTCTCTCTCTCTATCTATCCCTCTCTGCCTTTCTCTCTGTCTCTCTCTCTCTGACTCTCTCTCTATCTATCCCTCTCTGCCTTTCTCTCTGTCTCTCTCTCACTCTCTCTCTCTGTCTCTCTCTCTCGCTCGCTCTCTCTCTTTCTGTCTACCCTCTCTGTCTCTCTCTGTCACTCTCTCTCTGTCTCTCTCTCTCTCACTCTGTCTTTCTCTCTTTCTGTCTCTTTCTCTTTCTGTCTACCCTCTCTGTCTTTCTCTCTCACTCTCAGTCTCTCTCTGTCGCTCTCTCTCTCTCTCTGTTTCAACCGTGACTAAACTGATGAACTGCTTGCATATTTGGCCAATCTCACAACATCATTCCGTTTCAGATGTTACTGTAAGGACTGCCTTAATGTGCTGGTTGAACCAGAGACATTTGAAAAGTTAAAAGAAGTAGATCCGTGGAGCTGCTATATTTGCCTTCCCCCGAAAAAATATGGCGTCCTGAAGCTCAGACCAGACTGGAGTGTCCGTGTTCAGGAGTTCTTCGCCAATAACAGTGCCTTTGAATTTGTAAGTAGTGGATAAGACATTATGTTCTTATTGATGACTGTATTGTTTTAAAGAAAGATAAGGTTGAAGGATTAGATGGAGGTATAAAGGCACACTTTCTCTACTCACAATATTTCCATTCTCATTAAAGATTAATTTTATATTTCAGTTATTAATACTAAAATTCCATGTTTGCAGGTTGATGATAATAAGTGGTATGTTTTTCTCTGGTACAGGAGCCACACAGAGTTTACCCCTCGATTCCTGCTCACCAGCGCCGCCCTATCAGGGTTCTGTCCCTCTTTGATGGGATTGCCACAGGTCCTTTTTTTTGTTTTCATATAGAGTACAGTGCAAAAGTTTTAGGTACATGCAAAGAAATGCTGTAGAGTAAAGATGTTGTATATTTACATAGATTTACATTAATAATGCACAGTAAACGTTATGGGCGACACGGTGGCGCAGTGGTTAGCATGTCTGCTTCACAGCAAGAAGGTCCTGGGTTTGATTCCGAGCCTCAGGGCGTTTCTGTGTGGGGACTGAATATTCTCCCCATGCTCCCCTTGCGTAAGTTTCATCCAGGTACTCCGGTTTCCTCCCACAGTCCAAACACATGCACAGTAGGCTGATTGGCTGTTCCAAATTGCTCCTGGTGTGACAGTGAGTGCAAATGGATGTGTGTGTTGGCCCTGTGATGACCTGGCTAGCTGTTCGGGGTGTACCCCGCCTTCGCCCAGAGTCGGCTGAGATAGGCGCCGGGATTAGGTATCTTAGAAAATTAGAATATCTAAGATCGTCTTAGGATTAGGTATCTTAGAAAATGAATGAATAAGTAAACATTTAGTCAGTATTTAGTGTGATGACCCCCTGATTTAAAAATACAGTTCCATGTAGAGTTTGTGCAGTTTTACAAGGTAATCCGCTGTAAATTATACTGAGCACCTTGCAGAACCAGCCACAGTTCCCCTGGAGATTTTCACAGTCACACTTGCTTCTTTATTTGCAACCTTCATTATACTGTTGTCTGAATAGTGGACTCCTATGTAATATGATGCTCTCCTTATTGACATACAAACCTGTTTTCTTTAACACTTAATTTTGTGCAGGAAAACCAATATATTTTTGTACTGACTCGATAATGTAGAGATCACCCACTCATTTGCAAACTGCTTAATCTTACAAAGGCCGTTCTGTGGCTGGATCCTATCTCAGCCGACACTGGGTGAAAGCAGGGTACACCCTGAACAGCTCACCAGACCATTGCAGAGCAACACACACACAACCATTCACACTCACGGGCAATTTGGAACAGCCAGTTAGCCAAATTTGCATGTCTTTGGACTGGGAGTAAACCAAAGTACACAGAGGAAACCTAGCAAGCACAGGGAGAACATGCAAACGCCACACAGATACACCCTCGCAGAGCCCAGGACTCGAACAAAGGATCTTCTTGCTGTGAGGCAGATGTGCTAACCACTACACTTTTCGCTGCTGGTGATAGAGACTCTCTTGTTGCGGTTATCTAGGACTTACAGCTGTGGTAAAACCAACCGGACT
>JAOUQZ010000030.1:4449673-4469696 GCA_028564935.1 Neosilurus hyrtlii
TGAAGTCATCTCTAATGAAATATATATTTAAATTGTTAATGATTATACCTATAGCAGAGCAATTGTATGATTTACTGCATTATCTCATTATTGCATGATTTATGTGACTTTTGTATACGTTTATTCACTGTGTTCACAAGTGTGCAAGATTATTTTATTTATTCAATGAAGTGTGTAAGATTATTTTATTTTATGTAGGGCTCATTCCACTTTGTACGAGTATTGCTTGACTGTCCTTGAACACGGAACATTGGAACAAAATGTCGGATCTTGAAAAGAAATAAAATGGCAGTCCTAAGCGAAGGGAGGCGCCGAGCCTTCAGAGTAGGCATGGAACAGGTTGAGACTCGGGACATGTTGAGACACGTCAAGACTTGTTGAGACATTTTGAGCTATGAGGTCATGAGGTACCAATCAGAGTCAAGAGCTAGAGGATGGTAGACCAATCAGAGTGGAATGGGCACTATATAAGCCAATTGCAGAGCTGGATTGATGTCCAAGATTTTTCTCTTGGAACGATTTCTTTTGTGTTATTGATTGTATGCTTTTCTTTTCCTAAAGGCTAAATAAACACCTGAAAATGGATTTGAATCTCTTGTGTCGTGAACTGAATGCCATGACTATATATATATATATATATATATATGTGTGTGTGTGTGTGTGTGTGTGCATACATATATTTTATATAAATAATAGCTTTATTTTCACATTTCAATCAATACTGGGACAATATTTATATTGTTTGTTTACATGAGTTCACCTCCCAAAGATGGCGGCGGTGCGGCAAACCAATGACGTCCTCGCGAACTTATGTTTCAAACGACTTCAACTGCCATATGGCAGCGTCACTATCACGTGACTACGGAGCCACGCCCTAGGCAGTAATGAAGGTTGGGTAGATTGAGCAGAAGGACAGGCGGCAGTTTCCAAACTGAGAGGCGGTGAGCTTGAGTTTCCTCCTGTTTTAAGCCGGTTTGTCATGGTGAATTCTGTTTGCTTCACATTTTTTGAATGTAGCAGACATGTTGAGAATAAACTTTGTCGTTTTGTTTTAGTTACTTCAGTATCAAACTAAGTTTCTGAATGTTTTTGTAATGTAAGACCTACAATACCGCAGCACGTGAGCTTTATTCCTCCCCACCTGTTCAGTGCAGGTTATCCTCATAAAGTTAACTTGTGTAAGATAATCAAACAAGCAAGAAAACACCACACTTTGCAAGGCATGTTCAGGCAAATGCTTCCTAAAAGTTTGTATCTAGTATTTGTTTTTATCCCTATCATCATTTTCAAAGAAAATCCTCAAATATTTAATTATATTATATGGTATGTATCTTTTTTATGTATTTATTTATTTATTTACTATTGTTGTTATTATTATTATTATTATTATTATTATTATCATTATTATTATTATTATTATCAGTTATATTATTTGTGTTGTGTCCCTATTGCTGCTGGTTAGCTGTTGGAGGCTGTTTTTACTATTTTTTTTTTCTTTGAACAGTTAAGGTTGTGTTTGTCAAAACTAAACAGAAATTTCAATGATGTTCATAAAGGATGAATAGAATAGTTTTTGTATATACGGGTATTTTTTAGTCTCCTGGACCACTGGATGCAGAAAAATTGCTCAAATATTTACATATATTTTCAGAAAGTGCAAAGTCAGGTGTGACATTTCAAATGAGATCATGTTATGGCTCCTTATTTTTTAATAATCTGTGTGTAATTCAGCATTTTATGGTTTTGGCCCATGTCCTTGATGTGCCTTTGGAATTTGTTTTACCTTTTAAACTGTTGAAATTCATTGAAAATTAAAAATTCCTTCAGTGTGTAACTGAAATAGATCCTTTTCTGGCCGTTATGTGATTTTATGTCTGAAGTTATTGAGCTCGTTTCTGGAGAAAATATTTAATTTATCCAGCAAAACAGTTATGAAATGTTTGTTTGGTCATTGCACTAACTATTATGCACCTTACATGCATGTAACTTTCCTTGAGTGAAGGTACATCACCTAATGCAACAGAGTCTCTCGGTAAAGAGTTATTTTAAATGTTATTTGTTCAGGAAATGATGTGGTTTGGTGTTAAAATTTTAGTCCTGCCAATGTCCTTTTTTCAGATAATCAAATTGTTATTGTTGGTGAATGTTGTAACGTGCGACATAAGGTTGCATTTAAATGTGTGAATGTCCATAAAAACCCCGTAGTCTCCATAGAACTCCTCTCTTGCTTAAACTGGCATGGAAGAAAACAGTCATTCTGTCACATGTGATGTACATGGATGGTGAGACCACATAACCATATAACTCACATATGTGGAGTTACAACAATAAATGTAGTCTTCATAGTACCACCACAGTTGTGGTCCTTTCACTCCCACGACCATTGGATTTACTGAATGCAGTCTAAAAGTATTGAAATATCTATGTTCATTTGGAAATTTTTACAACTCATTAATCCTAAAAATAAAATAGATTTTGTAACAAATCTGGAACCCTTGTGTACCACCTGATTGTTCACCAGCCATATATAAAGTGGTGTAATATAAATAATTATAGTATATGTGTAATGTTAAATATTGCGGATAGAGATTTCCCTCTGTGTGTTAGGCCACCAGCCAATGTGCACGAGCAGCTGTATGTAAAGAGGCGAATGGCAGCATCGCATGTCACAGAGGGGGTGTGTGCATGCTTACGTTCCTCCCTGGTTAATGGTGGTCATATGTGATAGGGAGGCAACACCCTGGAAATGGAATACAATGAAATAAAATTAGGGGAGAAAAAAAAAACAGGGTGGGGGTTGACTTTTCTGAAAAAAGCTCAGCTGCTCTTTAAATTAAAATGGACGAGTCAGAATGTTATAAAATAAATGTCAGTGGTCATTAAAGACTGTATGTTAATTAATTATAACAATTAATATCCAAGTTGTTTAAGGTGGAGTTCCTTTCAGGGTATGGCTGAGAATGAAAACTGATGTACTTGGGGTTTTTCCCCCACTAATCACCTTTTATGTTCTCTTCTAGTAATGGCTGTGAATGTTTACTCCACGTCTGGTACAAGTGACAACCTCAGTCGCCATGATCTGCTGACCTGGATTAACAGCTCCCTCCACATGAACCATGCCAAGATTGAGCATCTATGTACAGGTCAGTCCGTTTACACTGATCCATTTCACCCTAGCATTCTCAGTGTCCTTCAGATTTCCCTTAATAACATGAGGAAATGCACAAGAAAGAATATTCATCCTTCAAAAAGTTCAGAACACTCCGACAGTGCAGTGATCACATTCACTCTCCTCTCTCACTCCTTCATTTGCCAAACCACTTAATTCTACTAGGGAAATGGGGTGGATGGAGCCTATATCAGTTGGCGCTGGGCAAAGGTGGGGTACACCCTGAACAGCTTATCAGACCCTTACAGGACCAACACACACAACCATTCACACTCATACCTAGGGGAAATTTGGAACAGCCAACCAGAACGTCATTGTATTGTGGAAGGAAACCGGAGTACGTGGAGGAAGCCCCACACAAGCACGGAAAGAACATGCAAACTCCACACAGAACTTGAACCCAGGACCTTCTTGCCGTGAGGCGAATGTGTTAACCACCATGCCACCGTGCTGCCCTTACTCTCTTTCTCTATGGTCTAATTCCCTTTTTTATGTTGTTCTTAGGTGCTGCTTACTGTCAGTTCATGGATATGTTGTTCCCAGCATGTGTGCCATTAAAGAAAGTGAAATTCCAGGCCAAACTGGAACATGAGTATATCCACAACTTTAAAATTCTTCAAGGAAGCTTTAAAAAACTAGGGGTGAATAAAGTAAGTAAAGACTAAAACCATTGTGTAGGCAGTAATAAATATAATGAACTATTTCTAAAATGTTATAATTTAACATGTATTTTTTATAGATTATCCCAGTGGACAAGCTTGTGAAAGGGAAATTTCAGGATAACTTTGAGTTTGTGCAGTGGTTTAAGAAATTCTTTGATGCCAACTATGATGGCAAGGAGTACAATCCAGAAGCAGCTCGACAGGGGCACGAAGTCACTGCCTCCCACTGTTCGACTCCGGGTTTGGCCAGTAAACCTCGGAAAGGGAATTTGGGTGAGCGGAATTACGCTGACTATACCAGAATTCAGTACAGCTTGTTCTGTGAGGTCCATGGTTGTGTGAGGTGTGATATTATTTTATTGGTGGAGATCAAAGCCAACCGTTATCAATCGTATCTCTTGCTGGTTATTACAGCTGTTTGACTACTTAAATTGAATACGTTCAATCCAAACCTCAACAACTCAAATACATCTCAGACTAGAAGTAATGTCAACTTGATTTGAGTGAAAAATTCAGACAGTGAAAACGTCATGGTGACAATAATTAGAAAACATTATTGAACATGTAAAAAGTTTGTCTGGTGTGGGCGGGTGGGGGTGACCTTGCTGTTTTCAGGGGATTATAGGCCAATAAGTCTGAAACCTGTCTTAAAATAAAATGTTTTTACTTGTTGGAGGACCAATGTTTATAATTAATTGGCTTTACACAGTTTATAGAAGATGAACAATGAAATCAGACTCAGCGAGACTAACGGGTGATGACGTAAGTGTCGGAAGCTACATATTGACAGTGATGGTATAGAAATATCGTGCTCGTTTTTCAAGCCACGTGAAAGCCACTCTAACAACAATGTGGAAGATAAACATTCACAGTAATAGGGTTCACATTAGATCAAACTTGCAGACTGGTCTTTTACTGGGCTTTCTGGTTTTTACTGGGCTTCCTGTGGTAACACAGTCTAATTCACATGATCAACTATCCTGTTTAACTGGTTAAACAGGATAGTTGACCATGTGATTTTAAAGATCTGGTCAGTCACCCTTGCTCATTTCCTTCAGGGCTTGTTCATTGTTGTGTAGAATTTTGTCACTCCAAACAATGTGTTGCAGACAGGTGGCCTGTATTTCTCTTTTAGCGTTTTTATTGAGACACTCAGACTACTCACTCACACATATTAACAAATGAAATGAAGTTGATTAGATAAAACATCTTGGTTTCATACTGAGTTTTCAAGGTTTGGCTTTGCTCGTGTTCTGTATGTCCATGAGGAGTACTCACCATGGCTATAAAAAGGCAACAGTTTTTACCCAAAATGTTGCACCCTTCACCATGCCACGACTAAACAAGAATGCAGGAGCCAGGCCATTGTCAGGTTCTGGGCAGGAAGACGGCAAAGTGATAGCCCGTCTGTTTGGTGTGTCTCCATCAACTGTAAGTTGTTTGTTAAGACAATACCAGGACACTGGTGCAACATGAGATCGCCCACGACCAGGCAAGCCATGTGTCACAATGCATGGTCAGGACCGGTACATCCATACCATCCACTTGCGAGACAGGCTGCGAACGGCTGTGCAGACAGCTGGTGAGATCCCTGGATGCACCGATCCTGTATCAGTGCCCGCACATTTTGGCGGAGACCCAGAGAAGAGGGTATTCGACCATACCGTGGCCCCATCCTCTATGCTATTGCATGCTTGGGCAGTAGGCTGAGGTTTGCAGATGATCACTCACAGGAGCATGTTCAGTGAGAGACTGATACCACCTAAATGTACCACTGAACAACACAGGAAATCATTCCTACCTGTGGCTGTTAAACCGTACTTCTCCATATAGCAACAACATCCACTGTTATACATTTACATTGTGCACTACATTTATATTCTACTGTTTATCATATTGATAATACTGTACATTTTACTGACAGGATTCATTCTGTATCTGTTTATATAGATATTAGTAACTTTTTACATTTACCCCATTACATGTTATTAAATTAAAACAATTATAAAATTTTTGCATGTACCAATTAATTCATCTTTTTTGTTGTGTGACATTTGCTCTGTGTCTGTGCCTAAGTAACTCATTCTTAATGATATTTGTTTTCCTCAGTCTCAGAGACTTCAGTGAAGCCCACGGCTCCAGTTGGTAAGATCCATAATGTTTATAGCTATTTATGCAGCTTTATGGTGCTTCTCTGTTAAGATTGATTGTTAAGCTCTGTACTGTTATTCCCCCAGCTCCACAAAGAATGGCCACAGCTTCACCCAAGAGGACAATTTCAGGGCAGAGGAACGATTCAGGGTCCAGAGAAGAGCTCATGCAAATGGTTAGTTTTTTGCTAAAATCAATGGTTACGCCATATACATTTCAAGTAATACTCAGATGGAATGGAATGTTTGTGCTTACTTATAGTTATCCAAGTTCTATATTTTTCCAATATATTCTAGTTTTCTCCCTGAGCCTTGAGTTGGAGATCCTCCTGGTTCTCCAGGGTCCCTCTACATTATTAAAACATGCCAGTAGGTGGATTGGTGACTCTGAGTTGCCCCTTGGATTGTGTTTGAGCATATGTGTGTGCCTTGTAATGAACTGTTATCCCGAGGCAGGTTTATTTATGACTCACAATCAGTGTTTGTTTCTGGTAGGGATTCACCATGATTCTGACAAACAGTTCAGGCTTGCATCAGCTTTAGTTACTGAGATAAAAAGGCTTTAAGAAGGTACCTAAACTGTACTGTGATAATGAGTGTTAGTTACATAAGTAATTTTTTTAAACTATTCATGCTCGATTCATGTCTTTTAACATCTAACATAGAAGATTCACAGATACATACTTGACAATTTATGGCCTGCTGAATGAATGAATGAAATTTCTGCATTTAAGCAAGTTGTTTATCTGTATCTTCACAATAACAATCAGAGCCTTCTACTTCTTAATGTCTACCATAAAAAGAATATCTTAATTAACAAATGGCCAAAGAATGAAAAGGATTCCGGAGGCCCAATTTGGTCTGATCTCGGAAGCTAAGCAGAGCCTGGTTAGAACTTGGATGGGAAACCATGTGGGAATACCATTTGCTGTAGAGGGTTAGGAAAAACTGCAACCAACCCGGTATTTATTTAATTTTATTATTTTAAGTTATTTAATAAATAAAACCAGCTGAGAATAGAGTCTCCAAGAGTAAAAGTTAATGTGTCTTTTGCATTTTCTATTCAATACATTATCTTTCAAAGCATTCAGGAATTGTTTTTAAATACAAATTTCAGCAGGTCATAAATGAGCAACTATGCAATGGCACACGTCTTGTTTTAGAAGGTGAACATCTTACACTAGACAACAGGATTTTAAACATTTCATACATTCAGTGTAAATGGTTCAAAATTAATGACTATAAAAGACCATCGCAGGGCAACACAGGCACACAACCTCATTCAAACCTTGGGGCAATCAAAAAAATTAAATCCGCCTAATGGGCATGTCTCTGGAAGGAAACTGTTCTCGTTCCTGAGTACAAAGACATGCACATTAGCCTAACTGGCCAAATTGGCCCTGTGTGTGTGTGTGTGTGTGTGTGTGTGTGTGTGTGTGTGTGTGTGTTGGCATGTTGGCTCTGTTATGAACTGCTGAGCTGTTCAGGGTGTGCCCTGCCTTCGCCCAGAGCCCGCTGATATAAGCTGTAGCCTCCCCATGACCGTAATAGGATTAAGCATGTTGGTGAATGAATGAATGATTAGGATCTGTCACATCTGCTGATTAGTGAATATAGTTTCAGTAAAGCGAAATCCACTTGCATCATATCTAATGATGTTTCACTTTGTTTTCAGCAGATTAGTGATCTAAAGGGCACCATTGCGGATTTGGAGAAAGAGAGGAACTTTTACTTTGGCAAACTGAGGAACATTGAGCTCATTTGCCAGGAAAAAGAGGGAGAAGCCGATCCCACACTGCAGAAAATAGTAGACGTTCTGTATGCCACAGATGTAAGTGTTGCGTAGAGCATGCATGGAGTCTCAGACTGTTGTTTTTAGTCAGTGATTTCTACATTTTAATTAATTATGTTTCAGCAGGAAGGGTTTCAGATCCCAGAAGGGGGTGTTGCTGAACCAGAAGAGTTTTGAACAGTATTTATGCAACTTCCTGATGCAGACTCTGGTTGATGTTAACCTCTTTGTGTGTGTGTGTGTGTTATATATGCATGTGCATGTGTGTGTTACATATGCATGTTGTCATATTCCTTAAGTCAAGGACCTTCGATCATTTGATTTTTTGCACTGCTGTTGAATGCTTTATATTTCTAAATGTTCCATTTCTGTGACTTCAAATATTTCTTTTTGAATTAACAGATGACGTATTATTAAAGATTATTGTTTTTGTTTTTGCAATTTCTACAGAAGTGGCTTTTTTTGTTTAGATTCTTACACTAATATTCAGATGAGGTTGCTTTAAAGCAGAGATGATATTAGTGTTGTGCCAGTTCACACTTAAAATACTGTATATTATTATAAATGTATACTATTTCAAGTTCACAGTCCCAAAAATGAACAAGTTGGGTTCAGTTGCTATTCTCTCATTTCAGTAGAACCTACTGCTCCCGGATCGCCACCCCATCACCGGCCGACCTACCGTTCATCTGACCCGCAAGCTGCTGCTGTTTAGTCAGTAATATTCCTGTTAAATTAATTGTTCAGCATTTTTTGTACCTGCTTTCATTAATGTTACATTTACATTTATGCCATTTGGCAGAAACCCTTATCTAGGGCTGCTTAAATTTAGGGATCTGAACTCCTACTTCAAAGCACTTTTCACACCCTGCACTGCACTGCGTTCTCTCCGATCCTCCACCGCTGCTAGACTGGTCCCTCCTTCTCTCAATGGAAAAGGAAAACATGCATCTAAACTCTTCTCTGCTCTAGGACTGAGGTGGTGGAATGAACTTCCTGAGTCACTGGGTGCCTTTAAACAGCTGCTGAAAATCTAACTTTTTCAGAGGTACTTGGATTAGCACTATGTTGTACACCAAAAAACACCCCAAAAACAATACCCATTAAATTTTGACTGAGGTTTACTTAGCCTGTGTCCTAGTGAACCAGTATCAGAACGTATTCACTGATAGCACCTCTGTAAGTCACTCTGGGTAAGGTTGTCTGCCAAATGCAGTAAATATAAATTTATCATTCACACAACTAAGTATTTGAGGCTAAAAGGCCGATCTCAAGGGCCAAACAGTAGCAGCTTGGTGGTACTGGGGCTTGAACCTCCAATCTTTGGATCAATAAGTTAAAGCCTTAAGCACTGAGGCACTGCTGCTTTCTCGGAGGCACATATCTGGATGGCTGCAAACCAGTCACCAGTTTGATAATGATGGTTTCTCAACCTTCTCCCATGTTGCAGTCCAGTACAAGTTTACCCATTTGTTGTTGGGACACAAAGGCGACAGGAAAAAATGCACCGAGCTTCACGTTTGTAAATTAACTTTGCATTCATTGCCTCACAGTCTTATGCTTACTGTGCTGATATACAAGTCGGGTGTAATCTTCAAGATTGCTCCTGTGATTCCACTTAAAGTGTTGTTTCAGACTTGATATGACAGACCTTAGAACTTGGTTTTATAGACCCAGCAGGCACAGTTTGCATAAATGTGTAGGTTTTTTTCTGTTGGTTCATAAATCTGATTCAAAGGACCAAGCGCACTAGCTTCAGAAGTATTAGATATGTGCGCACCGCTAGCACCAGCCAGGCTAAACTGTTTATGAAGTCGTCAAGATGTCAACAGTGCCGTGAAAGGTAAAGTTGAGCAGATCCAGAGCCCTTGATAAAAGATACATACTATATGTCTGTATGTATATTCAAGGGCTCTGATAGAGATGAACACTGAGCATGAATAGCATCTTCATTTGTAAACTGAGTCAATCAGCGTTCACAAAAATATGAAAGCGTTCTCACACAGAGCCGAGCGGGCACAGGGAGCAGAAAGGAAATAACTGGGAGGAGGAAGCCACACAGGTCGTCCAGACATTTAACATGAAATGTTTTGTAAGCTTCTCTTCTGTGTTCTTGCTTCTGGCAGCTTTCCTCAGACACTAGTTAGATACGAAATCAGTTATAAGCATCGTATCTGCTTTAGGAACATGAAGATATCCTAGAATTCATTGATCTCTTTATAGCATTTATATCTATATTAATAATCTATATTTATATCTATATATCTATCTATATATCTATATATCTATATATCTATATATCTATCTATATATATATCTATATATATATATAAAAGACATCTTTTGTTTTTCTTGCACAAATGGTTTCTATTCTAGTACTGGAGGCAAAGTATTGTACAAAGCAAGAGTGAAATTATTATATAGGGAGTGAAACTGGCTTGGAACAAAAACTATGTTGTCCCACAACGTGCTTCCATAATCGATGCAATAAGATTTACAACCTCATTAAATTATTAGGTGTTTAAATCTTACTGTTATAGACACAGTCTTCACAGGGACACCAGTCCTAATATTTGGGGAGTCTGTAGATCCTTAGTAAGTGGGTTTGCACATGAGGAATGAATACACCTTTCAATGAAACCAATACCAACCTGATATGGAAAGTTTATACTACAGGATATCACAGGGCACGGCATGTTCAACTGAATAATGTTTAATTTTAGATTTGAGGAAAAACAAAATCATAAAATGTTGGTGCTCAGAGTTTTAGGTTGAATAAAATGTATTAGAACTGAGATACCTTCTCCACAAATGATAGTTTTATATTAATGCATTTATTCAAATACTCCAGTGTTTTATTTCAGAATTAATTCATGCATTTCCTGTCATTTCATATAACTCTATTAAATGGGAGCATTACTGATATTTAGGAAATGGTTGATTGCTAATTATACCTGTGGTCTACTGGCAGCTAATGGATTAGCAGATTTGTTGATCTACCAGGATATTCACTATACCTTATCCTTTCAGTTTGTTGTTGTTGGGAAGTGGTGAAATGACAGACTGAGCATGATGATAGAGGAAAAGGAGCACTGTGTAAATATGGTCCATAATCAGTCTTTCAGGTCAAACTCTTCTGATGGATATTATTATTGTATTTTTCTGCTGATTGATTTCCAAATTAGGTAGTGTTAAGACTCATACCGCCCTGTGATGGTCTGGTGAGTTGTTCAGGGTGTACCTTGCCTTCGCCCAGTGTCAGCTGAAATAGGCTCTAGCCTCCCTGTGATCCGAGTAGGATTAAGCAGTTCAGCAAATGAGTGACCCCTCCAAAACAAATAAAATAATCCAGTGTTGGTCGCAAAACGGTCGGGAGTCTAGTATTTAATTTTCTCAGGGAAGAATAGACAAAAATAAAATCACAGAGAAGCACATACTCATCTAAGGTGGTTTTAAAATGACCTTCCATGAGCAATAACCATCAAATATACGTTCTGTTAAAAAAAACAATATAGCGTGAGATCACTATTGTCAGTGTTTCTTCATATACCCATCAACCATAATGTTAAAATCACCTGCCTTATTTAAGACCTGCCACAGATCTTGTAGGATTCGTACTAACCAAAATTGGTAGGTGGACTGGTCCAACGAATCATGTTTTCTTGACATCGTATAGACAGCAGGGTGCATGTGCATTGCTTTCATGGGAAAAAAGATGGCAACAGGATGGACTATCTAAAAAAGGCAAGCCACCAGATGCAGTGTGATGTACTGCTGGAAAACCTTGAGTCCTAGAATTTATGCAGCTGTTACTATGGCATGTATTATGTTCCTAAACAGTGCTGCAGACCAAGTACCCCCCCTTCTGGCATTTTGGCAGTAGCCTCTTTCAGCAGGAAAATGCACCCTGCAATATTGCAAAAAAAACTTCAGGAATGGTTTGAAGAAAATTGGCTTCCACATTCCTCATCTGAGGTGTTGGACAAACAAGTCCGTACCATGGAGGACTCGCCTTGTAAATTACAGGAAGAAAAGGATGTGCTGAGAACTGCTCAGTGCCAGACACCACAACACACCCTCAGAGGTATTGTGGAGTCCAGGCCTTGATGATGGAGAGCTGTTTTGTTGAAACAAATAAGAGCTACAAAATAATGTAGATTATACTGATCCCTAAGAAGGGATTTGGGTCAGTGAACAGCTATAGGATATAGATGTTTAAAATTATTCACAGAAGATGAGGTGGATATTGCTGAATATCTTGATATTCATTCAGCAAAATCCACCAACTTTGAAGCAAATAATGGTATATACTACACAGAAACATAAGAAAAACAAAACTTTTATTCTTTTATTTGAGCATTATTCCGACTTTGCTGGGTGGGTAATAAGCAATTATAGAATGAGGCGGATTATGAAATGGAGAATTATTCAGATCAAGAGGGTTCTACTTGATAACATCCTTAGAGATCTGAATAATTCTCCATACTATTAAAAAAAATAAAAAACCAAAATTGCTTTATTATTCATTCAGAATATCTAAGAAAAGTGCAGCACAGCATTTATGAGTCAGCTGGAAGTGCCACAAGTGCGACGAATTCCATGAAAACAAAAACATATATAAGTGTTTAATGGTAAGGACATATTTAAAATTTTTATCAATTTGATTTTTTCACACCAAAACGTTGACTTTATCATTTGCAAGCAGCCTTTATTCTTCTTCTGCGATCTGTTAGTGTGCATCTTGCTAGGCTTACTACTACCCTCCCCAGGATGGGACATTACCAAGTGCATCATATTCTAATAGCGGAACTCCTGTCCGTAGAGCACGTCCATCCTTCCGTCCTCCGGGCGTATGTGCCCATATGGGAACCCTGTGTTATTCTTTAAATAAAAAGGATGTCGTAAAAACAGGAAAAACGTTAGAAAATGTTTCTGGAAGAGAGTTATATAGAGTACTAGAGGTGTAATTATAGTCGAGTCATGTGATGTGACATCATCGTTAATGGTGTAAAATAAAGATTATCAAAATGTTCTCCAAAGCTACGGTTTCTAAACGGTGCACGTTACATGTTGAAACTAAGATGTCTGGTTACCTCATTTTTATTCCCTTACAAACAAGCTATTATAATGAATTAATCTTGATACATGTTTTTATATATATATAACAAATGTGCTCTATGCAGTGCCTAAATATATATAACTTTGATTTGTGTATGAACTGTAAAACTATTTGTGTTCATTTGGTGTTTCTGATTTTGCCATAAAAATATTTGATTGAGAAAGACTGAACTCCCAGAGATGACAGTCTTTTATAAAATATTTAATTCTGTGCTCAGCCTCTATTCTTCAGAGAAGGCATCCATTTTTCAGGGAGCAAAGGAACATACAGTAATTAAGACTGATAGGCTATAGCTACCTGACTGACAGCGCTGCTGGGTGGTGGAACTTTGTGCCACCATCTTGGTCGTAACTCTCGGTAATGGCTTGTAACAGCATGGTGAGAAAATAAAACAAAGTTTTGACAGCTCATGGCCACAGTGCTTCACTGTTAGTCGTACTAACTTACTAACCAAGATGGCGGATTTTCCACCAATCAGAAATATTTTAAATGAATAATAATAATGTCTATTACTTATCTCTAACCATTAGATATTAATTGCAAATCCTGTCTGTCTAAGCTATTACTAGAGTTTCACTGCATACACGATTTATAGCTATTTCAGTACAGAATAAAAAACTGAAGGTGGTCATGACTAACTGCTAACACTAGCCAAATAGGTGTTCCATTCATTCTATACTTATTCCATGAAAAAGAAACTAAATTTGGAATGAAAGTAAGAACTTTTAATATTTATAATTATTATTATTATTTTTACCAAACGTGACCATCCTGTGAGGATTGATTCTGATAAAAAAAAAAAAAGCACTTTATTCAACTCTACCTGTTTTAGGAGATGATGCAGTCATGAAGCATTGTGACGGCGCAGGCAGCGTGATCATTTTCACACTTAAAATGGTATTAAAAAATGTAAAATTAAACTTAATTTTAGTTCTGTGTAGTGCAGGGGTTTCCAACTCTGTTTCTGGTAGGCTTACCTTCCTGAAGACTTTGGCTCCAACCTTATTCCTGTGCACCTGACCACCTGATTATTGCTTTAGGAAGTTCTTGATTAGCTAAAAAAAGTTGTGTTAGGTTTTGGATGGAGATAAAACCTGCAGGACGGTGGCTCTCCAGAAACAGGGTTCGGGTTCCATGGTGTAGTGTACACTAAGGAGAAATAGATCACATTGATACAGTAATACACAACAGCGGTATGATGGTGTAGTGGTTAGCATGTCCACCATACAGCAAGAATTTCCTGGGTTTGAGTCTCGGGCTTAGCTAGGGCATTTCTGTGTAGGGTTTGCATGTTGTTCCCGTGATGCGTGGATTTCATTCAGGCACTTGATTTTCCTCCCACGGTCCAAAGACGTGCATTAGGCTTACTGACTGTTCCAAATTTACTCTACGCAAGACTGTGAGCGTAAATGGTTGTGTGTGTTGGCCTTGTGATGGTCTAGTAAGCTGTTCAGGTTCTACCCAGATGAGATAGGCTCCAGCCTATGAGTGAATGAATAATACACAATTTATGAGTTATCATTCCTGCCATGCCTTATTAACTGCTGAAGCTGAGTTTAACAATAAAATGGTTATCACTTCATATTTACATTCAATTAACATAAAGAACACAAGCCTGGAAAAGCAACCATTCTTTTATTCAACATTTTACCCACCACAAGTTCATTATTCCGTGATTTTGCTTTCGCTATTTTTCCCAAGGTTTTAACTTCCTTGCCATTTGCGATGGTGTGGCAAATCTGTCACAAGGTTTGATGTCTAGCTTTTGGAGTCCAGGAATCTCTTCTCCTGCTTGAATCATTCGAAACACTTCTGCAAACGAGAGCTGAGCGTGTTGTGATGACTCGGCCTCCATGTCGGTCTGTGGAAGAATCGCCTTCCCAGATTCACTTGTGCTGAAGTCATTTTGAACAGCATTCTTATGCTCAGCAGCCTGCAGTGATTTATCTGACAGCGCACCCCACTCCATGTACCCACTCAGGTGGATTGGTTCGACAAACCTAGAGAAAGATGATGAATGAAAAATGAACATTTACAAAATACATTTATAACTCTGTTTAGAAATACATGTTGACATTGAAATAGATTTTTTTAAATAAATACAAATTTGCCATAACCAATATTCACTCTATAATTCACAAAAAATATATATTTTATTTAAAACATGCATTCAAAATACATTTATTGCAAAATTTTTCTGTATTTGGCCTCTTTGTTCATTCATTCTGTCACCAAACCACTTAATACTATTATATATAAAACACGAGTCCATCGTATGGCAACACATACACAACCATTCGCACACACACACACACACACACACACACACACACACACACACACACACACACCTATAAGCAATCTGAAACCTTCTTGCTGTGAGGTGGACATGCTAACCTCTATGCCACACTTTGTCCGGATCAGTTACTTTTATTTACTTTCTGTTAAATTTGTGATACCAGTTATTTTTACTGTTTGTTTTGACAACACTGATAAGAGTTAGGATTCACAAGTATTGATAAAAAAAACAACAAAAAAAAAAAACAAGAGTTGTTTATTTTCATCCTTATGTGTTTAATCTACAATTAACACACTTACTCTTACACACCTGAAAATAATAATAATATTATTATTATTAATAATAATGATGATGAGTCCATTCCTCTTCTTTCTCCTGTTATTCTCTCTATCTCTCTGTCTCTATCTCTCCCCTCCCCTCTCTCTGTCTATCCCTCTCTTTGTCTATCTCTCTCTCTATGTCTCTCTGTCTATCCCTCTCTCTCAGTCTCTCTCTATCTCTCTCTCTGTCTCTCTCTCTCTGTCTATCCCTCTCTCTCAGTCTCTCTCTACCCCCCCTCTGTCTATCTCTCTCTGTCTCTCTGTCTATCCCCCCTCTCAGTCTATCCCTCTCTATCTCTGTCTCTCTCTATCCCCCCTCTCTCTGTCTATCTCTCTCTCTATGTCTGTCTATCCCCCTCTCTCTGTCTATATCTCCCTGTCTACCCCCCCCTCTGACTATCCCTCTCTATCTCTCAGTCTCTCTCTGTCTATCTCTCTATATATCTGTCTCTCTGTCTACCCCCCCCTCTATCTCTCTCTGTCAGTCTCTCTCTCTCTACCCCCCCCCCCCCCTTCCAGATGCTTGATCACATCTACCTGTTATAAAAGAAGATCTTTAGTTTGAGTAAATCCTCATCAGATGCTGGTGTGTTTATTTTCTTCACCCCGTCTTGAAATCGAGCATCGCTGTTAAAGTCATACGACTCAAATCTCCTGTAGAGAGACTCCATTAATGTGTTAATATAAGGTGTAAGATAAGTGAGATCAGAAAGGACACGATATTCGTATCACGACCAAACACGACAGTCTTGTTATTTACTTTAGTCCCCTGAGTTTATATCCCACGTGATTATTTCCGTACACTCATCCTAACAACATTTTACAAGACTCTTATTGCACTTTTAGTGGAATTGACGTCTTCTACCACTTGCGAAGATCTGATTTTCAAAATAAAAGTCTCGTTATGGCGGAATGACAAATTTCTGATTTACACTCAGTGTCCTGAATTATATAAGGCCAAGACTATTGGAGAGAGTTGCCATCACTCAAGTAATAATAATAATAATTATACAAACAATAATAATAATGATGATGATAATAATAATAATAATGATAACAACAAAACAAACAAATAAATAATAACAATAACAACAACAACAATAATAATAATAATAATAATATAAATTTTAATAATAATAATAATAATTGAAAATAATAATAATAATGATGGCACAGTGGCACAGTGTTTAGCATGTCCGCCTGACAGCAAGAGGGTCCTGGGTTCAGTTTCCGTGTGGAGTTTGTGTGTGGAGTTTGCATGTTCTCCCCGTGCTTGCGTGGGTTTCCTTCAAGGATTCCGGTTTTCTCCTACAGTCCAAAGACATGCTCACTAGGCTAATTGGCTCTGCCAAATTGCCTCTAGGTGTGAGTATGGGTGAATGGTTCTATGTGTGTTGGCCCTGCAATGGTCTGGTGAGCTGCTCAGGGTGTACCCTGTCCTCGCCCGGAGTTGGCTAAGATGGGCACCAGCCTCCCTGCAACCCTGGATGGCCACCATGCTACCCTCCTACTTATTAATTATTCTTATTTTTTATTTCTATTTGCATGAAGGACTTTGTGCCATGGTGGCTGAGAGAGAGAGAGAGCGAGAGAGAGAGAGAGAGAGAGAGAGAGAGAGAGAGAGAGAGAGAGATTTAAGAGCATCACTTTCCATATGCTGTAAATCCATATTAGAGATCCATGCAAATAACTGTTTAGAGTAATTTTGGCTTTTGGTCCAGTCGAGCACTAACATTATGAATCCTGTACTGGAAGCAGTCTGTATGGAAGTAGATGGACTTGGCCCCTTACCTGTAACTCTACCTGTTTTAGTCAATCATTAATTCTGAGATCAGTAAGACAATCAGGAACTTCCTTAGCACAGAGCAGATCCAACTCACTGATCATCTTTGCTGATTCAAGTTATATAAAATCCCACATTCAGTTCGAATTTATAGGTTGCTGAGATCACAACAATGACAAGAAAAGTAGACAACTGCAGCCTGATGGGTGCTGAGATCCCACTTTCATCAGAGTTCTTTAAAGGTAGGACACATACTTAACACATAACACTCCAGCTTAGCATGTCAGCCTTGTTTTTATCAGCAGTACAATGCTTCAGATCTGGAAATGTACAGAGCATCATTATTACAAAAGGCTAAGATTGTGTTTAAGTAAAGGAATTTGAATAGCATTTATTATTAATATAGTTAAAATGTCATTATCATTGCTATACTACCAGCTCATTCACTGGGTCTTGTATACTACCCAATCCGTATCGATGGATTTTTTAAATGTTGATATTCTCTGGGCTTGATATTCACGAGTGTTATAGTGGTTACCATGTCCACCTTACAGCAAGAAGGTCCTGGGTTCGAGTCCCAGGCTCAACAAGGGCGTCTCTGTGTGGAGTTTGCATGCTCTTCCTGTGCTTGTGTGGATTTCCACTGGATACACCTCTTTCCTCCCACAGTCCGAAAACATGCACATTACTAGTTAATTAAAAAATAATAATAATAAATTAGCTGCTCCCCTTGGTGAGAGTGTGTGTGAATGGTTGTGTGCGTGTTGGCCCTGTGATGGTCTGGCAAGCTGTCCTGGGTGTATCCTGCATTCGCCCAGTGTCGGCTCCAGCCTCCCCGCAACCTTAATAGGATTAAGCAGCTCAATAATGTATTGAATGAGTGAGTGAGTGATATTCTATGGCTTTCTGTAAGGAGTCTCTCAGCACTATGTAACATTCATGGGTCAATCTGTTCCTTAAGATATTCCACAAAGGGACAGTGTTCAGGGCAGATGACTGGGTTTTATGGCATTTCCAAGTACACTAAAATGGCTTCAAGTCACTTGGTGGTGTTTTATACTGAAAATACCAAACATGACATAATTTGTAATACATAATTTGTAGTTTTTGTAATATTAATTTAAGTTTTCAAACTTACCTGTATGTTTTCTGGCCCTACTGGTTTTCTACATGTCGAGTTGTATTCATAATTTAATCTTATTAATATTTTCTCTGTATGAAGTGATTAAAAATGAGTTGTGGTTGTACCTCGTCCCGGCCGCGCTGGCAGTCCTGCTTCTGGCTCTTTTCCTAGAGGAGGTTGGCTTCTTCCTACGCCACGTGCCTTCATCCAGACGCAGGAGCCTCAGCCTGTGGATCCTGGGCATGTATCCGGTAAAACAACACCTGTGATAGGTCACCAACAGTCAGTAAATAGTTTTTTAATATGATTTGCTTTGGAAGCTTTATGATGGCAGTTTTGTTATTGCTATGCTTTCACATTAGGTCTTTGGAATGACCTCCATCATCGCATTATATGTACCTCGGTCCTCCTCACTGTGCAATTTTATAGCTTCCTTGTAAGTGAGATTTGAAATTCTACTGTTTTTTTATCTCTGTTAATTTACAGATGTGACATCATCAGTGTGAAAGAACACTGATAATATTCAAAAATATATCCATTTTTTTAAAGATATCACTCCATTACACTGCTGAAGTTTATGGGTCTTATTGAAAGCTTTTTTGGGGGAAAGACTCAAATGTTTGAAGCGCTGGCCGGGGAGCAGGTTTCTCCTGACCCTTTCCCCTGCTGCTGCTGCTGCTGTTTGCCCCTCATCAACATTAACAGGTAAAGAAGAACACATCTGCACATTCCTTCTGTGTGTGATTTTGAGATGCCATTGGATTATATTTAAAAGGCTTTAGATAAATATTTAATGAAACTTGTTGTGTCATCACACCGCTGTGCCACAGGACAAGTCTGGGATGGATGATGGCTGCAGTCCTCCAGCTGTCTGTGGTCAGAACGCTTGTGTTCTTCATCACGCTCGTCCTTTGGACAGATGAACAATATGACTATGGGGATGTGAGTCTGCCAGCAGCATATCTATTCCATCTTGTTTGTTTGTTAGTTTTAATACAAAATGTATGCTCAATATAGACCTCAAACATGAAGAAACCTTTTAAAGAAAACTATATGTGATCTAATATTTGACCTTGCTGTGATCTTGGATGTTTTGGGATCAAATCCAAAACTGAATCAGTTCATTTGCTGGTTACAGTGAAATCTATATATAATTGCTATAGACATTCAACGATTTTTTTTTTAGATATCACACTAACAAAAATCTTAGGAAGAAGCACAGACACCATGCATACATGATGCCTCCAAAAAAATTATCAGGTTCCTGCCAGGTGTAGAACTCTATGAAAATTTCACATTTAGCTCAGCAAGGAGGTTTCTGTGTGGAGTTTGCATGTTCTCCTTGTGCTTGCGAGGGTTTCCTCCCACAGTCCAAAGACATGCACGTTAGAGTAACTGGGTATTTAAAATTGCTCCTACGTGTGAGTGTGAACGATTGTGTGTCTGTGTTGCCCTGTGGTGGAGCTGTTCAGAGTGGACCCTGCCTTCGTTTGGAGTCAGCTTGGTCAGAGTCAGAGTCAGCAGTTCAGAAAATTAATGTCTTGATATATATATATATATATATATATATATATATATATCCTGAGTCGATTTTCCGTAGAACAGT
>JAOUQZ010000030.1:4472053-4510928 GCA_028564935.1 Neosilurus hyrtlii
GTGTGTGTGTGTGTGTGTGTGTGTGTGTGTGTGTGTGTGTGTGTGTGTGTGTGTGTGTGTGTGTGTGTGTTGATCCTGTAATGGTCTAGGAATGTGTTCAGGGTGTACCCTGCCTTCACCCAGTGTCAGCTTAGATAGGATCCAGCCTCCCTGTGACCATAATAGGATTAAGTAGTTTAGCAAATGAATGAGAATGAATGAAAGAGATGGCAATGAATTTTTATTCATTGAATATTTATTTAATATACCTGGTAAGTGAATGGGACCCTTTAATGCAATATATATGTATATATATAGACATCATGAAAAAGTATAAAATGTATAATTTAATTTAATAACTAAAGAGATGGGTGTTCATGTTGGAAGTTACGTCATTTTTCTAAAAGAGCAAACCATTTGAATACTGAGGCACTTTTATGAAAATAAGAAAACAAAACTATTTGATAATAATCTATAAACAATCTGAAATTAAGGGACTGTTGTTTATATCTTTGGTTTATGTTTGTTTTAACAATTTTTCACAGATAATGTAAAAGTTTAATAAATATTAATGATCTGTCTTTGTGATTATTTCGTGTGATGAGAATTATTTCATGTGTGTCTATGGGTGGAAAAAAACAGGCAGTGACTCCAGCTTCAGTCCAGGAAAAACATGGACCCACATTCATAAAAAGAGATGCCAAAGGGTTCCTCAATGACTTTTACAAAAACAACAAATACCTTGCATTTTGGTGTTACTGACTCAGTCAGTCATGTTTACTGTAAATAGTGTATACTTGTAGTGTACACTGTTAGTACTAATGCATTTTATTAGTCCCGATTGAACACCACACAAATCAAAACACACCAACCTTTCATGGCATGTGTTCTTTTTCCTGTGGTAAACCTATCATTAACCTGCTGCTTCACTTGTTTTAGAAATTACAGTGTTTGTGAAATATTTTACAAATTAAACTTGCAATGTTTGACAGCTCAATACAGCTCTAGTCCCACTACCGTATGAGAGTAGGCTATGAAAAGGAACAAAACACTGAGGCTTTAATCCATTTAGTTAACGTTTGGTTGAGTCGAGAACTGTAAAGA
This sequence comes from Neosilurus hyrtlii, assembly GCA_028564935.1. Taxonomy (NCBI): domain Eukaryota; kingdom Metazoa; phylum Chordata; class Actinopteri; order Siluriformes; family Plotosidae; genus Neosilurus; species Neosilurus hyrtlii. Next base: position 4,473,137 of record JAOUQZ010000030.1, read on the forward strand.
AATTGTTTTAATTACGGAAGGCAATTTCCCATAAAATATAATAATGTAAAATGTTTTTCAGCATGTCTGTTGTAGTTCTACTACTTATAAAATTGATACAAATGTAATCTAACAAAAAATGAACAACATTTGCACAGATTACACAAAATGTACTGTATATAGCTTAATATTCATAGACCCATGACCATCACACCTATGGGTCTTTCTGTCAATGTTGATTCCCTTTGAATGCTGTAGCAGTATAATTTCCCTTCACCTAAGAGGCCTGAACCTTTTCCAGCATGAAGATGCCCCTGTGCACAAATGAGCTCCATGAGGACATGGTTTGTCAAGGTTAGAGTATAAGAACTCACATAGCGGTCAAACATGCCAGAATCTACTCATGTATTTGCCAAAAACATGTAAAATTGCATGATTAAAGACCGGTTTAGTATTTAAAAGGGCACACTAAAGCACTGTTTTTTCATCTTGCTGGCATACAGGCTTACCAGTGACATATTTCACAAAACTGGCTGGTTGATTTGAGCCCACTTAGACAAGTGGTCAGCCAAATGTACATGTCTTTGAACTGTGGGAAAGAAAATGCATATGCACAGCGAGAACATGAAAACTCCACAAAAAAAAGTCCTTGTCAGCCACAATTCAAAGATTCAAACCCAGAACTATCTTGCTATGATGTGACAGTAGTAAGTATTGAACCTGTGTGCCATAATTGTTTTGTTGTCAAAATGTATTAAGTAATAGTTTTTTAAATGACATTATAGATATATGGATGTTTTTCTCCATTTTGGATAGCTGAAGTTAAAGTTATGGCTATTAACTGGATTGTAAACAGCGGAAATATTGAATATTCATTTACACAGTACACAAGAACGACAACAGTGACATCATTCTCTCTAAAAATAATGACACTGTGGGTATCTGAAATGACTTGTGGTCTATGGCACTATGGTTTTAGGTATCCTAAATTTAGCTTTAATTAGTACACTCAATGTTGTGTATATCATGAATTAAAATTTCCTCTAGTTAGACTGTGACTGTAAATATTTTGAATTAACCTTGTGACAGCTAAAGCAATTTTGACTAGGAGAAATACTGTTATAGATGTAAAATGCAGTTACTGATAGTTATTATATATAGTGTGTTTTGAATAAAAGTTAAAACTGCTTGACACAATGGACTGGAAAAATATTACTGTGGATATCTGAAGAATTAAAATTCAATACATATCCAATCTGCAGTACATTTTACCTATTAAATGTTAAAATGGTAAATTATATATATTTTTTAAGGTTATAATAATATGTTAATTTAAATTTTGTCGAGGAGAAATACAGTTAGGGTGGCACGGTGAAGTGAAGGGTGGTTCACATGTCTGCCAGACTCCAGGATTAAGCGGTTTGGCAAATATAAGCAAGTTATTAACATATCCCTAAGTATATAGGGACATGTTATTTGACTATAATTTAATTTATGTTATAATTAATTATAAATATCATTTATACTAGCAATAATTTGATTATGGGTATCTTTAATTACCATTCTAATTAGTGGAAATGCAGTTTTAATTAGGAACAATGTTATTATGCTTATGTGAAGTGTAATTTTATATTTTAAGTCTGATAAAATGTTAAATTAAAAAAAATTATAATAAATTTAAAAAACCCTTTCCCTTCTGAATCATGTCTCTCTAAGCTAGTCACCCACTTTCAGAGGAAGAGGAATTGACCAATGAAATTCGAGTAGTTTCCTCTTGGCAACACATCAGCCAATCACTAAAGCGAAACGCGTTTACCTCACTTCCGGTGAGCAATTTTTAGGAAGCAACAGGAAAGGAGGGATGGCGCGGTATTTAAAAGGTAAATAACATCAATGCACCTTTATATATCTTTTTTATGGTAAACACTTCACATGAAAGTAAATGAGACTGACCTAAAGAGTTTTTACTGGATATTAAAGTTATTAAAGATCAAATATGGTTAAAAAAAGCCTTCTTTGTATGCAAGTTGACTTTTTTCCCCTATTAGACAGCCATCAGTCAGTTCCTAATGCAGTTTTATCTGTTTGCACCTTCATGCTCTGAAGACTGCAGTGTGTCTGGTAAATACTCCAGAGATGAGCTGCAGGCTGTTTGTCGGAAGCAGAAATTAGTGTGCAAGCAGCTTGCTGTGACCAAGGACGACTTCAGTGATGATGTGGTAGATTATCTGTATAATTATAGAAGAATTAAGGTGAGTGAACAGTAAAGCTCTGTACTGGTGAGGGTTTTATCTCAGTTCCTTTGCACTATCACTGATCAATGTACACAGTATGGACACTTGACCATCAGACCCAAATAAATCCAGTTGGGCTGTTACACCCGAACCTAACCCGGTTTCTGTAGCACGAAGCGACTAGGATGAGATGCTAGTGCATTGTAGATTACCTTCCCAGTATTTTAACTGGTACCCTGTTATACTGCTGGGTGCACAGAGGCACACTTGTTAGCCCGGTGGGGGTCTAACAGGGATTCAAACCCATGACCTCTCGCTCATGAGCCCAGCACCCTTTCCACTACACCACCAGCCCCTGACCCATATATACCATCTTCCCAAAGTTGGTGCCACAAAGTTAAAAGCACCCAATTGTGCGGAATGTCTTTGTGTGCTGTTGGGTTACAATTTCCCTTTACTAGACTCCATGAGACTCGAACCTGCTCTACCATGATGGTTCCCCCTGCGCACACAGTGAGCTCCATGAAGGCATAAGGTTGGTGTGGTGAGTCATTTGCACAGAGCGCTGACCTCAACCTCACTGAACACGTTTGGGATGAACTAGAATGCCAAGTGCCCAATGTGTCCCCACCTGACATCAGTGCCTGACCTTAATAATGATCTTGTGGGTGAATGATCACAAATCCCCACAGCCAAAATCTAGTGGAGAGCCTTCCCAGAAGAGAGAAATGTATTCTAACAGTAAAGAGACTCCAAAAACACACGAGTTTTGTGGTCAAGTGTCCATATAGTGTATATCCACAACAGAAAATTCTAGATTTATATTTTAAAATGTCCCTTTTTTCTGTTACGCACATTCTATGCTGCTGTGTAGAATCAGGAGTTCTTCCTGGTAAAGTGGAGAGGATACTCAGCACCAGAAAGTACGTGGGAACCGCACAAAAATCTCAAATGCCCCAAACTCCTCCAGCAGTTCCGGCAGGACATGCGTTTAGCACTGCTTCATGCTAATTTGCCCCTGCATTCCAGCTCACTGGGTCCCTCCTCCGTTTCCTTCATCCACCAGAGGGCCAAGCAACGAATGAAGCTGCTTCGCTGGGAGGAAGAACTGAATCGAACATGTAAGCACAAGGGGCGCATCTTTGTCATGAATGAAGTGGACCAGGACGGCCCTCCAAATAACTTCACCTACATCAACAGATATAAGTTGGGGAAAGGTGTGGAGCTCACCGAAGCAGCAGTAGGGTGTGAATGCACAGACTGTGTTAAAGCACCTGTAAATGGCTGCTGTGCTGGAGCATCTGATACCCGTACAGCATATAATGAAAACATGCAGGTGAAGATCAGGCCCGGTACGCCCATCTATGAGTGTAACTCACAGTGTCGATGTGGACCTGACTGCAAGAACAGAGTGGTGCAGAGGGGCATCCAGTACGACTTGTGTATCTTTAAAACAGCCAATGGAAGAGGCTGGGGTGTGCGTACGCTCGAGAAAATTCCTAAGAACTCTTTCGTCATGGAGTACCTTGGAGAGGTGAGCACTCTGAGCTACACATGCTCAAAGTCATATAATTTCCATCAGCTTGACAGAAACAGGTCAAAGGTGTAGGAAGAACATAGGATGCTACACCCAAACACAATGCATGGAGTAAAGCCTCATTCACACAGGAAGCGACAAGTGACATGCCCAGGTAAATCCCTCGCATGTTACCTGCTTCAAAATCTTTCTGAGTGAAACTGTGAGCAAAACCATGTGCTTGAGTTACTACCCAGCCAGTATAATATACATTTCGTGTAGCTCTAACTAAATGTACATACATATAAACTCTCAGGAAATGGCGACCATTTCAGAAATGTGGATCCAGACATTACGTATCAGGTTATCATGCTCAGCGCAGAATATTTACACACAGCTATAACAACCTCCTATTCCATGTTGATGTGAGCGGGACATTTAAACGCATGTTTCCACAAGGACATATTCTGTGAAAGTCCATGTTTGGGAGCATCTGTCAGTCAACAGTAGCTCTGATTGTTAATCGCTCGACTCATGTCGCATGGAAGTTCAGCTCAGTTGAACTCTTTACCCGCCCACTTTGTGCCGCACAAAAATTTTCACTTCTTCACTATGAGTGTTGGGTGCGGTCATTGCCTTTGCATGTCTCTTGTCGCTTCCTGTGTCAACGAGGCTTAAGTGTTCCTAATCTTTTCCCTTTCTGTATCGAATGCAGCATGTGATATTAAGGAGCGAGGGGCAAAAAGTAATATTGATTCCGTAGCTTTAGGGTCGGGTGGTGTAGCGGTTAGCACGTCCGCCTTACAGCAAGAAGGTCTTGGGATTGAGGTCTGCGCTTGGTGAGGGTGCTTTTGTGTGGAGTTTGCAAGTTCTCCATGCGCTTGCATGAGTTTCCTCCGGGTACCCCGTTTTCGTCCCACAATCCAAGTGCACATTAGGCTCTTCCAAATTGCCACTAGGCTCCAGCTTCTCCACAACCTGAATAAGGTTAAGCAGTTCGGCAAATAAGAATGGGGATGATCTTCAGGGTCTGTTTGCTTGTTCTCTCCTTGGCTTTCTTCCTGGTTCTCTGGTTTCTTTCCACTGTCCCAAAAATCCCCAGTAGGTGGATTGGCTACAACAAATTGCCCCAGGTGTGAACCTTGTACCGATTGTTTATGGAATTTACCACAACTCTAACCAGGGTAAAGAGTAAATTAATAAAAGCTGATCTTTCACTTGCATCTATACATCGAAATAAAAAAAAAAAAAAAGAATCATCACCCCTTCCTATTATTATTTGTGTTAGTATCAGTATTAATGTCAGTATTAGTATATACTACACTGGAATAGCGAGATCTGATTGGTTGGCTATCTGTGGACTAAAAGACATTATCCAGAGTGAATAATGCGTAAATCAGAATGACCTACAGTCACAGTTTGTCATGGTAACACAGAGCAGGCGGAGTTGTTATTGTCATGCTTTAAAAAGTAAAAAAATAATAATAAAAATGATAAAAATAAAATTTTCCCGTGTTTCTGTGTAATACAGGGTGACCCAATAAAACCTCTCACGTTTCAAAGGTAAATGAAAAGAAAATCGTTGAAGATAATCAAACTGTTATTTGCACACATGAAACTTCATACAAAACACTTTTTATTCATCATATTCTAAAGATCATCCTACTCCAAATGTTGGCCGTCATTGTCTATACACCCTTGGAGGTGATTTCTGAAGCCTGCATAGCTCTACAGGTCATGTTGGGTAGAACAGTGGCTATCTACTGGTGAATAGCAACCTTAAGGGCCTTAAGAGTTTACTGGTGAAGAGAATACATTCAGGATTTGAAGTAGCACTATGAAATAAAGTGGTGGCACGGAAGTTAAGGTGCTGGCTTACTGATCCGAAGGTCGGGGGTTCAAGCCTCACTGTCACCGGGTTGTCACTGCTGTCCTCCAAGTGCAGCTAACTGGTTTATCAAAGACCAGCCATGTCTCTCACTGTCTGTAGTGAGAAGCAAGTAAAAGAACCATTGCAGTCATTTGTAAAGAGTAAACCGTTGGATTGCCATCAGCATGTTTCTGCCCTGCGATGGCCTGACGATCTGTCCAGGGTGTACTCTCCCCTTGCCCAGAGTCGGCTGAGATGGGCACCAGCCTCCCTGTGACCCAAATTAGGATTAAGCGGTTCAGAAGAAGGATGAATGAATCCCAAATTGAAAATAGTGATATAGATCCAACAATGTAACGATGCCCTTTTCCAGCCATTTCTTCAAACAAAAGAGGATTTATCTATATTATACATATATATATTGTGTAACTTTACATCCAGCTAAATACTCAAATGGACATTTAGATACATTTATTTATTTGCTGAGCTTCTTAATTCTACAAGGGTTGCAGGGTGGCTGGAGCCTATCTCAGCTGACTCTGGGCAAGAGTGGGGTACACCCTGAACAGCTCACCAGTCTGTCACAGGGCCAAAACACACAAACATTCACACTCACACCTAGGGACAATCAGCTTAATGTGCATGTCTTTGGACTGTGGGAAGAAACTGGAGTACCCAAAGGAAACCTATGTAAAACATGTAAACTCCATGCAGAAACACCCTTGCTCAGCCTGGGACTCGATCCCATGCCCTTCTTGCTGTGAGACCACCCACTATACTACCATGGTGCTCAATTTAAACTTCCTGACGTCTTTAGTCAACATAAATATTATGTGAGTGTTCGTTGTTTTGATTCAAGCATTATCCACTCGAGATAATGTTTTAGAATCCCCATGTAACGGACCAATCAGATAGCGCAGTTCCCATTGAATATATAGTAACATTTTACTAGTCTTCCATTGGTTGTGTATGTTATAAGGTCATTACCACAGAGGAGGCTGAGAGAAGAGGACAGATATATGACCGGCAGGGTGTCACATACTTGTTTGATCTGGATTATGTGGCTGATGACTTTACTGTAGACGCTGCCCACTATGGAAATATTTCCCACTTTGTCAACCACAGTGTGAGTATGATCCATCATAGGTTGATAAGCTGTCAGTTTGGCATGTTTTAGCAAAGTACTAACAGTCAAATACAACTTAGTTAATAGATTTGGGTAAATGGTAACCTCCTGTGAAACAGTATAACAAACTAGTGTGTTCCCAAACACTGTGCAGTGCAACCCTAACCTGCAGGTGTATAATGTTTTCATCGACAACCTGGACGATCGGCTACCCAGGATCGCTTTCTTTGCGACACGAGCAATTAGAGCAGGAGAAGAGCTCACTTTCGATTACAAAATGACAAGTAAGCTTGTGATGATGTAGCAACACTGCGCTTTATTCAGCATAGAATACTGCAGTATGTTTAATTACTTATTTATTAGTGAGCTTTTTGTTGTTTAATTCATCTGCAATGGCATTTTCTCTCTTGCTCCCTCCATCCCTTCATCTTTTTTTTATTTTTATTTTTTAATACAGTTGATGAAGTTGATGCAGAAAGCACCAAAATGGACAGGAATTTTAGCCTGGCAGGAATGCCAGACACTCCGATCACACGCATACGCATTGACTGCAAGTGTGGAGTGCAGAACTGCCGCAAATACCTGTTTTAATTCTGCCTGTCTGTATATTACAATCTGTCCACATTTTTATGTCTTTCTCTCAATATTTGTCCCCCTGGTGTTTTTTTTTTTTAGTTTCTTTTAGATAGTGTTTATGCACATGTTCGGTGATGATGATAATACTAACTTATATCCAGTTTTCTTGACCAAAAAAGTTCTGACCGCTATTGAAACATACAGACTGTGTGCAGATTTTACTGTTTGTGTTTTTACCAAGGTTTTTACACTGGGTTGTATTTGACATCTTCATGTGATGAATTTTTTATTTTATTTTAAACAATATTTTAAGTAAATCTTTCTCTAGTAAAAATGCATTGTTTTTTTTATTCATCCCTTATTATCACTTTGTCCTAGTTATGGTCGCAGTAGCTCTGACGATTATCCAGGTACAGGAATACGCTTAGGATTAGATGCCAGCCAATTGAAGGTCAGGTATTATAACCCTTTTCAGTCGTTTATTTTTCATTTCGGAAGCAAGTGGAGGACCAAAGTGAATATCTAATCCAAAACGCTGCCTCCCCACCTCCTCCTGAAACACTGCTTTGGAGTTCGCGCTCTAGGCGGTCTGTTTGGCTTCTTCCTCCACTGACTGTACCTGGCTTGCTTTGATTGGTCACCTGAAAGCCCTATGCTCAGTGCATTGGAATGCAGACTGGGTTGGGTGGAAAGATTGTGTGTGTTTTAGTGGGAGAAGGCCAGTTAATCAGATATACCTTGTATACCTTGCATACCTTTATGGCGAACTTCAACGACAAAGAGGAAAACCTCAAATGTGCTAACCTTGTTATAACATCTGTGGGTCTTAAAAAGAGAGAAAAGCCTAATCTCCCCTGTAAGCAATATGCTAGGAAAAGTGAAAGTGTGACACAGAAGGTACTCACAGTTGGTGTCTCATAGTGTGAGGGTCCAGGGTTTCATTCACTCTTTATTTATTTATTTATTTTATCTCCCTATGAGTGCAGCTATTTTCTCTGCGTTACATACTTGTAGGTAGATAAGCTATGCTAAATTGTGTCTAGCATAGCTATGGTGATATGGTGGGTAAGTCTGTAGGGCTTTACACCCGAGTCTAGTGGCTCATCAGAGCCGAAGCGACTAGGAGTTCAGCTCCTTCTGGATGGGATGCTAGTCCATTGCAGCTTACCTTCCCAGTATTTTACTGGTATTTATACTGTTGGGTGAACAGCGCCACATTTGTGGTTCAGACCTTGCCCAGGGCCATCTCTCAATCATGAGCCCAGCACCCTAACCATTACACCCCCAGCCCCACCTAGATATGGTTGCGATATGGCTATTTTTAGTTATGGTTTAACACATATTTTTGAAATAAAAGTTGGATATACCACTGAAGTGCACAAGTGTCTGTGTCCTAAAGAATCCTGTTACAGCCAGCAGATGGTGCCCCTGTATTCCTCACATGCTGTGTTACATGGAGATAAACCAAAGCTATACTGTTTGATGGGGGTTTTATGTAAAAGCTTGCAGTAACTCCATAGAGTCAAATAAATTCTGCGGGGAAAAAAAATTATGTAATGAATCTGCTTTCTGTACTTTTGTTAGTCATTGAACATGACTGCCATTGTTTTATAATGCTTAACCAGCATCTTTTGTATATTTATAAGTTGCACCATATATTCAAATAAATAAGTCATTCACAAGATCCACAGGCCAATTTATGCCCACCAGCTTGTTTCATTTGGCCGGTGTGAGCTGGGGGAAAAGTAATAGTGAAATGGCTCATGTTAGGCCTACATTACTGCTGAAAGGGTTCATATTATCAAGAATTCATTACAGTATTGTAGCTTAGTGACCACAACAGTACTGTGCACCCAAACACATCTCATGCTGCTTTGCTAAAACTAATTGTAACTTTTAAAAAAAACTTTTACTTGTTGTAAACCACTACATACGATCACTCTGGCTTCTGTCACAACTGGCGTACATATAGATATACAAAGTTTGTGAATATGATTGTCATGGCAATACTGGGCTAAGTCATATTGTTGAACTCTTCTTTTTCTGGGACAGAATTATTCCACAATTACATACAGAAAAAAATTTGGTTGGCATGTTCACCTCACAACAAGATGAAGAAGGTGAGCTGCTCAGTGTGTACTCCGCTTTTGCCCAGTGGCGGCTGAGATAGACTCCAGCTCCCCTGAGACCCTAGTAGTAGTGAGTGCTTGAGTAATCTTTCTTAAATACCATCCCTTTCCATGTTCCTAAAATGACCATAAAATACCTTTATCTCAGCTTCAAAGAAAATTATTAAAATAGCATAGGGAAAATTTCTAAAGGCTGATCTGCTTTTCGTTTGCAGTAAACACTAACAGGCTAAAATACATTTATGGGTTTTGGCAGATGCTCTTATCCACAGTTGCTTCCAGAGGTCATAGAAACCTGTATGAATGAACACTTATTCATTAGGTCAGGGATTCTGAACACAATCAGTTTAAGACGTCTGTTGGAAAAGTAATATAAAAAGAAAAGCACCCAGACAACACTGTTTTTAAAGTGCTAACTTAAATAATTCAGGAATGTACATCTGCACCTTTATTCAATGCTTCTGGTGGTTGCAAGAAATAGATTTATTCTGAAGTATAACCAAATAATAAAAGCATACAGAAAATAAGTACAAAAGAAATGAGTTAAAATCTAGAAAAAGAAACCTGCTGGCACATCTCCAGTCCATCACTTCACCTACGGGAATTCATAGGGGGGATGAATAGACTAGAAAGAGACTGTTGAAAGCTCTCTCTTAAAGGATACCAAGGAGGGAGCCTCAACTACTGATGCTGGAGTTCCAGGCTTGCACTGTTCTTGGGAAAAAAATCTATTTGAAACCATTTTGACTTTGTTGAGAATTTTCAGACCTGGTTCTGGTAGTCATTGATGTTAAGAATTGGTCACACAGAATGCCAACTGGATCGCCGACCACTTTGTAAAACAGTAAGTTGCCGGGGCAGCCTGGCAAGCCGTTTAGGGTGCACCCTGTCTTCGCCCAGTGTTGGCTGAGATAGGCTCCAGCTTCCCTGCGACCCTAGTACGATTAAGTAGTTCGGCAAATGAGTTAGGGTGAGTGAGAGTAAGTTGCAATTTTTTTTCTCCTGTCTTCCAATGATTTCCAGCCAAGTTCCTCTAACCTGTACTCACACTACTGGGATTTCTATAGTGGTTGGTGGCAGAAGAGGCAGCACGGTGCTGGACCATCTCAACTTTCTTAACTTGCTCTTTCTAAAGTGGGTTCCATGTTGTTGGCCAATAAACTAAGTGGGATTTTACCCCTGCAAAATATTTGACTTTGATGTCCTAAGGTTTCATCTCAAGAATCCTAGCATGCTATTGTGTTTCTTGGTGACTTTGTCAGTGTGGTATTTCCAGAATAGATCAGATTGGATGTCAACGCCTTGGAATTTGATAGTCTCGGATCTTTGAAGTACTCGTTCCTCGAGTGTGTATGGAAGAATAATGGGTTATGGTGACCTGGTGGCTGTAGGTAAGCTGCACTTCTGTGGATGGAAGACCACACCCCAGGTTTTCTCCTATTCTGTAAGTTTGTATAAATCGTCTTGAAATGTTTCTGTGTCAGAGTTAGATGTGGAAATCTGTAAGAAGGTGTTTTAGAAGTTGTTTAAAGACAGTGGCTCAACATTATAGGCAAGGATATGTAGGGTAACTATTTGGCTAGAAGCTTAAAAAAAGAAAATGTGCCATCCAATTTGATAATTCGGTTTCTCACCAGAACAGCTATAATCCCAGAAAATTTGATTAGATAAAGACATTCATTACAAAAAACAAACAAACTAAAAAAACTTTAATTAATTTCAGTTTAATAAATGTTGTAACTAAATGCATTACAGTCGAACCCCTTTGGGTGAGCCTGTGCCCATAATCGCCTTCTGTTTTTAGCGTGCAGGAGTGGAACCAAAAATTCAGATTTATTGTTAATACCCAGTGTTGCCTTCTGATGTCACCACAAATACCCAGTGTTGCCTTCTGATGTCACCACAAATACCCAGTGTTGCCTTCTGAGGTTGTAGCTCATACACCTGAAGAATCAATATTAAGCTGAGATGTTTTTCTCCTCAGCATGGTTGTAAAGAGCATATGGTTGTATTTTTTTCTGGACAATTTAATCAACAAGCCATGGAATGTTGCACTCTTCATATTTTATGCTTTTACACAATTCTGTAAAGAATTAATTCTGTAATATATATATATATATATTTAGCTCTACTTCGACGTATCGAGCACTGTTCTACGGAAAATCGACTACAAGATCTTATATATATATATATATATATATATTTATATGGAATGGTTTTCAGTATTTTTGATTATTAGCCATACTTTTACCTCAATATACTTGTCGGAATGATGTTTTTGGTTCTCATTGCCTACAGTAGCATTGTTCATTACATGTTCACCAAAAATAAATATAGAAAAGTAATTTAATTCTAGTAAAAACTTCTTTTTATTAGGAGCCCTTTTAGACAAAAGTGGTGGTATAGAATATTCACTGCACACTACTGTGTGTGTATGTGTGTGTATATGTATGTGTGTGTGTGTATATATATATATATATATATATATAAAACACGTTGATCCCTATGATTTTCAGGCATATTTAATTTGCTTTGGGTAGCTCAAATGGCTTTTCTGATCCTAATGAAAAATCTGCAGCTGCTCCCCCTGGGCTCCGAATTTTGGTCAGTCAGCCCTATAGAGCTTTATGGTCTTTTCTGTAGGTTACATATTCTGACCTCCATCTGTCTTTCTGTTCTGTTCTGTTCATCCCACGCTCTTTGATCTTTCTCTGAGCAGATCTACCTTCTCCGGTCCTGTCCAAACTCATTTTAACTGTCACTGAGTGCAAGCGTCTCTCTGGTCATTATTGGATTTGGTGGAGTTCTGGTGGAGCAGGTTAAACATGATACTAGAATATGAGATCACTCACATGGCAGTAGTGCTTGGTCATCACTCTTACACAGGTGGCATGGTGACTTGGTTTTGGTTAAAAATCCCATTCATATCTTTGATCTCTATTATATGTCAGACAAATAGTTTTAGGCTAATTGGATATTCTTGATAACCTCCTAGCTGTGAGTGGAATGGTTGTGTCTGTGCTGCCCTGCTATGGTCTGGCAAGCTGTTCAGGGTGTACCCTGCCTTTGCGCAGAGTTGGCTGGGATAGGCTCCAGCCTCCCTGCGACCCTAATACAGGATAAAGCAGTTGGGAAAGTAAAATAAAAACATTTACAAATACCAAATTTCATTAAAATCAGTGTGGTGTGACAGTGCAGATTGTAAGTAATACATATTAGCCCATACAATTATTGCATGCAAGACAACATCAAAACAATATAAAGGTAATTTTAATCAGCGTTTTATTCTATTGTGTTCTCACTCATTTGTTGAACTGTTTAATCCTACTAAGGCTGAGAGGAGGCTAGCACTTATCCTAGCCAACACTGGGCGAAAGTTGGGTACACTCTGAACAGCTCACCAGACCATTTCAGTGCACCCCACACACACAACCTTTCACACCCACACTCACACCAAGGAGCGATTTGGAGCAGCCAGTTAGCCTAATGTGTATGTCTTTGGACTGAGGGAGGAAACCCACGCAAGCACAGGGACAGCATGCAAACTCTTCAACGAAAGGCCGGGACTCAAACCCAAGCCCTTCTTGCTGTGAGGTGGATGTGCTAACCACTAAGTCACCTCTATTCTATTCATTTATTTTTTCATTTCACGATGAGAATTTAAGTGTGCATCCATTATCTCTATTGCTTATCCATCAAGGTTGGTGAATGGCAGGGTACACCATGAACAGGTTGCCAGTTTATTGCAGGGTTAACACAGATGCAAAGAACCATTCAGCCCTATGGGCACTTTGGAGTAGCCAGATGACCTAATGTGCATGCCATTGATAAGTGGGACGAAACCCGGCACAGATAGGTCTTTTGCCAATATTCAAACCATAAAACATTTTGCTGTGAGGCAACAGTGCAAACCACTGCACCACTCTTCTGCCCATTCAGTCATACCTAGGGAAAAAGTGTGTGAATTCATAACTCATATCAGTAATTAAATCTGCTAAAATGTGATATATGTCACTGATAATAATGTATCATTGAATTAGAAATACCAGCTTAGTGACATTTTCCATTAATTTTTGATAAATTATGAAAAAAAAAATGCCTTCGTTGCATAGTCAGAGGTTTAGTTCTTACTGTAAGCAATAACTGACTGGCACACTGACGAGCTTTACACTCACCTCTGTATCCGGTTTACTGCAGAGAGAAGACTACTGTTCTTATTCTGACAGTGTTATCAAGAGGCATCTGTGCATCAATTACAGTTTTCTTATTGCTTGGATGAAAGGACATTTCCACTGTTAAAGAAAAACTCTTCTGAGGTGAGTGCATCTAAGTTTTATCTGAATAAAAAGCGTCATTACCTACTGTCATATCCTGTCACTGGAATTACAGACATGTGTCTTGTTGTTGTTCGTAACTACATGGTATATTTGGAATATATGCAACAATGTACTGTTTACATCACTAAAATCATAGTTTTATAGTAGGTATAATTTACGTATAGTATTAATGATAACGATAATGATAATAATAATAATAATTATTATTATTATACTTGCTTTGTGGTTAAGAAAATGACAGCTATTCAAGATCGCAGCACATAATGAAGCAGCTTAGGTCTCGAGCCCACAAAATTCAAATGCACCTTTCCTGTTATACACATGCAGACGACATATACTGCCATGTCATTACTATTTTGCATTGTGCACTACAACATTAAATGCTTCTGAAGCTGGGCAAAAATGCATTGCCCATAGAACAAAGGTTACACCACATTAACAGTCCAAAACGCAACAAAAGTAAACTTTTATTGTCATGTCGGGGGGGAAAACCCTTTAATTTACAGAACAAGATATCTGAATCTGAAATCAAACTTGACATTCTCACTCATTTTTCCCCCTCTAGTTTCTTTTCATTTATCATACACTCGTGAAAAATGTGACTCCGGAGTTGATCAAAGAAATATTTCAATCAGAACAATCATATCACCAAGTGTTTTCTTTCGTTCTTTTTCTCTTTCTTCGTCATGTCTCATTAGTTCATTTACATATGTGGCCTTTGTGGCAAACAAGCTGCTAAAATCTGCTTGAAGTATAAATTATTTCATGAGAAACTGTGTGTTTGGCACTATTAATAAATCAGACGAGTAGTGCAACATATATAATAGCAGTTGTGATGTCACCATACCAAGACAGGCACTTAATTCATACTGATAAGGAGATTCACTGACTTTCAAAACAACCTAGAAATCAGATTAGAGAAATATTAATCTAGAAAATGGATGTCTTTTTCTTAGGTTGAGCTTGACAAGCATGTCAACCCCATGTTGTGCATTGGTGTTTTTAATTATGTATGCTGTGCTGAAAATGTCCACTTAAAATTCCAGAAAAATTCGGGCTAAAACAAGCCTTAAGAGGCAGGGTGATAGTACACTGAAAATGAATCCTAATAGTGAATCATTATAGTAATTACGAACCACAGTATGTTTAAACTGCACTCACAAACTTTGCACTAATGCTATTAAATTGAAACACATCCAAAAATCTATAAATATTTGTTTGTGAATAATACTCCCGTTCTCTCTGTTCATCTGTATTTCAACGATTCAGCGAATGGAATTAGAGATGTGGGAATAGTGCAGTTAACACCCTTGAAGCAATGAATTAACGGAAATGATGCCTTTACTCAATTACTTTCCGACATGTCATGTACTCTTTAGAACGGTGAAGTCACTGAGCTACCACTTTAGTTTCCTTCCCAGGGACCTTGTGGGATTTTAGGAATCATTAAACACATTAACCTTATTCATCAGTTAGCATTAGTCCCAACATTACTTAACACATTACCCTCTTCCAAAGGCAGCGGATGAAAGATTGAGGTGCGTTTCTGTTGGCTTAATGTTCTAAGCAGTACGACACCACATTTTGTCTAAAAAGGTGTTGAAAAAAAAACCCATAACTGCTTAAATTTCTTCAGTATGTTTCTCTGAGTAAATTCCGGCATGGTGGCGTAGTGGTTAGCACGTCCACCTTACAGCGAGAAGGGCCTGGGTTTAAGTCCCGTGCTCAACAAGGGCATTTCTGTGTGAAATTTGCATGTTCTCCCAGTGCTTGTGTGGGTTTCCACTGGGTGCTCTGGTATGCACAGTAGGTTAATTGGCTGTTCCAAATTACCCCTAGATGTGAGTGTGTGTGAATGGTTGTTTGTGTGTTGGCTTTGTGATGGACTGGTGAGCTGTTCATGGTGTAGACAGGCTCCTCGCGACTGTAGTAGGATTAAGTGTCTCAGGAAATGAATGAGTAAATTCCTAAGGATATCAATAATAGACACTGATCTCTCATCCATGAGAGAAAAATGTGTGTTAGCAAAGGAAAGTGAACTTGATCAACTGTAGGAGTGGCATTTTTCATTACGCCGTCTGTCTCTGCCTATACCATGCTTGATGTGGCTTCATCCCCATCAGCCACCCACCCCCCATTCCCAAGAAGTCATTTCCAACATTCATACTTGGCATAAACAATCACTCACACATGCGTGGTAAAAAGATAACCAAGAGTCCATCCCTTTCCCTCCCCCCAGTTTGACATTAGTCCATAGTCCATATAATACACAGGAAATCACACAGAGGTCACAGTTATTTTACAAAAGATAGAATGCCTGAAGCAACTAAAAATGGTCTACCAGGCATTTTTGCTTGTTACAAAAAAAAAGAATGAAATCACTCCCTTTTTGCCCACCTACATGCCCTCCCTCCCACACACCCTCCCTCCCACACACCAATATCACTTCTTTTTTCGGATCCTTTCAACATATGAATACACACAACATCACCAACTGTCACCTGTATCCCTTTCTCCCACCCTCAAAGATCAGAAGAAAGAAAAAAAAACAACAACAACAAAACCCAAAAATGTCTTAAAGAATTCCACAAGGATGAAGGAAGTTCATTTTAATTCCACTCGGAAATCAAGTTTTGGAATTCAAGTCCTTCCATTGTACTGTGCAAAACTGTACACATTAGTGTCAAAATTTGGCAATTAGTCTCCAGCTAGTTTAGTGCCCTTTTGATGCATTTTTCTTCTTGACCTCAGTTTGTATGGTTGTGATGGGGAGTGAAGAATGTCCTCCAATAATCAACAAAGACACAGTGTATTTTTTTTACCCCCCAGCACCCCCCTCCCCAAAAGTCTTAGAGGCATAGAGCTGTCAAATCCTCCTTACATCAGTAAGATTAAACCGTCATATTAGACTAAGGCAATAGATGCAATTAAACAATAGGAATTATCTCCATTTTGGTAGTGGGTGGGTGGATTTAGCTCTTGGTGTAGATGTCATTCATTTTCCTGATATTCTGTTTTGTTTCTTTTGTTTATTTGATCTTGAAAATCGGAGCAGAAAGGAATTAGACCAACCCAAGCTGAACCTGGCTACCTCATAAAGTCGATTTTCTGCTCTATAACATTCAACTAATTATTACAATCGCTGTGTCTCTGTGTACACCGTTCCACCAATCAACATTCTACGCCCCAACCATGAAAAATAAATATTATTAAATAAATTAAATAAATAAATCCACAAATAAATACACCGTATGACTGATCCACACTTTCTGAAGTTGTGTGCAAAATATTCTTATCAGGCCAAATCAGTCAAAACATTCTGATACACTACTAACACACTTCTTTCTGGAACATTGTTCATAAATATGCCTGATGTGAAATCTGTGGCCCCATGCATGAACCTGATAACCCACAGACCACAGACTCAGAAAAAGTTGAAATTAGGAAATATATATATAATTTGTAAACTTCTGTAAACTTCTTCTGGATTTTAGGATTATGATGGCTTCATATATGTGTCTTTGATTAATCAAAAAAATTACACAAAGATAACTTTCCACAGCTTTGTCAGACATGTGAAACTAAAATTATTTTGGAGCATGTGGATAATTAGGTTCAAGCATGGGGGCACAGAAATCAAAATTTTCTTCATTCAAATGTTGCTACGTTGTTGTTCATGTATAATCTGAATGCATATGGTTTCACATTTTGTTGAGTTATTATTGTATATCACTGCTGTGCAACAACAAACAACCATAACTGAACTATAAATAATTATTCACTGAAGGCGAGGTGGATACTGCCGACTCATCAATACTCTTCACCCACTGGCCCTTCGGCGAATAACTGGTTTATAATATACTACACGGGGCATGAGAAAACAAATTCAAACATTTAGAATTCATTCAAGAATTATCCCGAGTTTATTGAGGAATATTAAATTCAGCGACATGCACCGAGCCTGAAGTGACTAAATGTCTCAGTATATACTGCATGGGGACATCAAAAGCCCGCTAAATCAAGATTTTTATGATCGATTTTCACAAGTTTTCACCATGACAGAGGCAAGGGAGCCCCGGAAAGAGAGTATAAGTGTGTTGTAAGGGCATCTTTTTAATCTCATTCAAAGATTTATTATATACTATGTAGAAACAACGAAAAGCAAAATAAAACGAGATTATTTTTCCTTATTTAATCATGAAAGGTAGGTGATCTGTCCACGTGCTCCATGAGCAAAGCATAAGTGCAGTGTTATTCAAGCATTATTTACACAGGATAATAAATAGTTTTGGTATGAGAAAGTGTATGATATGGAAAATTATTTGGTCAAGGGGATGTTATCTGCAGAGGCCGAAAGTGAGAGACTAAAACAAATAACTTCCATATGAAAGCCGAATTGCATAACTGTTTTATTATTCATTCAAAATATTTTTAGAGCAGGCAGTCTTATCACTGTGTTGCACATGCCAGTTGTGCAGTAATCATTCAATTTGTCCCATGGCTACAGTGCAATAATTCAGTTATCCCATGGCAATAATGCAATATCAAGAATTACTGCATGGCGTTCCACCAATCAGAAACGAGAAAAGTTGTTGAATGAATAATAATGTCTATTGTCCTCTAAAACCAATCTGATCGAGCCATTCCCGTGTAGTATAAACTAATTCATATTATATGTTGTTTGCAGAATGTCTGCTCACTTGTGGTTTTCTTGGGTCACACAGTTTAGTAACATATGATTTTTAGGTACTTATAAATTCTTTTTCCCAGTAGATGACTGAGTTCAAATTGGATTCAAGTAACTGGTAATTTTGTACCCTTAAACATCATGTAGTATCCACCAAAGAGACTGAGTTAATTCAGTAAATGCTCGGTTTCAGTACTTTTATTACATTCATCTAATTAGGGGATTTTTCGCTAAACATCAAAAGCAAGCAGAAGTTTGCTTTAAAAATAGTGAGTTGTCTTATATAGACTTTGCAGTTTTAAGGTTTCTGTTTCGATATCAACGTTTGACTCATAGATTGAGCATCCACATCATATGGTTACTCTTTTTAGCATTAAAAAACATATATCAGTGGAAAGTAATTTAGAAATATGGCAGCGAGACAAACATGGTAAGTCATGAAAGATGCAAATGCACTTGCAGACTACTGGATGACAACTTCAAAGATTAACTTGTCAACTTGTTTTCAAGTATCGGTTTGTTCTATACGTTACACCTCCAGAAGAATCAGTGTTCTACTGGAAAAAATATAACCTGTCTCATTTAAAATTTGCAATAACTTACCAAATTTGCATTTCAACTGTCATAAGTTCGTTGGTCGTCTGCCCTTTAAAATTTCAAAACGCATGCAGTTTTTATTACTGTACTATATGCATTTTCTTAAGAGTTATAATTTCAAATAGAAATTACTATGCCAAAGTGAAGCTTTGAAGCTTAATTGTTCATGATCACTGAATTACTAAAATAATGTTAATGGCATGTTTAATTATTTTCACAGATCAGTCACATTTCTGATCTCCTTCACTCATTACCAGCAGTAGTCTGTTATCAAAACAGCTTTTGTCTTTTGAATGATAGTATCGTCTTGGCTGCAGCAAATAGCACTGTTTCATATTTGTATTTGATTTAGTGCCTCGCATTTTAGCCCTGAACCCTTTCCATTAAAAAGAAGACATGGCAATTCAGAGAACAGCAAATGCTTTCCATGACCGCTCTATCCTTACAAAAAAAGGAAACATCCCTCATGCCTCCATCTTCAAATAACCTTTAAAACATATTAACTGTCCGAATGGGACCCACCCAAGAGAAATAAAGGAAATGATAACAGAAATAAATAAACACTTGTCTTTACATGACACAGTAAGGCTCACGGGGTAGTTGAGGTTTAGTTCTACAACAGGGAGGCAAATGGGCCAGCAGACCCTTTTTGAGGTCCTTGTTAAGGAAAAAGCAAATAATGGGGTTCACCCCTGCTTGGGCGAAGCTCATCCACACCGTAGTGGAGAGGTACCGGTGTGGGATGGTACATGCTTTCACAAACACCCGCCAGTAACAGGCTACAATGTACGGTGACCACAGCACCAGAAAAAACAGGGTGATTACGTAAAACATCCTGCCAAGCTGCTTCTCTGCTTTAAACTCCTCCATGCCTAGCAGCCGTCGGTTCTGGTTGTGCAAGTTCTGCCTGATACCCAACAGGGTAGGTGGCATTGGGCCCCGGCCGAAACCTGCAATCCAATTGGCGGCTGCCTGGCCAGTGGCTCCAGGCCCATGGAAGGTCCAGTTTTGGCTGATGGCGGGTACCATCTGGACAGGCTTCATCTTACGGTGCTTGTACTCAAAGAGCAAGAGCTTCATGTAGACCACGTGGGTAGCTAGGATAAGCACAGCCAGCATAAGCATGAATCCCAGTGTGTCATTGGCCTTAAAGTAACGGTGCTCAAAAATGCACTGATCTTCTTCGCGGATGAACTTATAGGTGCCCACATCGAACACGGGTGGAAAGGCCATAGCAACCGACAATGTCCAGACCATACACACCACAGCAACGCACGTCCAGAAGGTCATGCGCTTAGAGTAGAAGCGATGGTGGGCAATGGCCATGTAACGTGTAACACTAATGCAAAACAGCATGAAGGCTGCATGGAAGCAGAACAACACGGCCATAAAAGCCACCACCTTGCAGCTGAGCACACTGTA
Source organism: Neosilurus hyrtlii (assembly GCA_028564935.1). Lineage (NCBI taxonomy): Eukaryota > Metazoa > Chordata > Actinopteri > Siluriformes > Plotosidae > Neosilurus > Neosilurus hyrtlii. Next base: position 4,493,610 of record JAOUQZ010000030.1, read on the forward strand.
GGTCCAGGTCGAGCCATTCTTGATGGATACCAGTACAAAGGGGAAGCAAACTGCTGACCGAATCGTGTCAGCCAAGCAAAGATCCAACAAGAAATAGTATGGGGCCTTGTGGAGGGTTCTGTCCCTTAATACTAGCAAAGATACCACCAGGTTTCCCACTAGACTGATGCATATGATCAGCCCTAGCAGGACAAGCTTGATGTAGGTAGACACGGTTGATGAAGGCCCTCCATTCACTGTGCCACCCGTAGAAGCCACAACTGCTGCCAGGGGGTTGTGGGACCCATCACTGCTCTCATTTCCGTTGGCCATAACTCTTTTTGCTCTGATCGTAGAGCTTCGTCTGCTCCTTTGGTACCAGCGCCTCCTTTACTGTCACCTCCTCCACCACCTCCTCCTCCTCCACCTCCTCCGGTTGAGCTGTCTTTCGTCCACGTGGTTGCTTCTATTTGTTGTCTCACATGGAACAGGTGAAGCTGGTTCTGCATTGCCTCATTTTGTACAGTTCTCTTGGGAGCTCCCTTTTAAAAATGACTCCCCTCCTGACCCTTCACAACACCTATGAGCAAAGTAAAATGAATGTTACTCTTCAGAATAAATGTTATAAGTACACAGTCTCCAAGAAAAGACACTGTGGAGGTAATTTAAAAAAGTGAATTATGCAATGAACCATTGTGAATTGGAAATCTAATGAAATATCTGATGAATCATTGAAGAACCTTTTTGTAAGACTGTCGAAAGAGAGTGTAATTTTTTTTTTTTTTTTTTTTTTTTTTTTAGAATTTTGAGTTTGATATGGGCCGGCACGGTGGCGTACTGGTTAGCAAGTCCACCACATCATAGCAAATAGGTCCTGGGTTCGAGTTCTGGGCATGGGTGTTTCTGTGTAGAGCTAGCATGTTTTCCCCATGATTGTGTGGGCTTCCTCTTGGTACTCCGGTTTCCTTCCACAGATCAAAACATGCACATTAAGCTAAATGGCTGTTCCGAATTGTCCCTTGGTGTGGATGTGAGTGTGAATGATTATGTGTGTTGCCCTGTGATGGTCTGGTAAGCTGTTCAGGGTGTACCTTGCCTTCGTCCAAACCATTGCAGGGCCATCGCACACAACCACTCACATTCACACCCAGGGGCAATTTGGAAAGGCCAGTTAGCCTTGAACACCTTGAACAGCTTGCCAGACCATTGCAGGGCCAACACTCACACTACCAGTCACACACATTCACACCTATAGGCAATTTGGAAGACCCAATTAGGCTAATGTGCATACCTTTGGACTGTGGGAGGAAACTAGAGTACCCAGAGGAATCCCACGCAAGTAGAGGAGAACATGCAAACTCAGAAGCGCCTGTGACCAGGACCTGAATCCAGGACCGTGCTGTGTCACCGTGCCGCTGGGCTGAAAGCCTGATACTGATAAAAGTGGGACTGATTAGCTGAATGACAGACAATTTTTTCCTCCATTAGTGCGATACTATATGTGGCCAAACATGTTAAGATTGTTTTGATGAGTACATGGACAATATACCAAGATGATGAATAATGTTAAAGGTACAGATTTAGTCACTGGTGAATCGATGGTGTGGTTTATGTTCCATTATTCGTTAATTTTAGCTGAACATAGAGGTTTCCATGTAAAACCACACCACCTCACAGGTTTATTATCTCTTGTTTGCCTTGTTTTGTTTGTGTCTCTTTACAATTACAGTAACAATATTGTGTGACAGGTGGCACGGTGGCGCAGTGGTTAGCCCGTTCGCCTCACATCAAGATGGTCTGGGTTTGATGGTCTGGGCCTTTCTGTGTGGGTTTGCATATTTTCCCCGTACTTGTGTAGGTTTCCTCCAGGTACTCAGGTTTCCTCCCACAGTCCAAAAACCTGCACAGTAGGCTAACTGGTTGTTCCAAATCACCACTAGGTTTGACTGTGTGTGTGAATGGTTGTATGTATGTTGACCCTGCAAAGGTCTGTGGAGTTGCTCAGGGTGTACCCCGCCCTCGCCCAGAGTCAGCTGAGATGGGTGCTAGCCCCCTCGCAACCCTGTTTAGGATTAAGCGGCTTAGAAAAAAATTAATGAATATTGTGTGACCAAAGGAATGATCTTGTGTATGCGCGATAACTTGGCAGCGCAACATCGATTAATATAAAGTGGAAAAGTCTTAGATCATGTCTTAAGAAAGAGCAGAAGGCGTACAATTTCAAGAGAAATAAAAAAGATGGTGATGTTTACTAATGTTATGGTGCCCAGCACAGGGTCATTTACACTCATGTACAGGAGGAAGCAAAATGGTTTCAGAAAGATACTGTTGCTGATTCCATTTTATTTCCAAGAGACACTGGATTTCATGTTAATTTAATATACCTGGTACATCAATAAGGACCTATATAGAAATGCTTGATGGATGACGACCACCCAATTTAAAGGAGGGTAAATGTCTAAAAGGGTGGTCGTTATCTATCAATAACACTGAATTATTGAGCCTTTTATGCTTATCCACCAAACAGCTATCATAACATGAATCACTGTACAAGCCACAGGTTTCTTCTAATATTGTCAAACTATGGGTCAAAAACTAGTATCAGGTCTTCAAACCAAAATCGGACAGTTCACTCATATATATCACAAGATGAATGATGACCATATGATAAATGTTAATTTTGTAGATTAAAATCTTCAAAAGTCCTGTTTGAAATGCTATGGAGTGTTTGGTGCGTATTGAAATACATGAATAAATGCTATTCCTCATTCCAAACTCCAAGCCTTATCCAACTTGTGTAGAACTCTCGTAATACTGGGCGGCAAGGTGGCAAAGTGGTTAGCATGTCTGCCTCGCGGCAAGAATGTCCCAGATTTGCGATGTGGGCTTGGAAAGGGCGTTTGGAGTTGTGTGGAGTTTGCTTGCTCTCCCTGTGATTGTGTGGGTTTTCTCCAGTAAATCTGGTTTCCTCCTACAATCCAAAGATATGCACATTAGACTAAATGGCAGTTCCAACTTGCCCATAGGTATGAGTGTGAATGTGAACGGTTGTGTGTGTGTTGGCTATGTGGTTCAGCAAATGAGTGAGTGAGTTTGCATGTTCTCCCAGTGCATGTGTGGGTTTTCTCTGGGAGCTCTGGTTTCTTCCCACAGTCCAAAACCTGTTCCAAATTGCCCTTAGGTGTGAGTGTGAATGGTTGTGTGTGTGTGTGTGTGTGTGTGTGTGTGTGTGTGTGTGTGTGTGTGTGTGTGTGTGGGCCCTGTGATGGTCTGGTGAGCTGTTCAGGCATTTGCCCAGAATTGGTTAAGATAGATTTCAGCCTCCCTGCAACCCTAACAGGATTAAGAATGAATGAATGAATGAATGAATGTTGTAATAATGCAAAAGCTGGACATGATAATTCACAATTGTGCAAATTTTCGTGTGGAAAACCCCCCAGGGGTGCTATTCTAGTTTAGTGGTCTTTATATTATATGTCCACATAGATTTGATTTATTGTTGTAATTTCAGCTCCAAATACACCTGAATCAGGTAAACCAATTTATCGTCTTCTGAGTTTCTTTGATGCAGTGCCAAAATTAGCCAGATTTAATTCCTGCCAAATAAAAAGGAGGTCAGGACGAGGAAAAAATATGGATGACAAATAGCACTGCCAGTCCTAAAGCATACTGTCCCTAAAATAGTACACAGAAAAACCCAAAATATTTGGACTTACAAATATGCTGTAAACCTTTATTTTAGGGTTATATCTGAAAACAGAGAGGTTAAACCCAGAATTTGACATCTCTCCAAAACCTAGGGGGATCAGGGCCTACACATTTGTACATGTCCGTTGTAAACATAACTCAATCAATAGTCTCCTAAAAGGAAGAAGCAGGGCTCCAGTAAGCAGCTGCTGTAGCATGCTGAGGAACATCATCTGCGTTGCTCTCTGCACAGAGCAGATCAGCTGTTCCCGCCACATGCAACATGGCATGCCAGCAACTAGTCTGTCACAGTGATTACCTCACTTGTTGCTAGGCTACAACACCTAGCATCACGTTTTTATGTGTTGCATGTGGGTATCTGTGGTGAGAGAGGCAGAAAGATAGGGCGCAGGAATGAAAGACGGTGGTGGTGGTGGTAGGGTGGAAGGGTTTAATTGCTCATGATCTACAGTGAGGCTGAGAAAACCTCAAGTTGTAGATAGATGCCAAAAAGGGGTGGATTTTAACAGCTTAAAATACTGGTCAGTATGCTAACCGTTTCGATGAACGGCTACCAGATGTTACCTCAGACATGTCTGAGATTATTAAAGACAGGATGGAGAACAACCTATTGTTTTAGAGCAGACATAATAATGTACTTGTGTTACAGCAATTACAGCAGCCTGTTGCTAAGCTACTGTAAGCTTAGCAACAAGCAAACTGCCTTGTGTAAAGTGTGTGCGTGCGTGCGTGCGCGCGCGTGTGTGTGTGTGTGTGTGTGTGTGTGTGTGTGTGTGTGTGTGTTTTCATACAACTTAATCTTTGGAATTTGTATGTGCTGAAGCTAGGTGGGAGGGATTGCTCATCAGAGGCAATCAGCCACCAAAGGAAAAAGAGTGAACGTTTTGTTTTTGTGTAGTGACGGATTAGTCATTTAACATTACCTGAAATTATCAGTTCTGTTCAGAAAAACAATATTAGTCTGAAATAGACAGATAATGAATACCCCCTCCCCTTTTTTTCAAGCTAATGCAAGATAGAAATATGCAAATATAAACATCATGTCCTCAGTGGATGCATAGCTTTGAATTTTGATTATGCACTTAATAAAATATTTCAAATGTAACTTTATGGCACCTGCATAAAGCTTTCTTTACAAAATTTCTAATAGATATTGTGTTTGACGGCAGCATGATGGCGTAGTGGTTAAGCAGGAAGCTCACCGGGCTTGTCCGGGGTGTTTCTGTTTGGAGTCTGCTTGTTCTCCCTGTGCTACCATGGGTTTCCTCTGGGTACTCTGGTTTCCTCCCACAGTCCAAAGACATGCACATTAGGTTGACTGTTACTTCAGCCAGAGTTGGCTGAGGTAGGATCCAGCCTCCCTGCTACCCTAGTAGGATTAAGTGGTTCTGCTGATGAATGAATGAATGAATGTTACATCTGCCTGGATTTTTTATTTAAATTTTTTTAGAAGCATGGATATTGAAACTTGAGTACATTTGTGAATTTTGATATTCAGCTGATCGTCTTTATGGTAGCAGATGAATATTTCATAATACGTCACTTGTATACATGATCACTTAATCTTAGTTATAAAATGGTACATTCTTAGCCAAGAGGGTTCTTCAAGTACTCTTAGAACATTTAGGGGTTCTTAGCTCATAAAAAGGGTTCTACTCATAAGACTTTCTTATTAAGGAAATGCTCAGATAAGAACCTTTAAGGGGTCCCCTAGGCCTAGAAGTGTAGATCAGGCTATGTTTCTCCTAAGTGTGATACTGAGTAGTCAGCATTTACACTAAAATAACTGCAACAGGTGTGACTGCCATCCCTCAGATTTGGAGAAAAAATATTGTCCAAATCAATTTTTTCTCCTAGTTCAACGGGGGACAAGTATTTTTAAATTTGTGTCATAAGGCACAATAACATAGCACTTTTAGAGTCTAGGTTAAAGTACGATTTAAAAAATAGTGGCCTTCAATTTTGACAATAGATCATTTATAAAATGGCTGTGCAGACCTGAGTATATTTTTCACTGGGGTGAATGACATGTAAACCCTCAAATGAAGGGCTTGAGAGCCACTGTAGTCTAATCCACCAAAACAGAAAAATTAGATCAGGTCGTATTTTGACAGATGTGGATAAGGTCTATGCAACTGTGAATCATATCATGAGCATTATCCCTGAATTTTTTTTTATATTGCAAAATCTTTCATGATTTTGCAATTCTCAAATTTTTTTTTCTCAAAAACAGCTTTCGACACTCTGGTCGTCTGCCCTTCAAACATTCACTCACACACTCTGCTTTTTCCCCAAAAAAGGCCAAATGTAACTTGGGAAGGTTCGGCAATACCTTGCGCTACTGTGTGCTACGATCACTCACTTGATTTTTTTCCGAACTGCTTTATCCTACTATGAGGGTCACAGTGAGGCTGAAGCCTATCTCAGCCGACAACAGGCGAATGATGACCAGCTTGCCAGACCGCTGCAGGGCAACACACACACACACACACCCTTTCACACTCACAACTCACACCCAGGGGCAAATAGGAACAGCCAATTCGCTTAATGTGCATGTCTTTTGACTGTGATAGGAAACCAAAGTACCTGGCAAAAATCCACATAAACTCCACACAGAAACGCCCAGGATTCGAACCCCGGACCTTCTTGCTGTGAGGCGGACGTTCTAACCATTACACCACCATTCCGCCCCTCAAAAATAGTTGAATAGTTTCAGGTATGAAAGTCAGCTCAACTAATATCCACACAAAAACAAACAACAAACACTCTTTCTACATAGTGACTCGCTTTCGCAGGGATGTAAACCCCATGATCTGTATGTAAAGTGAACAATGTAGTGCATTATATTAGTTTACAGGAAAGGTTATAGTCCCACCCAGCCTCAAAAGTGTCCAATGGCACCAACTCTAGCTACATAAGGTTTTTTTTTTTATAGAAATCGACACTAGACAGATGGTTAATATAAGGAACCGCAGGAACATTGCTCATCTGCAAATGATGTACAGAAACACCCGACGCTTATTCCTCACGCGCCATAACGCACCACCCCTGCACACTTGTAGATTTACGAGGTGCGTGTTGTGGTTAGACTGTGATTTCTGGTGTTATTAGCGGGTAAAGGCGTGCGTGGCTTCAGGGAGGAGCGGGATGGACTGCTGCTCGGTCGGTATGGAGGCAGAAGGCCGCGCTCCAGTTAAAGGCTGGATAGCAACAGCAGAGAGCGAGAGAGAGAGAGAGAGCGAGAGAGAGAGAGAGAGTGCGGCTAACAGCGCTGTGTATGGGAGGAGCAGGCGACGCACAATTCACCAACCAAAAGCAGACACAATCTCTCCCACTGTCCCATACCTACCGATCGGCTACAAAATGCTGGGGGGAAGAAAAAAAATCTCGCTGGATCTTCGTGTGTGGGCACTGCGCTTAATGCGCCATTTAAACATTAATGCCGAGTTTCTGATGCGTCCAACCTGCGGCTGATGCTCGATTTCATTCGGACTGAATGTGATGATCATGATTCATTTCTGAGAGCCGGCGATGGGAGAAAGGCAGACAGTGCTCATGCGCCCGGATGCCTACGCAAAAGTGCAGACGACCTGTATAAGCGTCTAAACCGACTCACAGCCTTCTGACTACCAGGCTTTACTGAGTTCTATCCCGGGTGTAACTCGGATCTGTGTACCTCCACGGGCCTCCTTTTTCCAGGGGCACAATACAACCCCCGTGTGCGCACCAGGCTTAGATAATAAACCCAGCTTAGTTATTAGCACTATAATATCACAGGCTCTGCGACAACACATCCAGCTACTATGTATATTTCCCTGAACGCTTCATTCTAGCCCCTAAATGAGTGGAATATAACAATGTCTATAGGTGAGGAGGTTCTCCTGGTTAAACCTAGCTTTATTTTTCCTTTCTGTCAGTTTTTAGAGAGCAGTGAGGCCGAGATGGAGCTTCTACCTGGAAATCTCCAGTTTGTCCTCAACACAATGGCTTTGGTTTGGACAGCAGGCCTGATCAGATCGGGAGCTTGTTGCAGTTGTCAAAAAAAAAACAACCAAACAAACAAACAAACAAAAAAAAACACACACACAACAGATAAAAAAATTTTTCTGTTCCTGACAGCAAGCCTCACTCCAAGAATCAAACTGGAATCCAAATCTGCGCTCCAGTATCGACTTACCAGTAACAGATCCGGAGAAATAGCAGATGGATAGGGGGGGAAACGAATTAATAAACAAAATGGTTACGTCTTGGGGGGAAAATAAGAGGGGGAAGAAAAACCCTTTTTTCCCTCCTTGTCGAACAGCAAGCCCTGTTGTTTAGCCAGCGGCTCGTTAGCTTATGTAAACACGGGATTTAAAAAGCAAAAAATGTCGTTTCCTTTTTTTTCGTGTGCATGTCATGTCTTCAGGTTTTCCATGAACGCTAGCCTAAGCCTCAGCCATATATTCCCATCGCACTGTGGAAGAATGAAATAAATACATGAGCACTGGCAGACGGTTCGATTTCTCTTTTATGGAAGCCTAATGGAAAATCCGGAGGTGCGCGGCGGTGTCATGTTGAGGTACGCAGCAGTGTGTTCATAACGCCTTATAGCATTCCGGCTCAAGATGCTGCTGCTTCCTCTCTCTCTTCATTCTTCTTCCCGAAATTTCAACCCGAGCTTTTCCTCCACCACAGTATCATCCATCCAGCTCGCCTAGAAACGGACCGAATCTATGTGGTGAATGAAGCGTCTCCAGCGCTCTGATGGTTGTCCTTTCGCCCAGTGCGCTCATCCTCCTCCTCCTGTGTGTGGAATGGATGTGGAGGCTACACGGCGCAAACAGGCGCTCTATTTAAAACACAGCCGCCACCACGTACAGGCTTGGAATTTCAGATAAATGCCCCAAATAACTAGGTTTATTACAGCCGTACGCCGCAAAACGGTGTAAGGAAATGCGTCATTGGTCCTCAACAGCACAGAGTCGTCAATAAACTGAGGAAAAGTGTGGAAAGATGGACATATTGGAAAGACGGATAAGAAAACGGGACTCGGCTGCACTTCGGCTCTCTCTCGGCTTTTTCCGGAAAAGGCCGAATGTAACTCGGGAAGGTTCGGCAGTACCTCGAGCTACTGCGTGCTACAACTCGATCACTCATTTGCTGACTTGCTTAAACCTAATAGGGTCGCAGGGAGGCGGGAGCCTATCTCAGCCAACACTGGGCCAAGGCAGGGTACACCCTGAACAGCTCACCAGACCATTGCAGGGCAACACGCATACGCACAACCAGTCACACTTATAATGCACGCATAGGGGCAATATGGAACAACTAATTAGTGTATATCTTTGGATTGGGGCCAGTGGCGTGGCGGTTAGCGTGTCGGGCTCACGATCGAGAGAGGTCGAATCCTCATTGGACCCCCAACGTGCTAAGACCCCTGGGCAAGGTCTTAACCACAAGTGTGCTTCTGTCCACCCAGCAGTATAAATGGGTACCAGAAAAAATACTGGGAAGGAAACCTGCGATGGACTAGCGTCCCATCCAGGAGGAGTTGAACTCCTAGTCGCTTCACGCTACAGAAACCAGGGATAAGCACCGGCCTGATAGGCCCACTAGGCTTGGGTGTAAAAATCCAACAGACTTACTTTGGACTGTTGGAAGAAACCGGAGTACCCAGGGGAAACCCAGGCAAGTACATACAAACTACACAGAAACTCAAGGAATTGAATCCAGGATTTTCTTACTGTGAGGAGGACGTGCTAACCACTACATCAATGTGCCGTATAATCAAGAGGATTTTATAGTAATAAAGGTTTAAATTGCCCTAACAGATAGATATTACAGACAGAAACTACATTATATATTTATATAGGACACCTGACCATCACACCGAATTTTCTCCACGTACTCCGGTTTCCTTCCATAGTACAAAGACATGCACTTTAGGCTAATTGGCTGTTCCAGATTGCCCCTAGGTGTGACTGTGTATGGTTGTGTGTGTGTGTTGGCCCTGTAATAAACTGGTGAGTTGTCCAGGGTGTACCCTGCCTTCGCCTACAGTTGGCTGAGATAGTAACCAGCCTCCTGGTAGGATTAAGCAGTTTGGGAAATAAATGAATGAATAAGTGAGTGACCATAACACCTGGGATATGTGGGTCTTCCCCAAATCACAAAGATGGAATCACATAATTGTATAAGCATGTAATGTGTCTTTGTATGCTGTATAGTATTACAGTTTTCCTTTATTGGACCTGAGAAGCTCAGCGATATTCCAGTAGGACAATGTTCCAGAGAGGGTTCACCTCTTTGAGCTTCAGAAGCATTCTTCTAGCAGTGAATAGAGATACACCCTGTTCCTCAAGAATCTTTGAGTTCTATATCTATTAAAGAACTGAAGTATACATTCATTAGTCACTACACAAATCTCACAATCATCGGACGTCTTTATTCTGCAAAATATTTAATAATAATTCATTCAAAATGTTTAACTCATGTTTTAAAATGCAATAAATCAATTGAAAAATCAGCACCAATGAAATTATATGACTTTTAATTAAACCAAGGCCAAAAAAAAAAAAAATAGTCTCAGTATGCCAGGGTGTCCTCAATGTACATTAAAGTTGCCAACCCTGTAGTCAAGCAGTTAGTTATATCACTGTTCAGTCTACAACTTCAAACCAGAAAAAGCAAATAAAAAATAAGAAGCATTTTTTTCTCAATTAACTTTGACTTGTATTTCATTGCAGATAGAATGAGCCTGATATATATCATATTTAGGCAGTGTAACAATATTTGTAATGCTGTCTCTGTACAACACCATAATGGATTTCAAATAAAACACTCAAGGTATGATTAAAGTGTAGTCTTTCAAAACTTTTCAGTTTATTTTAATTAACAAACATCGTAAATATAACCATACACTATAAAACTTTGGAAATCCTTTGTAGCCACTGACTGCTTGAAGTCTGGAGCCAATAGACATCACCAAATACCGAGTTTCCTCCAGTGAGATGCTTTTCCAGGCATTTATCCATCTTGAGTTGCTGCTTGTTTGTAGGTCTTCCTGCCTTCAGCAAGTGAAAAGCATGCTCAGTCGAGTTCTGTGGTTCCATGCATGAACATGATAACCCACATGCTTTCATATTCATGTATCTCTTTTTTTTTTTCAGCTGCTGAAAATTGCCTCAGTCTGATTAATAGGAAACATATGTACAAAGACATCATAATCCTAAACGCTGTGTCCGGTTGACTGATAAGAAATTTACGGATTATTATATTATTATTATGAGATTCAATTTTCTCATTTTTATGAATGTGTGGGTTATCAGGTTCATGCATGGGGCCGCAGAGTTGAGTCAACATTCTAATTCTTTGTCTTAAGAGGCTGTTGGGTTACATTCATTGCATGTAAAGTCATCAGAGTCAGCTTTATTGGGCAAGCTTGTGTACACAAACAAGGAATTTGACTCCGGTTAAACTTCACTTACTGTACAGGAAACATTCAAATTAAGCTTATACAACATTTAAGGCAAATAAGGATAAATATTAAGGTTTCATTATCCATTTGTTCTGTGGAGTGTCTTCATATCAATTTTGCATTATCCAAAGCCTCTCCAAAGAGCAGAAAGTATATCATTCGTATCATCATAAAACATCAGTGACTCACTTCCACTGGCATCCACACATGGACAAGTCCACCATGTTTAACAGATTTTGCTTTGAATCAAATGCCCTTCCTTTCCTTCACACTCTTCTATTCCAGTCATTCTGGTATAACTGGGCAGGATATCTAGCAAAGTCTAATCTGGCATTTCTGTTCTTAAGTGTTACTAGTGGTTTGCATCTTGAGGTAAACCTCTATTATTATTATTATTTTTATTATGATGATGATGATGATTATTTATTTATTTAATCACATGCTTTTTTATTTGTGATTTTTTTTTTTAATTATCATTATTTTTTAGTAGTAGTATTGTAGTTCAGAGTCTTTTTGGTGTTGCTGAGCTTGCTATCCCTCTGATAAATGTGTGTGTGGGGGGGTTGTTTTTATCCTAATGATGACCTCCTTTACTTGCATTGACACATCCTTGGAACACCTATTGAGGATTCCCATAAACGGCTGCCAAATGCAAATTCAACACTTAACTTTTATAAGCATGTTTTAAGTCTTTGAAAATGGGGAGCCTGGGTGTAAAACTGCCTGTAATTCCTAAAATATTTATGCAATACTTTTATTGAACGTTTAAATTATATCTGAAAGTCTATACTTTTAGTGTAGACTGCTCCATTTGAAACCCATTATGGTGGCATACAGAGGCAAAATTCTGACTCTGTCTCAATATTTATGGCCCTATATATATCTATTCCTGCGTTTTTGGTCTGAAACACATTCCAAAAAATGAGTTAGTATGGGAAAATTTGAGGCTTCTAATGAGTTTAAAATAATAATAATTAGTAGAGGTTTTCCAGTTTGTCAAGATCAATACTTGTGCTAAAAATTATGGGCCTCATTCATCAATATCTTCTTAAATTTTTATATAAATTTGCTCTAAAGAAAATTCGTAAGGGGCGGCACGGTGGATCAGTGGTTAATATGTCCGCCTCACAGCAAGAACGCCCTGGGTTTGATTCCTGGTCTCAGGCGTTTCTGTGTAGAGTTTGCATGTTCTCCCTGTGCTTGGTGGGTTTCCTCCAGGTACTCCGGTTCCCCCCCCACAGACAAAAAACATGCACAGTATGCTAATTGGCTGTTCCAAATCACCCCTAGGTGTGAGTGTGAATGGTTGTATGTGTGTTGGCCCTGCGATGGCCTGGAGAGCTGTCCAGGGTGTAACCCGCCCCCGCCTAGAGTCGGCTGACATGGTGCCAGCCCCCCCTGATGGAACAATGTTTGCGTTCAGTTTAGGAGAATTTAAACTCTCCAGGACGCTGCTGAGAGATGCCTGTGATATTATACCCATCCTGTCTTCAAGCTCCCTCTGGAATGTCCCTGCGCACAAAAAGCCTGGGGCAGTCACTACCTGAATATCTAGTGGTACCTGGTTGGACTGTCAGGTATGGGCCCACAGTGCCTGCTCAAGATGTTGCACACTTCCATGAGAAAAGCTCTTGGTAGCTGAAACCATCAGATACAGTATTACTCAGTGTACATGAATACATTTAAGTGGGCCTTGAAGATGTGTGATCTCCTAAGTGCACAATCTGTAATTTATTCCACTGAGAGAAAATATGCTATTGTGCCAGTCTTGAAAGTATTGGTCTACAACCGCCCAGTAAATAGGGTAACCTATTACTAAATAAGCCATGGTTTCCAGTGAACATAATCGATACGTCATGAAATTGATATTTATTTGCATGATGCTTTGTGCCATTTATTCATTCATTAACTTTCTGAACTGCTTAATCCTAATTAGGGTCGCGGGGAGGCTGGCGCCCATCTCAGCCCAGGCAGAGTACACCCTGGACAGCTTACTAGGCCATCGCAGGCTTTGTAACATATTGCAAATCATTTTTTAGAACATTTAATATGAAAAAAAAGCTAAGAACCGATCACAGATTAGAAAATATTGGTAAATGTGAGCAAAATGCATAAGTGAGATTTCATTAGAATGGTTGGTGAATGGATTTCTTCAAAGAAAGATACAAAGGGATTTGAATATTTTCAATATATTCAACATTACAAGCCTAGGAACCAGAACTAAACAGGACTTAAAAACAATGTTCAGTTTGGTTGAAACTAAAAGGATACATAGATACAGTTGGTATCGTGGTTACCCTGGGTTTACTCTGGGACACAATGTTCACTATCTCTGCGATTTGAGAGAATCGTGAGGCCCATGGGGGCTTGTGGGATCAAATCTTGATGATCTTGAGGGAACTTGAATTTTTGATGATCACGTTGATTGTGGAAAAAATTTGACTCTCAAATATTTTGCCATGATTATTACAATGCCAGTTGTGATAGAATGTGGGAATCGTAGTAAAGCACAGTAGAGCTTAACAGACCTTAAAAGAGCACAACAGACCTTGATGCGCAATCGTAGTGGATCTTGATGAACTTGGAAAAACGATTCCTTGAACTTTCGTTTTCCAGGATGCACCCAGTCTCTTTTTATATTTCAATCATAGTCCAAGCATACTTATAAATCGTGGAGCTCTGCGCTATTTTAATCAAGGAGATCGTGCAGGGATTGGCAAAATGTTCAAGGTGTACCCCACCTTCACCCATAGTCAGCTGAGATAGGCTGAGATAGATTTGCTGTTTGGCAAATGAATGAATATAGAAAAAAAATATTCTTCACTCCCTTCTGTCCCATCACAAAATTTTGTCAGTTTCACATCTGATATTTTGTCTTGTAATACAAAGTGGGTTAAAAATTTGAACATGCCACAACCACAATATGACACTCTATATAACTCAATATGACTCTGCTGCATTTCCTCTAAGGCAGTATCCACTGTGACAAAAAAAAGTTATGAGGTTATGATGTTTTGTGTTACAATATATTGCCCAGTGATAAGGTAAAAAAAAAAAAAGATAAAGTCTTTTGTACTTTTTACACCCGAGCCTACTGGCTCACCAGTGCGAGAGCTTATCGCTGGTTTCCGTAGCGTGAAACAACTAGGAGTTCAACTCCTCCTGGATGGGACACTTCCCAGTAATTTTACTGGTACCCATTTATACTGCTGGGTGGACAGAGGTACACCTGTGGATAAGACCTTGCCCAGGCATCTTAACACGGTGGGGGTCTAACAGTTCTTGCCCAGTGATAAGGTTGTAGGTATTCACACAATCCTCTGAAACAATGTTAGAATTAATTCAAATTCAGCTCATGTAGTTGCTTTAAAGAACACTTGTTCAAGACGCTTATAAGCATCTACAGGGTCAATATTTAAAGAAAAGAGACATTGCACAATGTAGAAATGTTTTATGCTCATTAGGTTTCTCTTCAGCACACTTATATAGTGGAGAGGCTGACAAAGTCAATGGTTTGAAAGATCCTTTCCATACTTATAGTATGCAAAAAGCAGTATGTATGACGTCCAAAATACTTGTTATGCATTTATTTTATAGTTGAAAGTTGCCTCGATTACATGCTATATGCACTATGTTTAGAGTATGGTATCCCATAATTCACCTGGAGCCTCTGAATTGCTGAAAAATACACTTCCCCAGGGAATAATAATAGAAAGCTAATGGTAGACCCAAGTGAAACCAGTATTTAAAGGGAGTCCCACTGAGCTTGTTTTGTGAACTATGAGCCAAAATGAAGTTACTTTTGTTAGCGAGTGCTAAGCTAATTCTAATGCTAAGGCTACAGACAGCTGGGTCAAATGGCAGTTAAGATGGTGACAGCATGCATCTGAGCTGTGCACTTACTGCTCACTCCCATATTCATAGAACACATAAACAGGGTGGTCCAATAGTACTGTAGGTACTTAACTGATATTAGTGCATATTAGCCACTATTGTGCCAGGGTGGGCAGGGCTATCTCAGGGCTACCTGAAGTTGGTAGCCAGGAGTTTTAATCTTAGAGCCAAAAACCTGTTTGTGTCTTCATTATCGCACAATAGCCCAGCTATTCTTTGCTGATAGAGAGCAATTCTCTGCATGGAGGCAGAGAGCAATCTGTCATTGCACACCGCAGTGTAAAAGATGTATAGTTTACATGAATTACTCATCACAGCAAACAAGAAGTGGTTCTTAAGTTCTGTTCTGAGACGGTTCACGCATGTCCACTTATCACGGCTGGCAAGATAGATATGGAAATTCATTAACTCATTCATTTTCTAAACCGCTTAATCCTAATTATGGTCACAGGGAAGCTGCTGCCCATCTCAGCTGAATCAGGGCAAAGGCGGCATACACCCTGGACGGCTTGCCTGGCCATCGCAGGACCTATATATGAAAAACTATTTAACTATAAAATATAAAAACTGTGTGAAATTACACACACACACACACACACACACACACACACACACATACACACTTGTGAGGCTGAATTTTTAAAATAACACTGAGAACAAATTTGAACAACTGACCAAATCTGAGAAAATCTTGTACGCTAATGGTCAGATATTTTAATGTATGGTATATTTTCACACATTTAGCCACTAAAGATATACAAACACAAGTCAGCACTATTGTCTATTTGAAACATCAAGCATTTCCAAACTGTACACTAATGGATATTTATTGGGCAGCACAGTGATGTAGTGGTTACCTTGTCCACCTCTCAGCAAGCGCTCGGGTGTTTCTGTGTGGAGCTTGCAAGTTCTCCTCATGCTTGTTGGTTTCCTCAGGGTACTCCGGTTTCCTCCCACAGTCCAAAGACATGCACATTATCCTAATTGGGTCTTCCGAATTGCCCCTAGGTGTGAATGCTGCAATATTTTTATCATGCTGCCTGTTTACTGTAACACATGCAAGACTCACCTGGCAAGCCACTAGACCTGCTTTGTTAAACATTTATCCTTTGCCATTTCTTGGAGGGTGTTTGGTAAGCCAGCTCACTCAGTAGGACCTTGTTGCAGGAGCATTAAATCTATCTGTACGTTGCTGGTAGAAAGGTGTTTTGTCTCTGCATGACACAGTGCCCTTTTGGCTGCCAGAACAGCTGTTCGAACTGCTGGAAGCCCTAAGAACAGATGGTTGCTTCGCACAAAAGGAAAAAGAGCTTAGGACATACGTGCAGCCATTTAGTAGCATTAAACAGTAATGATGCAGTGGCTGTTTACTTCATAAGAGATAAAAAGTACCAGTATTGGTCATCCTTACAGCATAATTTATGCACAACGTAATAGGTTTAAGTGCTACAGAGGCTATTTTAACATAAATGAATATAAAGAGCACTACACTGGGCAATTTTATCCTAATCCTCTTGGATTTACTAGCAGGGACTGAACCAATGCGGATCAACCATTTTTTTTCCCGGAAGTGATGTGAACTCGTTGGGCCGGGTTGTCTAGCACAAGTAAACAGGCAGCGAGTGATGTTAGGTGGTAAATCTCCCCTCATACTAAAGGATCTTACCTTTTACTGCTTCCTTTTGGTGAGCGGTGCTCTTGTACATTGTCATCCTTTGACTTTTTATGAAGGAATTCCATAGGACCAGTGTCCAGTTTTAGACGTGAAAGCCTGGGATTCATGCCAAGTAGTTCCTGCCTGGAGGTCACTCCGAGTGCAGGTCAGGTTTAAGTGATCTTCGCAGACTACTGAATCGTGTCCGAAAGTAAACGTTTTTAGAGTATGGCCAGTGCCAATGTTATGTTTTTCACGATTTTGTTGTTTGTTTAGCCATATGCTTTGCACTCCTGGCCAATAATATGTTACCGTATACTGGTGTGTAATAGGACAAAACAACAAACAATAAAGAAGACAACATGCCTACTGGTAATAGTAGTGTGGCAGCACTCGCAGGTACTTGACAAGAAGCAAAGACAGACGTTGCCTGACAGAACCGCTGATGTCATACGTGATCGTTTTAAAGACCTAGTGATACAAATTCACCTTAGGTACACTTTAAACACATCATTTCTCTACACACGTGTGTACTATGTGTGTGTGTGTGTGTGTGTGTGTGTGTGTGTGTGTGTGTATTATTTATATATGTATACACACACACACACACACACACATATATATA
>JAOUQZ010000030.1:4518246-4565185 GCA_028564935.1 Neosilurus hyrtlii
ATATATATATATATATATATATATATACACACACATACACACACACACACACACACACACACACACACACACACACAAGGATAACATCAGAAACCGCAAAGATTGCAAACTTTCTCTTTCTATTTACCCATATCCTATTTCCTCTTCCTGGCCTGCTTATCTTGTGCATGTTTTTGCAAAATGCACAGTGAGCGTACATGTATTTATATGCAAATGTTTGTTCATCTTAGCATGTTTGTATGGTGTTTTTGGTTTTCTGGAAAAAGAATTAGGCTGATAGGCTTTTAAACAAGAAGTGTGGTTTGCCTTTCTTTCTGAATGTGAGTCCACATGCAGGCCCTATCACTTAGTAGTATCAAGATTTTGTGTAATAGCTCTATTATGTTCATTCTCTGCATCTGTCACTACTTTCATGTCTTTGCTTCACACCATCTTAATGTTAATGAAGGAAAGGGAAAAAACCCAGCCATGTTGTGGCTCGGTCGATGAATGTGTATTTAAATTTCGGCCTCTTTTCTATTCTTTTGAGAATGTAATAAGTGTTTAGTAGTTAGTAAAACTAAAACTATAACGGTTTTCTTCTTGGTAAAGCCTGGCACACATTAGAAAATGTTGAAATATTAACTAGTTTTAAAAATGTGGGAGACCGCAGACATAACAAGAACCCACACACCAGACAATTCACTTGACATGCAGGACGACATAGTCAAACTAAAATTGAACTGAATATGGACTTGGAATTTCACAGAAACTTGCTCTAAAAAGTAATCAGCAGTCTACCATCTTCACAGCTATTTGGTTTAGTGCTGGACCTCCTCTCCATCTATACTTTATTGATCTTTAAAATAGAAAAATATGAAAAATATGAAAAATAAAATGCTTTGCTTTATTCCCCCCCTAAGAATGTCTCAGGTTAACACTCAGCGTGGCAGTATTAGGAGTGTAAGTGATGGAGATGTGCCTTCAAATATGAAAGAAGAGCAGGAGGATTTCATGCCAAATAAGTGTGATGCCTCATTCGTCTCTGAGGGAGATTCACCTTCTCAGGTAATCTCTAGTTCATGGTGTGAAAATCAGCTCATCGCTATAAAAACAGACCATTAAAAAAAAGTTTGCATTTAGAATTTACCATCAACTTATTTTCTTCATTCTAATTTGCTTATATTGAAAGTAACTATGTGACCCATTACTATAGAATGAGTTTTAATGGACCAAGCTTTTGTGAGTAATGCACATGTATGAATATATGGCACTCTCAACATCAGTTACAATTTGACAAAGATATAATTTATTTATTTCATGTGCTGAACCACTTAATCTCACTGTCATCTCAGCCGACATTGGGCGAAGGCAGTGTACACCCTAAACAGCGCACCAGATCATTTTAGGGCCAACACATACACAACTACGCACACTCACACTCAGGGACAATTTGGAACAGCCGGTTAGCCCAATGTGCATGTATCTGAACTGAGGGAGGAAATTGGAGAACCCAGAGAAAACCTACGCAAACACAGGGAGAACATGCAAACGCCACACAGAAACGCCCTTGCCGAGCCCGGGCCTTGAACCCAGGACTTTCTTTTGGTGAGGTGGGCATGCTAACTACTGTGCACACGAAGATATTACAAAACATATGTTAAATACCTATTTTATTTACAAGACTTTTCTTAAAAAAAATAAACAACAACATTTATTTAAAAGTGAGTTTCGTGCATTATGATTTGTTTTGTAGTGATGGATTACAAATATCACAAAAATTATCCACATTAAATAGTTAATAGTCAGACACACTGCCCTGCTATCTATAATGTAATTAAAAATACATGACATTCTTTGTGTGTGTGTGTGTGTGTGTGTGTGTGTGTGTGTGTGTGTGTGTGTGTGTGTGCATACAGAGTGCTGATAAAACTGCACACACACATGTTCTTCTGCTAGACCCTCAGAGTCCTCAGCCGAACCAGAATAGACCATCTGTGCTCTGTTCCACCTCTCTGCTACCTCTGGGTTTGTAGTGCCGCATCTACTTTTACACATTTTGTACTAAACAAGCCATCTGGGTGTGTGCTGTATATCAAATTAACATTATTCTAAAAATAGATAAGAAAATTGATAAGACTTGACCAGCAAAATATGGAATATATTACCAAAATATAGTGCCTTTGTCCTGTAAAAATGGGTCTGTAGATGCACGAATTACTCATCATCCATGTTCTGCTCCTATTCCTTCAACAGGATACCCCAGTTTTTCTCAGCTCTCACCTAAAAAATGTGAATCAGCACTTAAAAGTGGTAGAAAAGAGAATGAATACAGTTCAAGAGAAGCCCAAACTAATCAGCGTAAAACTCCTAGCACTGCTATGAACAGGTACGACTCACACAGAAAACAGAATAGTCTCAAACCTTGTAATTGAACTTCTAATTTTGACACCATCAGAACCAAATTCTCATGAAAAGTCTAAATACACAGGTACTTATTTTTTCACTATTGCACAAATATATAACAAGAAAAGTTTCGACTTCGTATGAAATACGTACGTATGCCTTAATACACACTGATTTACCCATCGCAGCCTTACCCAGTCGAGTGTGATGCGCTGTCTGTTTGTTAATGGAAGATGTCGGTGGCCTGACTGTGACGAAGCCTTTAAAGAATATCCTGTTTTTCTGAAGTGAGTCTTCATCAGTTTTCAAAGCATTTAAACCAAATATATAAAATGTCTGTTTTACATGAAATAATTTGTCTTAAATTGTCTAGACACCTGAACAATGGACACAGCTGGGGAGAAAAAACAGTCGCACAGTGGAGAGTGCAGGAAGAAAGGGTGCGCCAGATGGAGAATCAGGTAGATGAAAATGTAGAAACAAAAAAATAAATAAATAGTTAAGATTACTTTTCAAGCAATGGATAAATCGACAGGAAACATGTTAACACTCTGTTGTTAACACTCTGAATGGACGATAATCAGTCTACATGATGTCTGCTTAGGTTCTGCATGACAACTAATAAACCTACACAAGCATTTGTAAAGATTTATTCCAGCAGGCATCAACTGTCTAAAATTAGACGTCACTTTAGTGATTATTCACTGTGAATAATAATTCTGATACAATAGCATCTTACTTTTCACTGACACAATCTTTTGAAAAGAAAAATTGGCACAAATAATAATGCTTGGTTCAGCCAAAATTACTTCACATCTTATTGGCTGATTAAAGAGATTTTATAGATCACCCAACCAAACAAATGTTTAACATTCCAATATATTGTTTGGTCAGTTTTAGCTTTGAATACAACATGTAATTGCCATTGTGGCTTAAATTGGTCAGGTCGAGGCTCAGCAACATTGTGTGTCAATAATTAAATTAAATGACATTAAATTGAGTTTTATTTGTACAGCCCTTTTTACAATTGACATTATTGCTGCTTTAAATAATAAAACAAAATTTTTAAAGAATTTTAACATTTCTTCTACAAGATGTCAGTGAAAAATGAACCCAACACTGGCAGGAAATAAATGTGATGTTGCTGAAGCTTGCTGAAACAATGCCATGATGATTACACGCTGTAAAGAAGGTTAAAGAAGGTCCAACAACACATTAGAGTGCACAAATTTATTTATTTATTTTATTTTTTTGGATGCAATTAAAGACTCATTAGCGTCACTTTTAATCTCATCTCATTAAATGTATATAATTATATTGTTATACAGTACCAATGAAATTGTAATAAATGCTTATTTTCAACAACAAAAGCAATGCTTTTAGCAGAAAGTACTTTTATTCCTTTATTATAAATTTAGCAAACTTGACAATGAGAATTTCTTTACTTAACAACACTTTTCGCATGAAAATTCTGCAATTTTTTCTTTACAGAGAAACAAGATCAAAGTGCATCTTTAGCAATTAATGGATACTAAATTGGATGAGAGAATTAACCTGCAGAAAAAGTGAACATTAACATGTAAACATGACTCAGAATATCTGAGTATCAAAATGGATTCAGACAACATTGATTTGAATTTCTGCATGTCTATTATAAAGAATTAGTAATACAATATTTTAGACAGTTATACAGCTAACTGACAATTAACTCAAGAGAATATATAACCTGAATTCACTGGATGGACAAAACTGGAGGATTCTGTGGGTTATATTTCATACATCACTTCATATAAACTTCAATAAAAAAGAAAAGAACATGCTCATGATGCTTTATCCTTATAACAGGTTAATAATTATTAAAATAATTTAAGAAGAGAGTAATCAAGAATTTATACCACTTTTAACAAATTAAAGGAAAGCCAACCAAAATACAAATAAAATGGATATAGCACTGTTTGAAGTTTAATTTGTTCCAGATTTGTCTGATACCCTTTGCACGTTTTTTTCCAAGTAATTATTTACAAATGTATAGAATTGATCTTATAATAATATCATGATGGCTACGAAATGTTTTTACGAGCTGACTGTAATTTTGACTCTGATCCAGTACAATACTGAAACAGATTTCCTGTAAACTGTGTTAAAGCTTGTTCAGGAAAGGCAGAAGCTCCATGCCATGCAGCTCCATCTGAGACTGACTGAACATCCAGTATGAAAGTCACTTCATTACTCACTCTTTTTTTGAAACTATTGATAAAACACCCACACATTTTGCCACTAGCCTAAACTTTACATTAATGTCACATTAGTAACTCTATGTCTATTTCATATGCTTCTTTAATCATTCAAACTGTTGGTGTTGCACAGTTACACTGTTTTTCCCATTTTAATGACGTGTGCGGGTGTGTGTTGTGTGCCACTCTGCCAGAGAGCAGCTCTAGGCTGGTGGAGGCCACTGGCACTGCCTGCACCCCCGTCTGAGGAGGCAGATGGAAGTGTAGAGTGGGCCATTGATACCACAGGGCGCCAAGAATACTGGCCTAATGCCACCTCCCACCTGCTGACAGGTAAAGCCTTTTCACACACTGACTTTCCCAGGGCTGTCAGATTCGATAATACAGACATGTGCTCACATGCTTGTGCAGACTATTTTTTGTTCATTGTTTACAAAAATACGTAGAATTAATAGAACGTCATTTCCAAACGAAACTTCTTCTGCTACATTACAGAGTTTGTCAGCAGTATGGAATGCTACAAATATGTCAATGTCAGACCTCCCTATACTTATGCTTTTCTCATTAGATGTGTAAGTAACTAATTTATGCAAATGGTACATTCAGTCGTTTTTTTTTTCTCTGTACATGTATATTCATATTCATTACATTGCTATATGTATATTTATTGCATCACTGTATACAGTATTATTGCATGTATCTGTTTTTATTTATTTTTACTCTGTTCTATTTTTTCACAGTCAATACTGGAGGCACCTGATAAGCAAAGGGCTCTGAATGAGATCTACAGCTGGTTCATTCGACGGTTCTTTTACTTCCGTCACAACACTCCAACATGGAAGGTATCGTATCATGAAGGAATTGCATGATGTCACTTATCTGTGTTTTGTTTTTGGGTTTTTTTTTTGTTTGTTTGTTTTTGGGGGTTTTTTTGTTATTGGGTTCTCATTGAAATCCCATGCATAAATAAACTGTATGGAGTGTGGTAGAGCACGGAACTGCATGAAGTCATGGTTGTGGGGTTTAGCCATTCAGAAATTTGTGTTTTCCAGGCTTACCACAGTGTGATCAGGTGTTATTTGCAGTCCACAGACATAGACAAACCTATCTCTCCTACTCTATGTCCATTTGACTCTTTAATAAATTACTAAAAAAGGTTACCTGTAATACAGACCATTAAATTGCGCGTGTATTTTAAACCTTCATATATTTTTTTGACTGGTGAATAAAATTATTGGACTACATATGCCATGTCATATGCTTTTTCATATATCCAATATTTAAAATGCAGGACTGTGCAAAAGTCTAATTTGCATACAAATAATTAAATTCAATATTTGTAGAAACATTTCTGGAAACATTCATTTGAGATTCTGGTCTGGACAAAGGATGCTTGATTCCTATTAATAGGATTAATGCATGACAAAAAACGTCCCCCAACTAAATTTACACCAGCAACAGACAGTGGTGTCCCACTGCAAGAGGGATGGAGGGAGCCATACTGGGGATGGTGGAGGAATTAATGAGGGAAAAACCTAAATCTCATTAATAAAAATGTTATTGATCCCGAGTTTGAGTCCCAGGCTCAGTGAGGATGTTTCGGTGTGGAGTTTGCATGTTCTTCCTGTGCTTGCTTGGATTTTCTCCGAGTACTCTGGTTTCCTCCCACAGTTCATGCATGTTAGGCTAATCGGCTGTCCCAAATTGACCCTGAGTGTGAGTGTAAATGGCCCTGTGATGGTTTGGGAGCTATTCAGGGTGTACCAGCGGAGATAGGCCTCAGCCTCCGCGCGACCCTAGTAGGAATACGCAGACTGGCAAATGAGTGAGTGAATGAGTGAGTGTATTTTAGCACAAGTAGAGGTAAATGTTGGAATATACGCACTAGATGGCAGCACAGACATGGTGACATCTTTGCCATCATCATCTCCTTTTTGTTATTTGTTTGTATTTCTAATTTAATACTACAGTTTCCTTTTGCTAAAATAATTATTTGCGAACAGAATGCAGTCCGTCACAACCTCAGCCTTCATAAGTGCTTCGTACGAGTGGATGGAGGAAAAGGTGCAGTGTGGACTGTGGACGAGAAGGAGTTTCAGAAGAGAAAGGGCCAAAGGTTTAACAGGTACTGAGCCTTTTGTGCAATTACAGTTCAAAAGACTTCATTAATGTGTAAATTTGCTAACAATAGTGTAAATGTGTAATCTTTTAAGGCATAAATACTTTAAATCATTTGGTAACTATAGGAAAATAAAAAATGAAATTCCTTCAAGTTTAAAGGTGCTTTATGAAAGAATTGGCCAGCTGTTGAATATCCACCATAGTTTGTGTTACAGCTTGCTTAGCATACGGCAGAAAGACAACAGCCACTGCAAAACCACACATCGATGTCATGTGGAACATTTTCGGTACTTTTGGTACTTTGTCATTACCTGCACTAAATATCTGTTTGAATTTTCAACATACCTGATTTGCTGCATAAAATTGCCTCACTTTGGAGGCTAGAAAGAGGTTGTCTTTAGCTTATGCTAATCAAGGGGTCCATTCTGTATTCCCCACACCTATGTTCCCAAGTACCTATGCTCCCCTGTCCTATGCTCCCCAGTACCTATGCTTCCCAGGAACCATAACCTTAACCCTACCCATAATATTCCATAAACTGTTACTTTGATGAGTGTGTTTAATTTTGTTTCATCATACTTCTTTTACAAGATGGATACAATCATTGTAGCTTACTTCTATAAAATATTTAAACTGATCTGATCACATACTGAATCAACATACAAATAACTTAGCAAACATATGAATACTGTCAGTAACATTGTGTAATTATCTACCTGTGAGTATTGTGATACAACCAGATATTATCAATAAATAGCCAACGTTAGCATTAATCGCTCTTTACATAAGCAGAACATATACATATGTGGCAGTGGTGGTTTAGTGGTTTAGGCTCTGGCTTACTGATCTGAAGCCCCAGTACCACCAACGTCCCATCACCCTTGAGTAAGGTCCTTTACACTTTGCTCAGGTGTATAAAAATGATAAATATAAGTCACTCTGGATAACGGTGTCTGTCAATTGCCATAAATGTAAATGCATATGTATATGTATACTGTATACGTATTAGATGCCACATTCACTTTGTTGCCCTGTAGACTCGAAACGTCAGAGCATCTGCCATACAATACTGCATACTGGCAAAGTCACCCTATTAACCAATATAGGTATGTGTGGAAACTGGGGTTTTCAAAGAAGCACTAAAGTTTACGTTCAGTCAATTTTATTGAACCGTTTCTTTTATATTCAGTGATATATGTTTCTTTTAGTGCTATTAATTGCATTAACTGAGACAAAATGAACAACGTCTGCGAATTAAAATAAGACAATAAGTGAACCACTACGAAACATAAAGTATATAAAATGTACTCAAACTAACCTTAAGTTAGCCCTAAAAACATAGCAATCCCCTTCATTTAAATTAATCATCCCTTAATTTGTGCATCACACTCCTTAGTTTTACCCTAAAATATTATTAAAGAGGTGGTTGTGAAGCCCTGTAATCTTGTTTTAACGATGTTGATTAAGGAGTTTCTTTATTTGTTGTGATTAAGGGATAATTATGGATATTATAAATACTACTTTATAAAAATTTTAAGGTGTTTGTTAGGATTAAGGGTTGATTATGGAATGTTATATGTGTGTGTGTGTGTGTGTGTGTGTGTGTGTGTGTGTGTGTGTGTGTGTGCGTGTGTGTGTGTGTGTGTGTGTGTGTGTACTCTTACTTACTGCTTAATCCTATTAGGGATACAGACGCTGGAGTCTATCTCAGCCAGCAGTGGACAGCTCACCAGACCATCACAGTGCCAACACACACACACATACACAACCATTCACACATACACTCATACCTAGGAGAAATTTGGAACAGCCTATAACCCTAACGTACATGTCTATGGACTGGGTGAGGAAACTGGAGTACCCAGAGGAAATTCTACGCAAACACATGCCCTCGCTGACCCCGGGGCTTGAACCAAGAACCTTCTTGATGTGAGGCAGACGTCCTAACCACTATTCCACTGTGCCGCCCAGTGTATAATCAATGTAGCCTATTTGTAAAATCATATAAACCTGGATTGTAGTCACAGAAGTGCATGTAACACAGGTCGTGATGTTAACAGCACTGTGTAACACGGCATACTGCCTCACGCGAGTTATTGCTAACTCCTGCTGCATGCACATGCTGCAGGTACACTTCGTTCTTTCACTACAGGAACAGTCCTGGAACTTTTTGATTGCACTTGTATATAGAGGTCTTTGCCATAACATGAAACTGTTCCCATTTCTTCTCATTCTGTTAATAATTGAAACTAATTTTAAATCTTTTAAACTAAACTCCTTACAGGGTGGTATGGTGGTGTAGTGGTTAGCACATCTCCCTCACAGCAAGAAGGTCATGGGTTCGTTTTTCGGGCTCAGGCATTTCTGTGTGGGGCTTGGATGGGTTTGCTCTGGGTACTCCGGTTTCCTCCCACAGTCCAAAGACATGCAAATTAGCCTAACTGGCTGTTCCAAATTGCCCCTAGGTTTGAGTGTTTATGCCCAGTGTTGGCTGAGATATGTTCCAGCCTCCCTGCAACCCTAGTAGGATTAAATGGTTCGGCAAATGAGTAAGTAAGTAAAATTCTTACACATAAGCACCTGTTACAGATGTACTGGGAAAGAATAGATTTAAAGACAGGATTTCATTTCATATTGAACTCAGTGTTTGTGCTTTCTATCAGCTTGGCTCCAGATTCTTGTGAATGTACCACATGAACGATCCCACATAACCTTTTTTTTTGATGACTCTACCTAGGTCACATGAGCAACTGACTACATAGATTACTCAATTACAGTGTGTAAACTCTTTTAGTTGGTTGTGGAACCATATCATATTTCTTGAGGAGCTTTTTTAATGAACAGTAGACACCGTGATGCACTCAATGGAAAAAAAAATCAGCTCAGTGTTTAAGTAAATGGCACCAAAGAATTCACCTGCAATACTGTGTGGATCATAAAAGCTATGATATTATTTGCTATATGCATATTGTTGAAGTTAGCTCAATGCATAAGTGCACTGTCTCACTGAAAGCAGTTGATGAATTAAAAAGAAAAAAAAGGCAAGAAAAAAACAGGACTGGACCAAAGGCTTGGTTTGGAAACTCAGGTGCCAATGTTGACTTTTTTCTTTTTTTTTTTTTTTTCAGAGACTCTTTGAAATGGATGGCTCATTTCTCTCATCCCCCCAAAGTGCCCTAAGCTTACTGACTGAATAAACTGACTGTGCTCTACTGACATCAACATTTTGTATTGTTAAACATTTATTTTTAAAAAGTATTTTAATATTAATACCCTAACTACGCTTACATTAATGATATTTTTACTTTTAACGTTTAATATGCTGTGCTATTATATTATTTAGTATACTGTACAGTAATCATTTCAGATGGATGATCTCTTGCTCTTAGCAATGTGTATTATGGGTGAATCTTAGAAAAAGAGATATTCTGCTGTAAGCCATAAGTGAAACCTTGTAATTTTTATTATGTAATTCTATGATTAGAATATCAATATTTATTGGTTATCATTAACATTATGTTAAAATACAGACATTAAAAACACCAGAATGTCCTAACAGTGGTGTGGAGTGATGGTATTGTTATGGCAGTGTTTGGCCAGAAGAGGGGACTAATGGTGGGTTTGATGTGTTTGGGTGTGGTAACCTCTTCCCCTTGGAGCACAGTCATACAAAGACACAGATATACATCAGCTGAGATTTAGATATATGGGTCAGATAAAAAAGCAATGTTTATATTCCCTAGCCAGGAGACTTCTGTTTAAGGTAACAGCTATAATTATGATGACAAACTGTGTATGTGCTTTTTAATTGTCATAGATGTTACTGACATTAATTAGATACTTAATTGCCCACTTAGTTGCGCACAGTACAATCAACACACACACACGCATGCGCACACACACGCACACACGATGCATACAGGTTAGTACTCTATGAAGTATATTGGCAAAGAAGATCCTGTGTGGAGTTTGCATGATCTCCCCATGCTTGCATGAGATTCCTCTGGGTACTCCGGTTTCCTCCAAAAATATGCACTTTAGGCTAACTGGCTGTTCCAAATTGTCCCTAGGTGCGCGTGTGAATTGTCTGGACTGGCGAGCAGTTCCGGGTGTACCCGGCCTTTGACCAGTATCGTCTGAGATAGGCTCCAGCATCGTCGCGACCATAGTCAGCCAAAAAAAATTACAGATTAGCCAACTTACTGCAAAGTGTAAATAAATACAAATGAATGCCATGCAATCTGGTATGCTATCAATACCTTACTTTACCTAAATACAAAATGTGCATCTGCATAAATACAAACAAGGAGAAATTTTTGTTGAGTTGCTGTAAAATATAAATCTGTCTTCGGATAACATAAACAAGATAGAATTGTTCAAGCATATATGTCTTTGCAAATATGTTTTATTATTTTTTTTTTTTTTTGTGCATTACTAGTTATTATAGCTAAATCAAAACCCATTCAACGCTATTTTACAGAACATAATCCTTGACACACAGAGACACACAAACACGCACATGCTTCTATGCTATCGTTAATCGGTGGGGTGTAAATAAATCCCTTTTTCCCCACCCCTGTTTTGTCTTCCAGCATAGATGAAACAAACAGATCCCTCATGATTCCTCTGTGTGCACCCCTCTGCATATCCTCCCCAGCCTCCTCAGTCCCCTGAAGCCTTTTGTTTTAGTCATTTCCCAGAATCACTACTGCATACAGGCTGAAAAATCATTTTTTTCCTTCACTGTAGGGCTTCAGTTTGAATGACAGGTCAAAATTATTGAAATTCTAGTGCTATTGATGAAGCTCAAGGGCATAAGAGACCATAAACATGGGCTATAATATTTTTCTACTATTAGACTTAATCAAGGTCAAGAATACTTATCATACACGTATTTTATAGCTGAAATCCTCCATGTCAACAGATCGTTTATCTTTGCCTAGTGTTGGAAATGTTGCTTGTCCAGATCTGTATTTTTTAAATTCACAAGGACATGTTTTTTTTAACTTGATGGCCTTGAGATGAGCCTACAGATGTACCGTGTCATAAAAGACAGCCGCAGGCACTGAATTTCCCTGCACCTCAATTATTCTCAGGGGCATTTCCTTTAGAGAAATCATCCTATTATATGGGATTCTGGACAGCCTCACAAATTGTGACACTCTTCTCACCTTGTCAGGTGCTTATTACATGCTCTTCCTCAAGCATCAACACTGGCTTCCTAACAGGTGTCTCAGCCCCCAGATCCACTGTGTGGCTGTGGCATATTCATAATCCAACCTGAGGTAGAAATGCAGTGAAGATACAGGATGGAATGTACTTTCTGAACCTGTTTATAGCCAGGGAAAGCAGCAATCTATCAGAGTAATTTTCCACCTTTATTAAAGAGGAACAAGGCCTGCTGTTTTGTAAGTTTATAGATGTGGAACATCTGCAAGACAAGTTAGTTCCTACTACCACTTACTTTAGACAGCTATTTGTTTTACTTATAAAGTGTTACAAAGACCTGGTACTAGGAACTCCTGGAGATACTCACTCATCACACTCATTTGCTGAACTGCTTAATCTCTCTATTAGGGTTGAGGAGCCAATCTCAGCCGACACTGGGTGAAGGCGGGGCAACCCTGAACAGTTCGCTAGACCATCACAGGGCCACACACACAAGCATTCACACTCACATTCACACCTAGGGGCAATTTGGAACAGCAAATTAGCCTAACTTGCATGTCTTTGGACTGTGGGAGGAAACTGGAGTATCCAGAGGAAACCTATCCATTCACAAGAAGAACATGCAAACTCCACACGGAAACTTCCAAGCCCAGGGCTCGAACCCTGGACCTTCTTGAGAGGCAGATATGGTAACTACTATGCCACCGTGCCAAACTCCTGGAGACAACTTCAACATATGTACAAAAATGTAGGGTATTTAAATGAAAAGGATACATTGTAATCTGTTTATTATTGGTCTTATATTACGTATAGCATGCACTAAACAAGTCCCTGTGGATTAGCAGTTATTATAGAAAGGTAAACGTGAGAGAATGAGTGCATTGATGTACAGACTGTTAAATTCTCTGGTGTGATTTGTCATCAGAAGGTGTTGAGTATTTTTTTAAGCTGAGCCACACTGACAGTAGTGCCACCTGCAAGGCACTTCACAAGCTTATATTTGGCTTGTTGTAATTAATTAATTAATGACTTTTTTACTTAAGGTTAAGCATTCTGTAAGTTATATGTTTAGCATCTGTGGATTTGTGGAAGTGAATCTGTCATGATGGACGTGACAGAAGAAAGAAAGAAGAGAGGACCTTGCGTATTTCTTTTCTTGGAAATAATAATAATTTAAAAATCCTTGGAAGAAATCATTGTGGTATAAAAATTACAAGACACTTCAGGATGTGCTGTTCTCTGGAAATAACTCCCCTCCCTTTAAACCATCCACACTGGTGATTATAAAGGCACTGACCAGAATGTTTTATCATCATCTCATTTATTTTACAAACCGCTTAATCCTATCAGGGTCGCAGGAAGGTTGGAGCCTATCTCAGCCCACACACACTCACACCTAGGGTCAATTTAGAACAGCCAATAAGCCTAATGTGTATGTCCTTGGACTGTGAGAGATAACCATAGTATGCAGAGGAAACCTATGCAAGCACAGGGAGAACATGCAAACTTCAAACAGAAACACCAGAGCACGGGACCTTCTTGTTGCGCGGTGGATTCGCTACCCACTATGCCACTGTGCCTCCCCTAGTATGTTTCATTCCTTATTTAATTTATTAGCACCTTTTAAACATCCATATTTATGAGTGCATTGATGAGATTTGTTCAACAAAGCAATAAGAAAAGAGGTTAAAAAAAAATACTTTATTAAAGCTCTTTCACATAACTGTGTTCTTTTGTTGTCATTTTCTCCGCCCTTGCACTGAAACTAGTTTTGGTTTCAAGTCGGGAAAAAAACATGACAGCTTATCATTTCAATTGGCCATCACTGAGACAGTTGAGCTCTCTGTCAGAACTGAGAACCTGGTATTTCTGACAGGTCTAAACAGAGATAAAGGGAAAGTTGAAATGGCAGTCTTGAAACCTCAATTCTACACCACAGCAAAGTGTTAAATCTTACCTGAGCAAGCCAGGTGAAAGATTATACACCAAACACGAGATCTGATGCAAGAAGTGCATAAAAATGAACTCCCATCAATAATAAAGCCTAATAGAGACTCATTTACACAATTTTCTCGGGGATAAATAAAGTATTCTGATTTTGATATATTGTGCTTGCTAACACAGTTTTAGAGAAGATATGCCGCAGTGATGACTTTGAAAACCACAAGTTTCTTTCTCAAGGTGTTTTCCAGACTGAAATTATACCCACTAAATATGCATCCTTTAATCATCTTCATCTCCTGATCAAACCACACAGGCATCTTCATCTTAAAGATGTCTACGTATTCAGTCTTTAAATTTACCTTTACCTAAACTCAAGCAAAGGTCCTCATACTAATCCCAGCAGTGTCATATTCCACACAAGTCTCAGTGTGTGACACTGCAGGCATTCAGCCAGGCGAGCAGCAGGTATTCGTATGTATCTCCTTATCTCAATGAGAAACGGACAGACGCAGCTTTATTGCTGACACGGTATGATCATTCATTCCTCTCGCCCTGTTTTCACTGAGATTATGGGGGCTAAAGGCCAAGCTTAACTCGCAGTCTGTCTGACAAAAGCTAACTGCCCATCCGTTAGGAACCACCTGTATACACAAGCCCAGACAAGATAACCTAGCCAAGAACATCCGTCGCCTATGAGATTACACGCTGCTGCTGCCACCGCCTTTATAAGATGTTCACTTTTTAGAGACACAGTTACACCCTCAATATGAACATACTGATATTTTAATTGCAGTGAACCTTTAAAAAGAAATTCCACCTCCAACCTACTTTTCTTTTTCTGTGAGTCTCTTACAGCTAGGTCTGTCATCATTTTGAATTTTGGCTGATGATTCCTTGTCTTACACAAAATTGGAGTTAACTATTACGTCATCTTTTCTGCTGATTTACGTTTTTTTTCAAGCCTGGCGTGAATAACTGCTGTAGTATATACTACACGGGAGCATAAATAAAAAATGTACAGTAATAGGAGATTTGTATTCATACAGTTTATGTATAAAATATATATTTACATTAAAATATGATTTTAAACGCAAATGATTTTGTTTAAGCACTTAGATAATAACTCTTTTATGCGCTGCAGCTGACTGAAAAATGTCTGAAGTATTGTAATTAGTAGGTGAACACACATAAACAGTGCCACGAAGTGTACTTCTCTGGTTTTGTTTTGGGTTTTTTTTGTTTGTTTGTTTGTTTGCTTGTTGTTTTTTAAGTCCCTGTGTTGCAGCGTGTCAGTAACCAAAAATCAAGACGGCTTGAATTGTACACATTCATTGTTTATTTCTCATCTCACTCATTTGCCAAACAGCTTAATCGTATTGGGATCGTGGGAAGGCTGGAGCCTATCTCAGCCAACACTGGGTGAAGGTGGGGTACAGCCTGAACAGACTGCCAGACCATTGCAGGGTTTAAATTAGCCTAATGCTTGTGTTTGGATTTGTAGGAGGAAAACCCCAATCAAGCATAGGGAGCACAGGCAACCTCCACCCTGCCCGAACCTGGGACTTGAACCCAGGACCTTCTTGCTGTGAGGTGGACATGCTAATCACTTTTATCAGCTTTTTTTTTTATATTTAGTGATATATGTTCCTTTTAGTGCAATAATTGCAATCAAAATAAGACAGTGCAGAACCACTACAAAACAGAATGTACTTAAAATGTGCTTAAACTTACCTTAATTTAGCCCTTAAAATATACCAAACCCCTTCATTTAAATTAATTGTCCCTTAATTTGTGCATCACACTCCTGGAGTACCCAGAGGAACCCCACACAAGCACGGGGAGAACATGCATACTCCACACAGAAACACCCACGCCCAGGACTTGAACCCAACTTGCTGTGAGGTGGACGAGCTGACCATTACACCACCATGCTCACTTCTTCATTTCTTTATATTGGTCAAAGTAAAATTATTCTCATGGGGATAAAAACATTTCCCATTCTGTCGCATTCATAACCACTTGAACATGCACTACGTGGTGATGACGAATTCTGAGCTAGTACACATGAACTGTACTCAACAACAAGAGCATCTCAGTATGACTTTCGTTTTTCCTAATAATCACAGCAGAGTCGATTGTCCTTTGTTCTGCTTCATCACTTTAAGAATAAATACATCACTCACACAAAAACAACCGGAACTCGCACATGGTTTCATTTCCGAATGTTAATTTTTTTCAGCTTATGTCATTTTTTTGTAATATGAACTCCTATTATATTCTAATTAGAAACATTTGGATACAGTATACTGCCTCTTGCCTGAAGCAGGAATCTTTCCATCTCCAGCACAGCATAGTACATCGCGTGTCCAATCTCCACTAGGAAAGAACGAGTGATCTTGTTCTATCCTAATAGATGTGAATGATGATTATTATAATGCCAGTGGGGCTTAGAGCTGATGCAAACACAAGGATTCTTTTCCTTGATTTTTAAGAGGCTTAATAAAAGGATCACAAAGTTCTGTAAATCCCTCTTCATTTGATGACCTTGTGGGGACAACCGTATTGAAGAGAGAGACAAATTTCTCCAGGCACAGCCAGACCTCATTAAATTCTTTTCAGAAGTGGCCTTGTTCGTACATCCATTCAATCTGTCATGAAGAGGAGTGCACCCCAAATTCAGACATCAATATAGAATTAATTCCAGCCCAACCTACAGGCTTATTTGCTCGTAGGAATAGATATAACACATCCTCTGCAGTTTCATGCTTATAATAAAGCCTGGGCAATGAAGCATCTCGGTGCAAAGCCGTGTTTTCCCCGACTGCACCCATCACTCCTCTCTACCTTGATGTTTTCAGATATGTCGGCTTTGAGAGAATGAAAGTGTATCTTCCAAGGAGAAGAGATAAAAGGGCTGTGGTTTCCATTTCAGTATGGGGAGACTCGCACTGCAGGGTACGACAGCTCTCTGATGCCTCCTGACAGCCCAGGACTTTCCACAACTTTCATGTCACATTGCAGGAGTTAAATAGCTTTAGGGGAGAGAAGGGTGATAATGGAAAAGAGAGAGAGAAAAAGAGAGAGAGAGAGGGGATGAAGGCCCTCTAGGCTTTATCGTAAGGAGTGTTGAGATTTAATTACCACAGGCTGTGGTGTAGACATCTGGCAAGGTGAGATGCCTAATTCTGCAATCAAGGAAAGTCATTATTTTATAAAGCATTACCATGTCTTTGATATTTATCTTTGTGATGCTAGACTGCCCAGATGAATCACAACCAGAACCCCTGCTAGTTGAATTATAAATGCCAACACACACACACACAGAGAGAGAGAGAGAGAGAGGCAGAGAGGCCATAAGTGTTGATTTAAATTTGCATGGCTGTTAGATTGCCATTGCCATTACAGCCACAAACATGTTGTGCTTAATTCTGGTCCACAGATTTGCAATGGACTCAGATGTGTCAGAGTGTTGTTCCTATTGATGGGCCTTTAAATGAGACAGTCGAGTAAAAATGAGATCATGATACCGACGGCCTTCGAATGACCAATCTTACATGCCTGAAAACACACATTCATGCACAAGCACGTACTGTGAAATCCCATACACGCTCATAGTGAATGTGTGTCACCCCCCACACCCCCCAAAATAGCCCATGTATGCATACACAGAGAGGTTGAGCGAGGGATGGGAGATTAGGATAAAGAGGCAGAAGATGAATAGCTGGATAATTAGCCTCATCTCCCAGGACCTGACAGAAATATGCAGTCTAGATGGATGAGACTCATAGAAAAGAACAGCCCTGTCTGACCCCCCCCCCCCACACACACACACACACACACATACACACACACTCTACTCCTCATATTCACCCATCCCCCTTATCCTCACTTCTCATCCCGTCCCACCATTCAGACAGGAGGAGCAGAGTGAAAGAGCATCCCCTTTGGGTTCAGTATCAAAACCCCTTCTTACATTTTCTCATAGCCTCTTTCCCTAAAAATCTCCTTTTGCAGACTTAAGAGGATGATTCTCTAGGATGATACTCTAAAATGCTAAAAGTGTACGACAAGAACATTTTGAAGGGGATTTTAAATTGCTAAATTGCTCCAGCTAGTGGCCATAAGGGTTCCTTAAACAGTGTCCAAGCTAACTGAACAGGTGATTTAATTTAATCTTTAACTGGATACAACAAGAGATGATTCCTTCATTCATTCATTTGCCAAGCTATGTAATCCAATTAGGGTCGCAGGAAGACTGGAGCTTATCTCTGCCAACTGTAGGCAAAGGTAGGGTACACCCAGAACAGCTCGCCAGTCCATTGCAGTGCCAACACACACATACACACAACCACTCACATTCACACTTAGGTGCAATCTGAAACAGCCATTTAGCCTAATGTGCATGTCTTTGGATTATGGAAGGAAACTGGAGTACCTGGAGAAAACCCCATTCAAGCATGGAGAGAACATGCAAGACCCACACAAAAACACCCTCGCCATGCCCAGGACTCAAACTCAGGACCTTCTTGCTCTGAGGCGGATATGCCAACCACTATGCAACCATACCGCCTACAAGCAGAGACGATGTGTGTAAAGTGAAATGAGTACCTTTCATCTACCATAATGTATTTTTAGCTGTAGTGTTACTTTCTGTACTGTATTTTTACCTTTTATCAGTTCTTTATAGAAGCTGACACCTCATTATTGCTTACAATGTCAAAAGCACCTCTGCTGTAGTTATCTATAGAAAGAAAACAACTTCTGACACAATACTTTCACCAGTAGGCATTCATACTAAGCAATTTTCAGAATTTCATAGATTTAGGTCCCTGATGAGCAAGCCAGAGGTGACAGTTGTGTGGAGAAAACCAGAGTACACATAGAAGAAACCTTGAGAAAAATCTTGAAACTCAAAAGCAACCCTCAAAGCTTCAAAATCAATCTTCTGCTGGCTCAGACTGGAAGGTGGGCTTATCCAAAGATTCTACAGTATAAGGGCATGCTTACAGTAAATCTTGACTATCCCAAGATGTGAGTGTATTCTCAAAAATAATCAAAAGTAGATAGAGGCTCAGCCTCTCCTATACCCTCGCCTGGAGGATTGTTCTGGGAAATGAGAAGTTACAGGTGGGTCTTGTTGACTCAGTGTCATTGCCTTTTCCTGTTTCTCATCTGATATAGGAAGTTGTTCTTTTCTGTAACAGGAAGCTGATTCTGCAGTCATGAGCAAGAGATGATGGCTTCCTGGCAGTCTTCCAAATTTGAAAGAATCAAACTTTTAACAGTTTTGCAACAGAATTTACACATATCAAACCCACCCAGTTCATGTATGCTGAATATTTTAAGGTCTCTCTCATGCTCTGTTTTCATCTGTCTCATTCACACATTGGTGGGTCTTGCCAAAAGCCTTTGTGGAGGAAAAAATTAGGGTATTGGGTGCCATTAGGTGCGCTGTGTGGTTTTGGACCCATGAACTCTGAAATGTCACACTGTCATATATTTGGTCCTCCATAAATGTTATGCAAATTGCAGGAATTCCCTATCACATGCTCTAATTAATTAATGATCATCAACATGAATGTAGATATGAATATGAGTACAGAAATTGTAATATCTTTGGAATAAGTGACCATATTTAATTTATTTCAAAAACGTTTGTAATCCTGAAATCGAGAACTGTCCAGTGAAGTCATCTCTAATGAAATATCTGCTTTAATTGTTAGTAATTATACCTATAGAAGAGGATAATTGTATGATTTACTGTATTATTTAATTATTTGATGATTTATGTGACTGATGTATGAGGAGTTTATTCACTGAAGTGAGTATAATATTATTTAATTATTTTATTTTCCGGCCATTTCACACTGTACGAGTATTGCTCGGCTGACCTTGAACACGGAACATTGGAACAAAATGTCTGACCTTGAAAAGAGACAAAATACCAGTCCTAAGAGATGGGGGGCGGGCATTGAGTCTAGACACTTCAAGGTCAACTCTAGACATGTTGAAACATTTTGAGTCAAGCTGAGAATTGATGTCATGAGGGACCAATCAGAACAAGGTCAAGTTGAGATATGATGTCATGATAGACCAATCAAAGTGGAATGGGCACTATATAAGCCAAGGCGAGCTTATAGACGTGGTCTGAGATTTCTCTCTCAGAATAACTTATTTTGTGTGATTGATTGTATGCGTGTAAACACCCGAAAAATTATTTTGTATCTCTTGCGTCGTGAACTGGGCACTTTTCACCTTCCCCATGAGCACAGATAAAGACATATCTAAGTGAAGCATGTATTTTAAATGGTGCTTGAGAATGACTTATTGATAAACTAGTCATTTTAACAGCTCTCTAATAATATTATACATAATGACACAACATGCATGAAGCTATTAATTTAATTATTATTTTTACTGTGGCATCTAATAGACTGACCCTGCAATGAACTGCCACTGTCTGGAGTGTGGTCCACCTTCCCCCAGAGTCAGCTAAGACTCCCCAGCACCATTAATAGGATTTAATGTTCGACAAAAAGTCTCTTCTTCTGTACCATTAGTATCTTGACACAGAGAGAAGTAATAACTAGCGGCTCAAAAAAAATGTCTCTCACTCTAATATTTTGTTGGATTATTTAGATTTGTCTACAGTGGTTGCTCCAGTTGGTCAGGTTGAGGCTCAGAAACATTAATGTGTCAATAAAATGAAGTCAGCTGATGACCTGAATGTACTGAATGAGCAGGTTATCACATCAATGGACTTGTTCTTCCCTGATGGGAAGAATATAAAATGGGGACTCAGATAATGAAAGAGTGGTTCAGGGAGCACGAGGAATCATTTTCACACATGAACTGAACCACAGAGTATTGATAGATTTCAGGATGGGCTGGAGAAGAGTTTACGGAGTGGTTCAGTTTTCCTGTCATCCATTTAAGACGGCTGTGAAAAATTAACCAAAAGCTTGATGAAAATAAATGTTGTGCTGTTACTTAAGTTTGTTGAGACAGTTCATGCCGTGACAGTGACATATGCTGTAATCAAGGCTAAAGGTGATTCTACAAAATATTAGAGTGTGGGACATTTTTTCCCTGAGATGTATATAACCTTAACTGCTTGCACGGCATAGATAAAATTTCAGTTTTCGTGACGTCTTCTTAGTCTGCTCCAAAACATGATGAATCACATGCTAGTTTAAGCAGCAGATTCACCTACATACTGTATAACTGTTGTGAAATATTTCAGAAAGATCTTTACGTAGCCATGTGGATGATGGCTCTTTGCCATTACTTTAAAGCATCACTGGAAGATAGTCAAGAGTCAAATGTGGAGTTGAAAACAAAAGCATAATAACCATAGAGTGTAACTCTGGGTTTAAATTTATAATGGAAAAGTAGCTGTTAAGTGTAAATGAACAAAACATATTTTATCAAAATTCAGTACAGAGCAACAACAGCAAAACCTCATATATATATATAAATATATATATTCTGCATCATATCCTGTTGAGGGAAGGTGGTGTGTTTCCACCCACAGATATGTACCCGTGTGTCATATCACTATGTGCGTTACAAGGATATCCGACAACCACTGTGCCCAGGGTGGGCATCCAGGCTACATCCTGACACACACAAACAGCTTTCCTGCTCTTTAACAGCAAGCAAAATCCCAAACATGTGCTGAGAAAAGGAAAGAATTACACATGAGCTGTTGCTATGAGACTTTATTTGGTATAAAAAGGGACAAATAAAAGTTCTGTTTTGATGGGCAGAAGTCTTATAATCATATAAAAACGTCAAGGAATATTTCCTGTGCCTTCTATGATTTTTTATGAAATGGCTGAAGAAAGTACATCTGATGCAAGAGACTGGCATGGCAGAAAAAGGAAGCTCAGAAAAAAGAAAGCAGTAAACATTTTATGTTTCTAGAGATGAGGTGTTATTTGTGTACAACTGCCATTACATTTATTAATACTTATACAGGTAAAGGATATTTAAAATATAGGTTAAGTGTTGTTCAGCACAACCTATGTGCATATTGTGGATAAAGAGATTAAAAGATATATATTAAAAAGAAAACTACAGTCACTATAACTAAAATCTTACCTGAGAAATATAATTGACAGGCGTACCAAAATATTAATTATAATAATAATTGTCTTTTTTTAAAGATTAGAGAATTATAGAAAGAAAATTTAAAGATTTTGTGTATTTTTTAAATATACAACCTGTAGCAATAATAATAGAACCACCACACTTAAATTATATTCATCCTGTATTTTTTTTCTTTTTTAAAAAATTATTTATTTATACTTAATTAAAAAAAATATATATGACAGATGTGACACAACACATTTTTATTTAGTAGCAGGACATTTTGGCTTCATGAAACAGATGAACTAAATTAAATTATTTTGAATACTTGTATTTTTTGCCCCTACATCAATATATGAAAAAACTATTATAATGACTCACTGTTAAGGAAAAAATATGGATACCTTGTAATTTGCATTTCTAAAACAATTACTCACTCAAGTCCAAAAATGCACAAGACAAAAAAAATAGTCTGCAGTCAAAAGGGAGTGCTTACAGACCTTAATAAGCTGCTGGTCTTGGCTTATTGCATGGCAGCGTAGCGACAGCAAGAAAGTTGTCAAATGAACAATGGAAACGACTATAAATCTCCTTTAAGAATGAAATACTCAACGTATTAGCATTGAAAATACACACACACAAAAAAAAAGAATTGAAAGGAAACAGGAGTGAATGTTTTTGTCATATTACAAGAAATTTGGATCTGACAAACGAAATGGGATATACATATAGAAAAGCCAACAGAAAACCAGTACTAACCCCCAAATAACAGAAAACAAGGATATAGTGGACTAAAATCATGGAGTGTTGATGATGACTGGATGAAAGAGATGCTTACTGATGAATCGCAACTCTGCACTGGCCAGTGATGGTGCTGAAAGTTTTGTCTGTTGATGTTCTCATGAAACATATAAAAATGACTGCCTGAAGAAAGCATTTATGATATGGGGTTATATGTCAGGTAAGGGACCAGGGGAGATGACAGTAATTGCAGAAGTGCACATTGAAATTTTGGCCACTGCTCCTATCCCACTGTAGGGCAGTGGTGGCTTAGTGTTCAGTGCTCTTGGTTTCTGAGTTGACAGTTGGGGGGTTCAAGCCCCAGTGCCACTTAGCTGCCTCTGTTTTACCTTAGAGCAAAGCCCTTAACTATCAGTTATATGAAAATTATAAATGTAAGGGTATCTTTCAAATGCCATAAATTATAGAAAATACTTTTGGTGATGATAAAGTTATTTTTCAGTAAGAAAATGCATCTTATACAGAAGAAAGATTTCTAAAGCTTTTCTTCGGTAAAGGCCTATCAACTGTGATGATATGGCTACCAAACAGTCTGGATTTCAATCCTATTAACAATTTATGTGGTCCACAACCAGGCTTCATTATATAAAGCTGATCTGTCAATTGCTAAATGAGAAAGATGTTTGATGGGGAATATTGGTTTTCATTAGATGAGTCAATGTCTGGACGGCACGGTGTACTAGTGGTTGAAGCGATTCAGTAAATGAGTGAGTGACTGAGTGAATGCCTTAAATAATTCAAGTTGGAGTAGGAACAAAGCAGTAATTGTGATATGGTTTTGTTTTTTGATTTCATAGTTATTTAAATTACATTACATTACTTTAGGCAACATGGTGGCTCAGTGGTTAGCATGAAAGAAAGTCACGGCAAGAAAGTCCTGGGTTCAATTCCCGGGCTTGGGGCATTTCTGTGTGGAATTTGCATGTTCTTCCCGTGCTTGCATGGGTTCCTCTGGGTACTCCTTTCCTCCCACACTCCAAAAACATGCACAGCAGGCCAAATTGCCCCTAGTAATGACAGTGTGTGAATGGTTGTATGTGTGTTGGCCCTGCAATGGTCTGGCATGCTGTTCAGGGTGTACCCTGCCTTCACCAAGAGTCAGCTGAAATAGCCGCCAGCATCCCAGCAACCTTAATTAGGATTAAGTGGCTTGGAAAATGAAAAATACAATAGTGTAAAGAAATGTAAAAATTCATTAGTGTTCAGTGATTATACATGTAACAAAATGAAGTGAAATCCGAAACCAAGTACTATTCAATTATTTATTTCATTAATATTGGATCATATTGATGAGAATAAGTAAACAAACAACAATATGTAGTAATAACAAAAAAATAACAGTCTCTTTTGAGAAAAAAGGTCGATATTTATTGTGGCCACCCTTAACTTTGATTACAGCATTTAACCCTTCAGGCATAGTGTTCACATATTTATAATTTCTTCACTCGCTAAACCATTCCATATGGTCTGAAGTTCATTCATGCTATGCAAAAGTCAAAAAAATAAAATTTGTGACACTTGAAAAGTTGAAAAACTGGTATTTTCAGTGTTTTGTTTATTAGCCATACCTTTAACTCAATATACTTGTTGGAATGATTTTTTCGGTTTTCGTTGCCTACAATAGCATCGTTCAATACATTTTCACCCAAAAATTATAGAGAAGTAATTTTTCCCTGGTTTTTATTAGGAGCCCTTTTAGACAAAAGTGCTGGTGTAGAATCTTCACTGCACACTACTGTATATATATATATATATATCAATATCAGATTTTTTATGAATCCAATATGTCCAGCTATTTACCAGAAATGTTTTGTCATATGTAATTTGTTCATTTGGTATGAAGTAAAAAACAAACAAACAAACCAGCATGAACTTGCTCTAAGTATGGTGATTCCATAATTTGTTCCAGAGGTTTCATGTTTTTAAATATCAAATAAATCTTATAAAAATTGGATTGTTGCCTGAAATGGGTGGCTGTAAATTAAAGATTACAGAAGTGGGCTTGTGTCTGAAAGATTTCCAGTTTTATTCCCATGAATGGCAGGAAAACTTCCACTGCTTGAAGTGCTTTTGGGCAAGACACTGCACCCCAGGTGCTGGTTTGTGGCTCACTGCTCCTAGTGGTTTTGTGTGCTCTCTATGTGTAAGGATGGGTTAGACAGAGAGGTCACTGTTCAGAATATATGTACAATCTGAGAGATTTACAGATAATTTTTAAACTTTAAACAAAATGTTCTAGTATGCCTATTATCCTAGAGTGAATTTTAAAAAACCTTTTTTTTCCAAAGATAAAAGGGCTAAATGGCACCCCAATAATGACCTCACACAAAAAATGTTAGAGCTTGTGTCAGACGGAAAGGAAAAATGAAAGTGTGTTTGGAATTATGTTAATATGGAAATATGTAAATATAGAAATATGGAAATATGTGAAAAGGAAAATGAACATCAGTTAAGTGGATAAATCAACAGATAAATCAAAACAGTGGGAAAATACAGTCCATAAAAACCCAGCGATGGACAAATACCGACTGTGTACCCATTTTATTGTCTGAGACACCACAAAATTCATCTTGATTGAGATGGCCTGATGTCCAGACCATAATATCACAAACTTTTAAGTAGTGTCACGTCTAGAGAGGCCTCTCAATAGACCATCATCTTTTCCATCCCTAAATTCTTTCACCCAATAACAAATAAATCACAAAACACTGTCTCTTTTGTGTGTAGGACAAGGTACACTAGGTCAGCTACATGACTGTAGTAGCAGATAAAGGACCCCCACAGTGTGTGAAATTCAGAGTATCTATAGCTATACTAAGACTGAATAGAGTGTCTAAAGTGAACAGGCTTGTGATTGATTGAAGGGTGACGCCTCTCAGGCGGCGCTGGGGAACACAGTGACCTCCACACAAAGGCATGAGTAGAGACACCCGGTTTGTTTTGGGAACAGACAAGTCCTGCACACACACACACACACACACACACACACGCACACGCACACGCACACACACACACACACACACACAGGAGGGGAATGCGAGTGTGCCCTGATGTGAATGCAGTGTTTAATCCCTCTCCTGGTCACCCTGCTTCACTTGTTGTGAGCCACCAGGGCGGACTCCGCGGAATCCCAGGAATTCTCGTGACACTTTCTCTCTGTGAATCTAACTGAGGCACAACACAATAGCTGCTCATTCACTCCAGTTGAGTCATTTAAGGTGTTTCTTAATTTCTGTTAGCAATGCTCTCATTCACATTTTGGTGTGTTTTACCAATAGCCTACTCTTTGGGTATGTGACACAGAGGAGTCTGATCGAAGTATGTATTTTAAATGCTGCTTGAGAATGTGTAAATAATACAATATTATTTTAAGCCCCTTTCTCCTTTATATTAATATTATATTATAATAACACACCATTTTTATTTGCATGCTGTTTCTGCAGTTTCATGGAACAAGAGGTTTTTGTTCGTTTACACTAAATGGTGAAAACTTTTGCTTCTCCAGAGGCAGGTTTCTCAGAGTGAAGAAAGATTTTGCTTTTTGAAGTATTTCATCAAAACTTTAAAGGTATTCAATGCTGAAAACGTTACCCGAGCTGAACAATACTCAAAGGGCAAAAGGTGAAAAAAAAAAGATTTCAAAGACGTATTTTTGAAACCAGTGACACCAAAGACAACTCTGAAAAGCACAAGCTTGAGATCAGATAACAGGAACAAAGAAAGATTTACACATACATACACAAGAAGAATGTAACTATATACAAATGCATTATTTGAAATCCACAGGTTTGGATATTAGGTATTCTGAGCAGATGCAAATGCAGCCATGTAGAGTAGATGCCCTATTCCTTTTTTCCCTCTGATGTTGAGGAACTGTCTGAGCCAGAATTCATAAACCAGGCTGACAGTGCTGGCATTTCTACCTCTGTTTTTAACACCAATGTTTCCACAAGTGGGCTTCATATATTTATTAGCTTTAATATATTAGGAAAGAGTTCAGGTTTAGATTATACCCACTTCTGGATTAAATCTGATACAGATGCTGATAGCTTTTTATGAGAACATGATCGACCTGATTTTTTTATGCCTCTTACGAGCATCGTTCCAGACGATGATCGAGCTATAAATGTACCGCCAAACGCTCTCCTGCTCTGCATGTTGATCTCAGGTAACCACAAACCAAAAAAAAAGGGGCTGTTATAAACTTTTTAACCCACTACAAATGTGGAAACTTTTGCCTTTTAACTGTAGTGCCCCTGGATCTAATAAATTCTAAGTTAAAACCTTGTTACCTCTGCCTAGGATGTTGTTTTCCTCTGTGTGGATTTGTTTGTTTGTTTGTCTGACTTCTAGGAACTTCCTGTGTACAGTTT
Source organism: Neosilurus hyrtlii (assembly GCA_028564935.1). NCBI lineage: Eukaryota > Metazoa > Chordata > Actinopteri > Siluriformes > Plotosidae > Neosilurus > Neosilurus hyrtlii. Next base: position 4,545,365 of record JAOUQZ010000030.1, read on the forward strand.
TCAACAGATCGTATCTTCAACAGATTTATGGTCGATAGGTAATCACCCGAGGATGTTCCCATTAAATTTAGGTAAGAATTCACACACTTATGATGTCACAAGAAATTGTCAAACAAATCCTTATAAATCTTTTATAATGCACAAAATAATATTAAAAAATAATTTGTCTGTTAATACTCATTCAAAAAACATAATTTGTATGAAATGTGCTGTGAATGTTCAGTATCAGAATCTTTGATATCAGACCAAGTTTAGTCCAAATTTGATTCAAATTGCTAATTTGGTGGCCGAGAGTGAAAAGGACTCTGATCCTTCCTCCCAAGTTGAAAGACAGCTTGACTGGGCATGTAAGATCTTAAACGTTCAGCTTCACCAGATCACCAACATGAACACTGATTCCATTCAAAACGGATTGCTGTTTGATAGGAGGAGAAGCTGGAGGAAGCTCAACTGTTGGAACACAGATTTTCCAAGCAGTTGAACCACAAAGCTGCTCATGTGCCAAGTGAGCAAATAATGAAGATGATGATCGCAATTTAAATTTAACATAAAAAATTCCATTTAACAAGTTCTGAATCTTATACCTCTCTAAAATTTTACTAAACCAAGATAAAACTTTTTGTGCTCATGAAAAATCTCTATAGCTTTAAAGAAGTAAAGTTTTATCCAGATCTGAAAATTCTTCTGGATCAAAGGGATCAAGTTTTTAGTTGCTGGTATGTAAGACGCTATTGTAAGGTATCTAACAGTGTTACAAACATCCATCCTTCAGCAAAATGTAACTGACAGATGACAAAATGAGATGTCAAGAGATTTCAGCTTTTTCAGTAGTTGCTGAGCTAATTTAAAGAATTCTTTATCATTATGAGGCAGAACAATTTTTGACATTTTGGTTTATGGGGGAATTGACATGAATTTTGTTAACCACTAAACATGAACAACAAATAAAGTTTAATGCAGTAAGACATTGTGAGCCTGAAAGCTTGATATTACATAAATAAAAATTTAATTCTACAGTCTTATGAAACTTAACAAATTTCGTATAAAATAATACACTATAAACATAAATATTCTTCCATGTATTGATATGAGACAATAGGGTGCTTTAGAGCTTGGAAACACAGTTTGCTTAAAGGTACTGTTATTTTTTAAGCTATTCTTTGGGCATGTCTGAGCTAAGGTCTGAATCAAGCCGTACACTTTGTGTACTTCATGTATTTTAGTTAATACTCATATTATTAGCTGTCACCTTGCTTTGTATTTAAGTAAATGTTATTATTAGGGAGCATTGCTATGCTAATTGTAGAAGTAACAGCCTATTCTATTATCAATCTAAAACAGTCTATTATGTTTACATGGGATGGCTATCTGTGTGTGTATTAATATGGCTTGTATTCTATCCTGCCAATAAAGTCCTGCATTCTTATATTTTGCAGAACCGCCTTTAGCCATGGCAAAATCATTTATTTAATTACAGACAGACATCTTGAAGTGATGATGGAAAAATTGAACTGAAAATTGAAATTAAGTCTTCTCCAGCACGTCCAAAAGCCTTTCGTTAGGGTTAACGTCAGGACTCTGTCATGTCGGTTCTTGTGTGAAAACGATTCCTTGTGCTCCCTAAACCACGCTTTCACTATTTGAGCCCCAATTTTATATCCAGGAAGAAAAAGTGCACTGATGTGATCATCTAATCATTCAGGACATTCGGGTCATTAGCTTACTTCAAAGTATTTCCACATAATATTGCTGAACTTTGACCTGACCAAGGAAGCAACAGTGGCATGTCGAGTACACACTATAATCAAGGCTAAAGGCATTTTGACAAAATATTACACTGAACTTCATTCATTCATTTATTTTCTAAGCCACAATCCTAATTAGGGTTGTGGGGAGGCTGGTGCCCATCTCAGCTGACTCTGGGTGAAGGTGTGGTACACCCTGGACAGCTTGCCAGGCCATCGCAGGCAACAATTCACAATCACACTCAGACCTAGTGGCAATTTGGAACTGCCAATCAGCCTGCTGTGCATTTTTTTGGATTGTGGGGGGAAACCAGAGTACCCACAGAAGACCCACGCAAGCATGGGGAGAACATACAAACTCCACACAAAAAACATCCTGGGACCAGGAATCAAACCCAGGACCTTTTTTGCTGTGAGGTAGACGTGCTAAGCACTGCACCACCATGCCGCCCAGTGTGCAACTTTTTTTTTTTTGGAGAACATGCCAGAGAGTCCACAGAGATGAACACAATTTTAATATCAAATAGGTGACCTTGGCAGCATCGTTAACCACTGAGGCACTGTGGAACCAAAACCACTTGTGGCACCCCCTGAAATAATGAATTATATATATTAGGAGTTCCTTTTCTCACAGCACCACCACTGGGATGTCCTAAACTGGTGGGGCCCAAGTCCTGCCATGGAGGCTGAAGTCCAGCGCTGCTCTTTCAAACTTCATAATGCAACCAACCGACCAGCGGGATGAAATTGCATTAAGGCATCACGGCTTCTTTTGAATGAGGGGAAACTACAATCATGGGGCCAACTAGAGTGGCATTTCATCAGAGTGGTTCTTAAATGATTTATTCTGTCTAACACAGTCTGTATTAACAGTCTGCGTAAACTAAAAGCTAAGATGACTAGATTTGTAGTCCCATCTTGAAAATATATTACCGTTCATCCCAGTTTATTGTCCTGATCTTTCTTGTGAATTACGAAACAACAACTATACCTTGAGTCTCTCTCTCTCTCTCTCTCTCCCTCACACACACATACACACACACAGGGCAAACTGGAATTGCAAGACCTGGGAAGTAGAAGAGATCCACTGAGAATATTAGACATGTCATATGGTTCTCTGGTTTTCGTTCACTAACATGGTGAACCTGGTTACTCTAAATTGTGTGTGTGTGTGTGTGTGTGTGTGTGTGTGTGTGTGTGTGTTTCCTGCCCAGGGCTCCTGATTCACAGACACTTTGACCAGGATAGAGCGTGTATATAAAGCCCCCCCCCCATCTCTCTCTCTGTATAATCTCTCTTTGTGTGTGTGTGTGTGTGTGTGTGTGTGTGTGTGTGTGTGTGTGTGTATCTCTCTCTCTCTCTCTCTCTCTCTGTCCATCTCTCTGTACTTCATCTCTCTCTCCCTCTCTTTCTCTCTGTATAATCTCTTTCTCTCTGTGTGTGTGTGTGTGTGTGTGTGTGTCTCTCTCTCTCTCTCTCTCTCTCTCTCTCTCACTCTGTACTACATCTCTTTCTCTCTGTATCTCTGTCTATACTTCATCTCTCTCTCTCTCTCTCTCTGTACTACATGTCTTTTTCTCTGTCTGTATCTCTCTGTCTATACTTCATCTCTCTGTCTCTCTCTCTCGTTCTCTGTATAATTTCTCTTTCTCTGAGTGTCTCTCACTCTCTCTTTGCACTTCATCTCTCTCTCTGTCTCTGTCCATCTCTCTTTCTGTACTTCATCTGTCTCTCTTTCTCTCTCTCTGCACTTCATCTCTCTCTCTCTCTCTCTTTCTGTCTGTCTCTCTCTCTCTCTCGCTTTCTCACTCTCTCTCTCTGCACTTCATCTCTCTCTTTTTCTGTCTCTCTCTCTCTCGCTCGCTTTCTCTCTCTCTCTCTCTCTCTCTGCACTTCATCTCTCTTTCTCTGCACTTCATCTCTCTTTCTCTCTCTCTCTCTGTACTTCATCTCTCTCTCTTTCTGTCTCTCTCTCTCGCTCGCTTTCTCTCTCTCTCTCTCTCTCTCTCTCTGCACTTCATCTCTCTTTCTCTGCACTTCATCTCTCTTTCTCTGCACTTCATCTCTCTTTCTCTCTCTCTCTCTGTACTTCATCTCTCTCTCTCTGTACTTCATCTCTCTTTCTCTCTCTCTCTCTGTACTTCATCTCTCTCTCTCTGTACTTCATCTCTCTCTCTCTGTCTCTGTCCATCTCTCTGCACTTCATCTCTCTCTCTCTCTCTCTCTCTCTGTACTTCATCTCTGTCTCTGTCTCTCTCTCTCTCTCTCTGTACTTCATCTCTCTCTCTCTCTCTCTCTGTACTTCATCTCTCTCTCTCTCTCTCTCTCTCTCCTCTCTCTCTCTCTCTCTCTCTCTCTGGCATGGATGTGGTTAACTGCTTAACACGGCTGGGTGGATTTTAACACTGAGGTAGCAGGACAACCCAACACACACACACACACACACACACACACACCCCGAGCACCTGCCACCTCTCTTCCTGTCCATGCACAGAGTGGGTTGTTCAGTGCGGAGCTGGCGGCCGGCTGGAGGTCTGTGGATGGACTGACTCTCACAGTTGGCTTTTACTCGTTCGCGGAGCTCTGGTCTGTTCAGACTTTGTTGTTTTTTTTTAAGCAGGAAAACTTTGGTAACTCGTCCTAAAGAAACCCAGCGTCAGATGGACAGAACCACGCCGCGTTTGCTAGTTGTTGAATGTTTTGTGTGTGCTGGGATTTATGGATAGCTTCGACCGACGCCGCGGAATGTAACGGGCAGCACGAGCGCCGGAGCCGCCGGAGTCACCTGTAGTGAAGTGAGTCGCTTCCTGTTGATGTTTAACAGCAGGACACTTTCATATCGATATTCTCCTGCTGCAGGAATGTGGTGTAAGGACACAGAGAGGGAGACACTCAATAGATATGTCATGCTTGTATTCGTTGCATTAGATGTCACTATAATATTCAGGGAGTTAAAGTCTATCAGATATTTAAACTGCATTCTTTATGCATTGTTTTGTTTTTGGCTTATAAATGTGTGCAGTGAATTTTTTGCATATCATGAATTTTTTTTTTTAATGTACAATCCTGAGATTTAAGCAGTGCCAGTGTGAAATGCACACAATGTGAACACCCCCCCCCCCCCCAGCACAGCTAAAGTTCTTTTGCACTGTTTGTGTTTATTGTCTGTGTTTTGTGATTATAATAATATGTTCCCCAAAATATAAAGCATTACTCCATGACCTTAATACTCTCACTCACTCACTCACTCCTTTTCCAAATCGCTTAATCCTATCAGGGCCGTGTGGAGGCTGGAGTCTATCTCAGCCGACTCTTGGGCGAAGGCGGGGTACACCCAGGACAGCTCAGCAGACTATTACAAGGCCGACACAACCATTTGCACTCATGTTTACACCTAGAGGCAATTTGGAACACCCAGTTAGCTTAATGTGCATGTCTATGGACTGTGGGAAGAAACCAGTGTAGCCAGAGGAAACCCACACAAACATTGTGGAGAACGTGCAAACTCCACACAGAAATGTCCCTGCTGAGCCCGGGACTTGAACCCAGGACCTTGCTGTGAGGCAGACGTGCTAACCACTATTCCACCCCAATACTGTATTATTATTATTATTATTATTATTATTATTGTCATTATTGTCATTATTATTATTATTAGCATTATTATTATTATTGTCATTATTATTATTAGCATTATTATTATTATTATTGTCATTATTATTATTATTATTATCAGCATCATTATTATTATTATTATTAAGTTGCTATTGAATGTTGCATTGTACTTGAACTAAACTAGGCAATTGTCAGTAATTTGTAACGTTGGTAATATTTGTCATTGATTATATGCCTGAATAGCCTGTCAAATTTTACCCCCCCCCAACTAAATTTTTTTCCTATATAACTACACACCTAGAAAAAAAGCATGCTAAACGGTGCCATTGCTTGACACTTAAAGTGGTACCCTCAAGAATGCACCTCTTATAGACCCTTTAGTATATCCTGTAGATGTATTTATATATTGTGTCACACAAGTTTTACTGTAAATTGTAATTAGGGTCCAGTAATGTATTAAATCATTAAATATTACAAAGCCGGAATAGATCCATATTTAAAGATGGAATAGAAAGATATGTTGTGTTTTTTCGGAGAGTGCACGTTGTATGTAACGTGTTGCATCAGCTCCTGGAATAAATCTTGTTTTTATCTTTTTAGGATGTGTGGTAAAAGGTTTCTTTGTAAAACCCTTGACAATAACAATCTATCCGTCTGTCTATAATATTGAATGTCAGATAAGCAGCTCCATCTGTATGTACACATAGACTGCTGAACTGAAGTAAATTATGTTAAAGAAAGCAAATATTGAAATAATAATAATAATAATAATAATAATAATAACAACAACAATAATAATGATAATATTAATAATAATAATGATTATTATTATTATTATTGTTATTATTATTATTATTATTATTATTATTATTATTATTATTATCAGTTCTACTTGGTATACAGATGCATGTAGTTTCTTTTATTTTAGCTTCTACTTGAATGGCATCTATTATATTTTTAAGTCATTGTAGAATTTGCACCTCAATGTTGACCAGACTGACATAAATCATAGAAATCAACCCACAAGAGCATAAATTTAGTGGAATCCAGAGAGCCACCCGGGATGCTGCCTCCTCAATTATTAATGTGGCTAAACTCAAGGTTGAAGAAAAAAGTGGGGGAAAAAAATCAATACGTAGGCATCTTGTTCTCAAGACTTTTGCTCTCTGGGCAAGCTCACCAGTGCATGTTGTGAGATCACTAACAAGCATTGTTAAATATTTATTCTGTCAGTCATGGACAGTCTAAGATAGCTGTATTTCATTGATTTTGGGTTGATGTTACCTCAGTTTTCAAAATCAAAATATCCCTATTTCTTCTCTCATGCAGTTATATAGAGTGCATTTTATTTTATATATATATATATATATATATATATATATATATATATATTTTTTTTTTTTTTTTTTTTTTTTTTTATCCCAGCCATGTAATTTTGAGAATATTTTATTTCGAAGAAGCACATTACTTGAGCTGGAGCACACTTTGACCCGAACTAAACATAATGTCTTATTGTCTCCGTGCAGGTTATTTATCTTTTACCTTTTTTTTCTTTTTGTACATATGAAAATGGGTAGCATTGTGGTGCAGTGGTTAGCTCTGTTTCCTCACAACAGGCAGACCCCGGGTTTGAACCTGCTGCTTGACGGGGGTCCTTTTTTGTGGAGTTTGCATGTTTCCTCCTACAGTCTAAAGACATGCAGATTATATCAGCTGGTGACTCAAAATGGCTCATAGGTATGAACGTGAATGTGAATGTGAATGCCTGCCTGTCCTGCAGGCAAACACAGAAAGACAGACAGGCATTCACTTTCATGCACTGACCTGTCCAGGGTATACCTTGCCTTTCACCCAATTTCAGATGGGATTAGTTACCAACAATGAAGTGATATAGAAAGTAGATGGAATGGATGGACAGCTTCAATTTTGTGTTGTTTATATAGAAACATTTTTTTGGAAGCACAATTCAACAAACCTGAGAGCATTACTCAATATGCATATGAATTATAGAGGGGAGGCACAGTGGCTCATCTCCCTCACAGCAAGAAGGTCCTGGGTTTGAGTCCTGGGCTTGGATGTTTCTGTGTGGAGTTTGCATGTCCTCCTGGTGCTTGCGTGGGTTTTCTTTGTGTACTCTGGTTTTCTCCTATTGTCCAAAAACATGCACATTAGGCTAATTGATTATTCCTATTTGCCCCTAGGTGTGGATGTGAGTGGGAATGGTTGTCTGTGTGTTGTCCCTGCATTGGTCTGGTGAGTTGTTCAGGGAGTACCCTGCCTTTGATTGGCTCCAGCCTTCCCCTAGTAATATTAAGTGGTTCGGCAAAGGTGCAAGTGAGTATTATGGAATATATCGAGCAATTATTTTTGCTAGCTGTCAAAGGTTTATAGACATTCTTTGGGCTATTTGTTAATTAAAATAATAATAATAATAATAAGACACAACCAACAATATTTATAGCTGAAAACTTGCACATATGTTTGACCTCAAGCAATTTGCTTTGTTCTGCCTCACTTGGATTTTATGACAGCAGCTTTTCTGACATTAAATTTGAAGACTGTCATTATCACTTTCCACTAACATTTTTTAGACCAATTATGTAAGCCACCTGCTTTTTATATATATTTATTATTTATTACTCTTTTAAAACTTCACCCTTCATCCTTTCACATATTCATGATAGTCGAAGTAATTCAAATGATTATAATTATTCAACAAACATGCCAATCTTTTTTTTTTTTTTAATGATCATTTGTTTTTTATAGGACCATGAGATCTTGAGCTAAATAAATACCCTTTCTATTTTTTTCATCTGAAGTCAGAAGGATTTTCTTTTTATGAAATGTATTTGGCTACTCTGCAGGGTTTTATTTATCACTTCAACCGCACTCTCAGTCTCCCATTTGTCATCAGTGGCTCTGCTTTCTGGCAGTTGCCAGGATTCTCCTTGTCCCAACACATATGCAAACACATGCACATGCATAAGTATATACAGAGTTAGTCATACACAGCCTTGTTGCTCTCCATAAATACAACAAGTCCCTGGAGATGGTCGTCAGGAGAGCTTCTGGGGGGTCAGTCGTAGGTCAGACGGGACTTTGGGGGTGGGGTTTTAAGAAGAGGGGAAAGTAAGGGTGATAATTTAGTGATACCTCAGTGGAGGTGGCAGGGTGTTACTTTTCTAATAAGTAAGGTCTCACATCAAATCCTGCTTCATCTATCGCCTTTTAAAAAAATGAATTCTGCTTCACGCATGTTGTCACATTGTCAGTTTTCCACCTTGAATTAGGCTGATTATTCCCTACATCTTTTTTACTTTTTAGTTTCTCTCTGTGCAGCTTTTCATGTGGACTACTTCATATTAACTATTAATATTGTACGCTTTTTTTTTTATATTTAACCCTTATGTATTTTTCACCAAGTGGTTTAAAACAGTGGATTAAAGAGTAGCTTTAAAATAATCATTTAAAAAAAAAAAACAGGTCTGTGGAGTTGAAAGGTTAAAGACAAAATCACGTTTGTCCAAGCATTCTCATTTATGCTAATTTCTATGGAAAATTCTTTTGTAGCTGAAAACACTCAATGCTTAATGATTAATAGTGGAGTTCCTATGCAGCACAAAGCACCGTTGATAAGGACAGAGCGTCTAACCATGAAGATGCTTTTGGCATGTCAAGAAAAACCTAAAGCGTACGTCTGTCCGTCCTTATGTCCCTCTGTCCTTCCGGGATTCGTGTACACACGGAAACCCTGTGTTACTCTTTGAAGTGTTTATATCTCGACAAAGGAAAAACATAAGAAAAATTTTCTTGGAGAGAGTAATATAGAGAACAAGAGGCGTATAATGCTCGGGTCAGGTGATGTGATGGCATTGTTAATGATGCAAAATAAATAAACATCTCATGATATTCTTGTGCTACAGAAATGTTGTCTAAACCTATGGTTTCTAAGTGGTGGACTTTACATGTCGGGACTAAGATTGCATGTTCGCCTTCCTCATTTTTCCTCATGGGGTTTGAGAGTTCCCACCAAAAAATGGGAAATGGTATGGGAGCTTTGCTTTTAGACAGTGCCTAAACCTATATAATAGACTTCGAAAAAATCTGAAATTGGAAAGCGTTGTTGGTTGGATACAGTATATCGCTGTACACTTGAAAAGCCGAAGCACCTGACAAGACTTCAGTATGTTCACCTCAATCTCCTCCACTCTCCCTTCCTAATTCTGGTGCCACGTTTACGGGGAATGGCACAACACAGGGGCGTCAATGACAGTGAGCAAGGGTGGTTTATCCCTGCAGCTGTCAGCCCAGGGGGTATTAAGCCACCATTCTAAGGATTCCTTGAGCCTTTGCCAACCAAAGACCTACTGTAATCCATTTCAAAGCACATGGACAGCCAGTGAGTCTATTCTCTTTATCGAAAGGGTGGAAAAGGCCAAAGAAAGTTGAGCCATGAAGTCATATCAAAGAGACTACTCCAAGCACTCTATAAGACCTGTGCGTAAACCGTGGTGAGTTCAGGGAAGCTAGTGACAATATTTCGATTTAGTAACAGGTCTGTAGTACTTTATTGTCTTCAACAACAGTGTAGAAGTACATAGTGAGTTGAAACAACATTCTACCCCTCTCATCAGAGAGCACATGTAACAACATATTACAACATAACGAAACCTTAACTTCAGTGCAGACTGTGGACATGAGACACAAGACAGTATATGATAATGGGATTTCACATAGTGTATGTGTTATATGTAAACACCAGAGATTTAAACCAGCATGTGTGTAAAACAGAGATTTTACCCTTCTTACAGTATTACAGTATCCCACACTCATGTTTGTTAATCAACCATGTGTTGTAAAGTTTTTCTGTTTTGAACCGAGTATTTTTAAATTTTTTTTCCTGAAACCTGTAGTACACGGGCTGCTTAGCAACAAACAAATGTCCGGTCATGGCTCACTTCATAACTCATAACTCACTGCACTTAATCCTGGAAGATACCAAAGCAAACATGACAAAAATTGGGCTCCCTCATAAAGCAGCCTGATGTTGGAGAACAGCTGTGGGCTATGAATAGGTGAGCCTGTTACAAGGGCTGGATAATGACTAAGGAATCCGGTGTTTATCATGTAAATGAAAAGAGTGAGGTCCATCAAAAGAGGTGTTGGAATGTGATGTGCACAGATCCCTCCCCTGAGTAAAGTCCCCTCTAATGCTCTCTGTCTTGATTTGGAGTATTACGACATAAGAGGTTTGAGAGATCGGGCTCTTCTGAGAGAGGGATGGGGATTATAAGCAGAGACTGGCTGAGCTAGTGCGTGTGTGTGTGTGTGTGTGTGTGTGTGTGTGTGTGTGTGTGTGTGTGTGTGTGTGATAGACTACATAAGTTCTACATGATGCAAGAGCCCCAGTTTTACTGTGCTGCCAGGCATGCCGTGTTGTTATCCCCTTTGGAAGCAGAGGCACCTGCATTATAATTCCTGAAACAACTGTTCGTTTGAGATCTTCTTTTGATCAGGTTTCATCTTGCAGCAGGAAGACAGAGCCCAGTTATTAAGGGTCTTGGTAAAATGACTAGATTCTGGTTCTTTTTGACAGTAAGCGTGCATGTGTTATATTCTCTTCTACCACACCTGAGCTTCATGCCACACTCTTTCCTTTCGTATTTTGATGGAGTTGTTACATGTTGCTTAGTGTCATACCAGTGGCGGTACTCTTGAGGTGAAAATGATATGGCTGTGAGTCGTGGTCACGTCAACATGTGCTGTACAAGACCTCTGGTGTTTAGCAGCCTTTGAAGAGAGATGGTGAATCCGATATTTGAGGTGGAGAAGCTTAGCAAGGGACTGTAAATTTCAGCACGTTGCCTTGCTTTAATATAGCACCAGAGTCCAGTGAAGTGGCTTGACACACTCCTGGAAAGACGCCATGATTCCCTGATCTGTGGCATGGACTCAATTATCTGAATATTGGAAATATGCATACATGTAAAAAAAACTTTTCCAAGCTGCAATTAACAACTATTCCCATAAAAGCACTTGATTTAAGAACATGTGTAGAACCTTCTCCTTTTTAAAATAGTTATTAGAGAAATAATGTTTGGTACTCCCTTTAAGTATTCTTGACCTCTTGTATTCTTATGGGCAGACATAGCACAAGTATGTCGTTCTGTTTAGTCACTTTTATGTCTGTAGTGGTGTGCATTTGAACATCTGCCAGGATCTCACATTAAAGGCTTCCTGGCAAACCGTAAGTGTGTGTGCATCATTTCCATTCATGTATTAGCCATTTAGGAAAATGTCTATTATTCTCCCAGATAGTGAACCAATCAGATTGAACCATTCCTGTGTAGTATATGCTAATTTGTACATATTATACAGTATATTACTTATCGCGATAGGAATGTGGTGATCAGCATCGTCTAAGGTCTGATCATACTCTGAAAAAGTTAAATTGTCATTTCACTTCCAGTGACAGTATTCCACACTTTGTACTGTGGGCCTGAAACAGGAATTAATTGGAATTTTATATCATGAAACTACACAAAATAGCTCATACTACTGAAATAAAGGGGAAAGCTAAATATGGTTTGCAAAATTATTTAAAAATAAAAAAGTCATGATTGCAGCTTTCATGCCATTACTGTGAAACTAGTTCTGACTGCATGATTAGTCACATCAGTAATATGAATGGAGTCTACCAGTGTGTCACATGATCTCAATTTTAATCCACCTGCTCCTGTTCATCCTGTGGAGAACAATAAATCCATCCATTAAAAATAGACCACGGGGGTCCAGACACTCCCACCAGCAGAAATATTTTATAATATTTGTCAAAAACGGAAAGTCATATATATAAGTCATATGGAACAAAGGTGGGCTTTATGGAACAGTGACAAGAAGAACCTAGAAAACTTCTAGTTCACATCTGGTCTGATGAGACCAAACTAAATCTTTGGCCTTGGCACAAAGGGATACAAATGGTGGAAACTCAAACCTGCTCATCATTCTGAGAACATTCACAGAGGGAACCATGGTGTTGGTAGTATCAGACTTTCGTGGGGGTGCTTTTCATAAGCAGGGACTGGGAAACTGATCAGGGTTAAGTACTAGTCGAAAGGAGACAAACAGAGGACAAGCTTAGAAAAAAAAACCTGACCCTAGGTCAAGGGGTTTCTATACAGCCAGGCAATGCCCCTAAACATACTACTAAAGATACACTGGAGCAGTTTGAATGTCTTAGTCAAAGCACAAACCTCCATCTGCAAGCAAGGGAATCTGCATGGCCTGGGACATATTAGGCAGCAAGTGAACAGTCAGTTCTCAATATTGATGTGTTGGATGCAGGAACAATGAGTAAGCTTAAGGATCTGAGTGACTTTGACAAGGGCCACACCGTGATGGCTAAACGACTGGGTCTGTTCATCTCCAAAGAATCACGTCTTGTGGAGTGTTCCTGGTATGTGTAGTAAGTACCTACCAATGGTACTAGGTGTGGTCTGATACTACGGAAGACCTACTGTAGTACAAGCTACAGAAACTTTTAAAGCTGTCTGTGGTAGAAAGGTGTCCGAACACACATTGCATTGCCGCTTGCTGTGTATGGGGCTGGCTAGCTACAGACAAGTTAGTTGACCTTCATAGCCATCTTGGCCTTTATATAAATACAAGCATCCATTAAAATCCCACAAAGCATTAAGGAACCATAATCGTCCTATTGGATAGATTGTGATTTTTGTCACATGATCTTTCTCTTGTGCTTATTTTGGAACATCATCCTGCCACAGCTTTAATTTGTCATATTATAAAAGACGTTGGAATATGTGTACCAGCAATATCCCATCGACCTTCGATTTGTCCTCATGTACCACCATTTACAGGCCTACTGAGAGAAGCTGGCCTAGAAAAACATAGTCTGTCACTACTAACAGCACTTACTCTCTATTTAATGCCAGCCAGGAGGGAGCACCGCTTCAGGACTTGTTTGGTAAAGTTCTTTTCCCATGCTTCTATCCATTCTTCTCTCACCAGGAAAAAAGGTTTGGTTAATAGGATGGTTTTGAACTCCAGGATGTTTTAAAGCTGGAACAAAGACAGTCAACTTCGGATCATGAGACAAGTCTTTAAATCTATACACAAAAAATACAGTTAAGAAACACATTTTAGTTGATGAATATTATTTTTATTATGATATATTATTTAATTCTATCCTGTATTGCTGGCAAGCATGCAGATACCTGGATATTAATAGTTAATTATAGCTTGCAAAATTTTTAAATCTCTGGTAACCTTTCAGGCAGGTACACCCGAGCCTAGTGGCTCATCACAGCGGTAGCTTGTCCTGGTTTCTGTAGCATGAAGCGACTAGGAGTTCAACTCCACTTGTATGGGATGTTAGTCCATCGCATGTTACCTTCCCAGTATTTGTACTGGTACCCATTTATACCAGGTGGACAGAGGCACACTTGTCGTTTAGACCATGCCCAGGCGTCTTAGCATGGTGGGGGTCGAACACATAACCTTTCAGTCATGAGCCCAGCACCCTAACCACTACATCACCAGCCAGACTGGGGCAGGCACTCTTCAAATTTTGGTAGCCTAAAAGAAACTGAATCAGCCCGAGTGAAAATATTTTTCTTATAGTAGAATTACATGTAGAAATTTAGGTATAGTCGAAGGGTGTACCCGCCTTGCACCAACCTCCCTGTGACCCTAATTAGGATTAAGCGGCTTAGAAAATGAATGAATATTTAGCAATCACCATTCAGTCTTTTTTGGCTGAGTAGAGCTTAAATATTGGAGTAAATCCATGTGTTGCCTCCTCATTGCACACAAACATGAAGTCATGTCAGGAATTAGCTTCAAATTCTTATCACCAAACCTGGGTTTACACTGGGGCACGATGTCGGGAATCTCCATAACTGAAAAAAGCACAGAGCTCCACGATTTATGAGCATGATTGGAGAATAAAAAGGAGTCAGGATGCATCCAGGAGATGAAAATGGAAGGAATCGTGTTGCCAAGTTCATCAAGATCCCCTACCATGGTGCATCAATGTCTGTTAAGGTCCGTTAAGGTCAGGGACATCGTGGCACAGTGTAAACCCAGGGTTAGCAACAGTAAATAAATGAAGTGAAAACTACCATTACAGGGGGTGGCAGCACTGCACCAACTACGTATGTTTACCAAATTAAAAAGGAGACGAGAGGAGAAGTAAACTCATTATACACTACCCAGAGAAGTACAGGAAAAAACCCTCCCTTGAATTTCTTTTCGTGGTGTTGACACAATCCAGTGACGTTACCTTTCCTGTTAATGCATCACAATTAAAATCTGCTTTTTCCCACAATCACTTTTGCTCAAATAGCAATTATAAGATTGCCCAAGGTGAGTAAAGAAGGGAACTTGATTTCACGCAAGAGTATAATATCAAGTAGCTCCTCAGGCAGCACAGTGTTACATTTTGATAGCCCAGTAGTAAAAATTAACTGACAGGACGTCGGGCTACCAAATTTGCAAGCCGTGTTGATGGAGTCATTTGGATTTTGTGAATAAGTACTGCAAGGATGCTTTTGCAAAGTAAACCAATGCAGAGCTTCTGTTTTTCGTTCTGTTTTCCTTGTAGTCAGGTGTTACTTTTGGCTGCTTTTGCTATGAATTTGATGGAATTTTTCTCTATCTGTTTAGTTTTCCCTGCTCATTATGGTAATGTAGTACTAAATTGGGGGACAGGCATGGCTTAATGTTTAGAGAACCGGGATTGGGACCTAAAGGTCGCTGGTTCGAATCCCGAACCAGCAGGGGAAAATGTGTGGTGGGGGAGTGAACTGCACCTTTCCTTCCAGCACCTTCATGGCTGAAGTTCCCTTGAGCAAGGCACCTAACTCCCAACTGCTCTCCGGGCACCGCAATGTGTGTGCCCACTTTGGATGGGTTAAATGCAGAGGCAGTAATTTTACTTGTGTATCACGTATACAGTATATCAAAATCAAAAACTCAAAATGAAAATAGTTCCACTTGTTGCCAAACCGCTTAATCCTACTATGGTCACTGGGAGGCTGGAGTCTATCTCAGCCTACACTGAGTGAAGGCAGGGTAGACCTTCAGCAGCTTGCCAGGGCATCACAGGGCCAGCACACACAACCATTCACAATTTGGAGCAGCCAATTAGCCTAATGTGCATATCTTTGGACTGTTGGAGGAAACTGGAGCACCCAGAGGAAACCCACACAAGCACAGGGAGAACATGCAAACTCCACACAGAAATGCAAGCCCAGGACTTGAACCTGGGACCTTCTTGCTGTGAGTCAGACCAAGCCACCGTAAATAGTTCCAATGAAACCGATATTTTCACTTCTAGCACAAAAGAAAGAATGTAATTGTTTTTTCTTCTGCAGTGTAAATCTCTTTAACCTCTAAACCACTGATTTCCTAAAGGTTTGTGTGGGCAACACATTCAAGTTGGCAAACAGCCACAAAAATGTGGAAGCTGATTTACTAACTGGATCTAAGGAGGATTTAGACTTACACATGAGAAAAATAATTTGTGTATTGTGATTGTCTGGCTTAATGAATATGCACCTTGGGCATTTCCTACTAAAAGTGCAAAAGAAACCATGGTGTCTATGCAGATATAATGCACCTGAAATATGATTTACCTTGATTTATAGTGTGCAGACACATATACTACTACATTTCTGTCTTTACTATTAGCTAACGCAATAGGACTGCTGCAGCACTAAACAGATGTTATATAGGTGTGAACACTTCCTGACTATATAGTATTCTTAGACACACCCTTTTTTGTGCACCTTAAGCAAAGACTAAAAAGATGGGCTACAGTTGGTCATTTTATACCAGCCCAAAAATGCCACACACTAATATTTTGTTTCTTTTTCTTATATTTCGCTTTGATTACGGATTGCATTTGCCATGGGATTGTTGCAACAACCTTACGCAACTTCACATCATTCAGAGTTGTGCTATTTTTTTGCTGATATCTTGTTTTGATGATGGGTGAGTCGAACTACTCTGCAAAGTCTTCTTTACACATCCCAAAGAGTATCAGTGGGGCTAGGAATCTGTGGCTGGTTCAAGTGTGAAAATGATTCCTTATGTCTTTCACAATTTGAGTCTGAATTTTGATTTTGATAACTCATTCATTCAGTAAATTGCTGAGTAGGGTGGTCCTTAAAAATCGACAGTCAGAAAGTCTAAACCAAAACCCCTGAAATTCGTTGAAATAGCTGAAAAAACTTTCCTGGTGAATATTTTTTCTTAATCAGTCAACATTTACCCTTCCTTCAACGACCTTGAAATTTCACCTCGAGGATCCACACGAAGTGCTTTTTGTCTGCGAATAAACCAAGCATATAAGAATGAAAATAAAAGTTGTAGCATTAGAATTGATAGAAAACAAATTAATCTATCAAAAGGGAATGTTGTCAATGGTAAACTGTGACTGTAACAATACTAGACTTATGAACTAATACTCAAATCAACTCGAAATGTGTTCTAATGGATTCCTTGACCCAGAAAACAGTAATTTAGCACTTTAAATCCTTCAAAAATATTAATTAGTGGTCAGAATATGGTAAAATGAAGTTCTGGGAGGACCATCCTATTGCTGAGTATAGACCTGAACAACTGAAACAACTACAGATCGTAATACTGCCTTCAAAAAAGCTTGTATAATAGCCTCTGTGCATGATGGGTACATCACTGACAGTTCACTAATGACCCAGTTCCAGCAATTTCCATAGTTATGTCTTTGGGCAGCACAGTGGTGTAGTGGTTAGCACGTCCGCTTTACAACAATAAGGTCCTGGATTTGAGTCCTGTGCTCGAGCGTTTTCCTGTGTAGAGTTTACATGTTCTTCCCGTGCTTGTGTGATTTTCTTCCGGGTACCCCGGTTTCCTCCCACAGTCTAAAGACATTCACATTAGGCCAACTGACTGTTCCATATTGCCCCTAGATGTGAATGTGAATGGTTGTGTGTGTGTGTTGGTAGTATGTGCTAGTAGAATTATTAGACTGTTATACTTTGAGACTGAAAGCACCGTCCCTTTATTCCACGGTTTATGGACTGGACTGTCATGAATAGCAAATTTCTTGTGTAAAGGATTTTGTGAATGATTTACAAGAAATGTGCTTGTATCCAGCGAGATAATGAGGCTCAAAGTACACACCAGTATTCAACTCTGCATTTATTAATATTCACCACTTCCCAGATGATGATGATGGGAAAAGATGTAACGGTCGGAACTGCTCGCAGTGGACAGTGAAAAGCCTGTAAGCCTGGATTAGTTACCCTTTACTTGCCAGATCAGCTTCCCCACTGATTTACCTGTGAAGGATTTTGGGCTTTTTGGGTTTAAGGTTTCCTTTATAGGTCAGAACTAGTTATGGCTGACTCGGGGTCTTTTTCCTCACTTAATGCACAGGAAGGCTTTTTAAGCTGGAGCTTTGAGTAATTTATCTGTGTGCATTACTGAGACTGATGGCTCTCAACTTACTGATCTTTTTGTGTGATAAGAGAGCACTATTAACATGAAACACATTCTTTAAAAAAAAAGGCCTCATGAAAAATGCCGTCACTGCTGCTGTCGTCTTTCACAGACTTTTACATGGTAGATCCTTTAAACCATTCATTTGTTGGTGGATCTTTTGTTTGAGGACTCTACATTCCTTATCACAAGAAGGATTTGCTTTAAAGGGACTGCCTTCAACCTTTGTCACTTTTTTTTTTAAGCAAGACTTCATTTCACGCTGACCCTGAAATTCAGCCATTGCATCAACAAACATCCTCATGTTTGCTCACCACGCATGGGTGAATTACCAGCACTATGCAGGAGCAAGGCATCGCCTGAGCAGATAAGAATCAACTGCTGTAAGATTGCTTAAATGAACACTCTGGAATTTTGGTTTATCATGTTTTTGATAGGCATATGAGAGACATGTTGTTTATCCATCTGTTTCTCCATATAAGGGGACATGGTGACTCACAGAAAGAAGGTCCTGGGTTTAAGTCCCATGCTCGGCGAGGGCGTTTCCGTGTAGATTTTGCATGTTCTCCCTGTACTTTGAATGGGTTTCCCCAGGTGCTCTGGTTTCCTCTCACAGTCCAAAGACATGCAGACCAGGCTACTCGGCTGTTCCAAATTGCACCTCGGTGTGAATGTGAGGGTGTGTTGCCTTGCGATGGTCTGGCGAGACATTGTTGGCTGAGATAGGCTTCAGCCCCCCCATGACCCTAATAAAAGGATAAAGTGGTTCGGTGAGTAATGAGATTTGCATTTTTTTTCGTGCCTGCATGGGTTTCCACCAAGTGCTCTGGTTTCCTCGTACAGTCCAAAGACGTGTTTAGGCTATTCTGTGATTCTGGATTGCATTTAGGTGTGAGTGCGAAGGGTTGTGTGTGTTAGCCCTGCAACTGACTGGTTTAATTGAATGTGACATTCTTCCAGATGATAAGTCAGAAATTCCCACACCAGAGATTGCAAGACACTATCCACACCTTAAACGGGTTGTGGATAGGATACCAGCTCTCGACCCCTCGGCAGCCATCCTAATCCTGCTTGGCCGGGACATATCACAGGCGCACAAGGTTCGAGAACTATGCAACGGTTCCCTTAATGCCCCATACTCCCAGCGTCTCGACCTAGGTTGGGTGATCGTAGGAGAGGTCTGTCTCGGAAGAGCCCACAAATCAGATTGTGCCAATGTCTACCAAACTGATGTGCTGTGTAATGGACGTACGTCTCTGTTTGAACCTTGCACTAACTGTCTCCACATTAAAGAGAGGCCTGATACTTCAGTGCAGTGCCATCGCTTTCCAAAGGCTAGCGAACTGAAGGACCTGTTTAAGGAAAAAGATAGCCTCGGTGATGGATTCTTCCAGCAAACACCACAAGATGACAAGCCTGCCATGTCCGTGGAAGACAAAGCCTTTCTGGAAATAATGGACAGGGAGTTCTTCATGGATGACTCAAACAGTTGGGTGGCACCACTACCCTTTAGGGAACCAAGGCGCAGACTCTCTAACAACAGAACGCAAGCAGTAAAGCGTCTTTTGACACTACGCCGCATGCTTGAAAAGAAGCCAGATATGAAAAAACATATGATTGCTTTTATGCAGTAGATCTTTGAGGCAGGTCATGCCGAACCGGCCCCACCACTCAGTGGAGAACAAAAGTGTTGGTACTTACCAATCTTTGGAGTCTATCATCCACGCAAACCAGGCCAGGTACGAGCAGTGTTTGACTGGACAAGCCATTCACTCGTAGGGGTATTCTCTCTATAGTTAACAGGATATTTGATCCACTGGGTTTCATAGCCCCAATAATGGTACAAGGCAAGGCTATCGTCAGAATACCTATAGCAGCAAAAAAGGAGACACAGTGGAAATCTTGGAAAGACTCACTCAAAGCCCTTGAGCAACTTTGCATACCAAGACCATACCTA
>JAOUQZ010000030.1:4569945-4582421 GCA_028564935.1 Neosilurus hyrtlii
CACACACACACACACACACACACACACACACACACACACACACACACAAACACACACACACACACACACACACACGTACAGCCATTTCTGTATAAACAGAGTGTAAGAAATAACAATGGTGTAAGGAAATATTTATGAAGGTGGGCTGAAAAGTTCATAGGCTGACCGGGATGCAAAGTCCAATTTAATTAAATGTGGTTTACTTTTCAGCAATGTCCCCCTGTGGTCTATGCAATTCTTCCACTGCAGCACTTGGATCCCTCTGGTATAGAAGCTCTCAGATTTCATTGCAGTTACATTATGAGTCTATGAACTTTCAGCTTATACACCACTGGAATTTATATCTTTATGTTTTTTATATTTTTTCTTTTGAGATTAAATAAAAAACAAACCTAATTTAAGATCACATTCCTAAATGAAGTTTGGTACCATATTTTTAAATTGCAAGTATTTAAATACAAATAATTACATTAAAATGAACTTGTACAGGCAAGTTCATTATGAAATTCAATGTGAAGAAATACAATTTATTCTCCTGGAACAGGAAAAGCGTTCAGTGGTTTATATAAATGTTTATAAATGTTATGCGGCCCGGTGGAGCAGTATCACCTCACAGCAAGAAGGTCCTGGGTTCGATACCTGGGCTCGGGGCATTTCTGTGTGGAGTTTGCATGTTCTCCCTATGCTTGTGTGGGTTCCTTCCAAGTACTCCAGTTTCTTCAAACAGTCCAAAAACATGCACAGTAGGCTAATTGGCTGTTCCAAATCGCCCCTTGGTGTGAGTGTGATTGGTTGTGTGTGTTTTGGCCCTGTGATGGCCTGGTGAGATGTCCAGGGTGTACCCTGCCCTTGCCCAGTGTCGGCTGAGATGGGCACTAGCCTCTCTGCGATCCTAATTAGGATTAAGCAACTTAGAAAATGAATTAATGATAGTGTTAATTCTTTGTTTTTGACCTGTTTTTATAAAATGCAGTAATTTGTTTTTTGACTGACTCAGTGTATGGGTATGGTAAGGCCAGAGGTGACTCAGTGGTTCGGGCTCTGGGTTACTGATCTGAAGATTGGAGGTTCAAACCCCAGTCCCACCAACCCGCTACTGTTGCGTCCTAGAGCAAAACCTTTAACCCTCAACCACTCAGTTGTATGAAAATTATAAATGTAACCCATTCTGGATATGAGCATCTGCCAAATGCCATAAATGTATTTTAAGTTCCATTTGACAAAGATCTGTTTTTTGCTTCATAAAAAGCACAAATGCTTAATATAGAGCTCTCTGTTTCAGCTTTGCTTTTTGAGCACTATTAAAAAGAGCCGTTTTTAATATCCTTGACTTCCTGCTCGTGAACAAAACCATATTATGGCCTGTTATGGTGGAGAAGACATTAAGCTGCTGCATGTAATGCTAAAAAAAACAAACAGTGGCCTATATTAAAGTCTCACATCATTAGTAGAGTGCAAATCCCAGTTCCAAGTCCCAACCTTCTCATCACTCACATCCATACCTACATGCACTACACTCTTAAACACAGTTCTTTCTTTGCATGAGCTCGAGGGAGGCCACTTGAAAACACCCAGTCAAACATGTATACCTTTAATTGATTATTCTGGCTGTACCATCATGAACATCGCACAAACTGTAAAATTTGCTGCTTTAATTTTCCCCAGTGCTACAGTGTGATCATGGAATTACTGGCAGTTCAAAACACTCTTTAAGGCCGCTACCCTCGCAGCCTCCTTCCGCAAACCCAAGCCCAGCAAGGGACCTATGGATGTCTGACGTGGCACAAGAAACGCCATCTTGAACCAACGCACATAAAACTGAGGACAAAAGCAACAACATGGCTGTTTCCTTCTCATTTCATGGAGTCTCATTATTAAGGAACAGCAAACATCTAAGTAAACCCATCAGTGTTTCCGTATTATTGTTCTCTGAAGTAGGGGTGGGGTGGGGGTTAGGGGGATGTCTCGCATCATTGCCATTGAGCCTGGTAAACGGATTTAATATCCAAATTAAAGCCACAGAAATATTGTAAAATTAAGAGCAGATTCTTTTTGTTCGCACTGAGATGCATTAGTGATTTTAATAAACTTTTTCCGAGATGCACACGCTTGACTCTCTGGTAGAGTGGCAAGTTAAAATCATGCATACTTTTCCTCTTGCTCAGCGGGCATCAGTGTGCGGGAAGGAGTCATCAGAAAGCAGGTAGTAATTCATAAGAAAGAATTTGGCCTGAGGAGCAGCAAGCGCAGCCGTAACAGGCCCCGCAAAACACACGTGCTGTTCCAGTCTGTTTCCTTTCAATAAAACCCAACACTTAGCACTTCATTTCGGAGCACTTCTGACATGATTATGCAGGTTAGTTAAAGGGAGGAGAAGAAAAGGAGGTCACGGTGTGAGAGCAAGTGAGAGAGAGAGAGAGAGGGAGAGGGAGAGAGAGGGGACAGAACAGAAGTTATGCATTCAGCAGAGCATTTCAGAGTGTTTTCTTTTTTCTCTATTCAGTAATGAATAAATTCTCCATAAACGAAGGAGTGAGGGTGAGAGAGGCCTTAAAAGGGACAGACTTGGCATGGCAAGGGAGAATATTTTATTGCCAAGTCTTAATGTGCCTTTAAAACGACCTCTCAATTAAGAGCAAGCGATGGTGCAATATATTACAGCCCATTATCGGCCATTCACACACACACACACACCAGCCCCAAAGTCCAGAGTGAGTAAACCAGGGTTAGGGGGTTATAGGATGGATAAATGCACTTATTAATAAACTCTTGGTAGAAATTTACGAAAGAAGCTACTAATCCTGGACTGTCTCATTCCACAAACACGTTTCCAGCATGGTTTAAAGTTCTAACAAATTTGACAACCACAAAGACGTCACATGGCCACGTTCTGCTGGCAGTACGATTTTTTTTTCAAAATTTCATGGCAAACTCTTATAAGGTTTTCTCTGTACACACTGCAAAAAAGCTGGAATCAATTGTAGCATTGTGATATTATTGCATTATATTTCAAGTCATTTATTTGTACCAAACACATGTTTAAAACATAAAAAATAAAACATTAATTAACAAACCAGTAAAGAATATGTTGTTACTTAACTGCAATGGTTTAAGGTTTGAAGAAGAAACCTGTTGATCCCTGTATTTATTTAATCAGTTAATCAGTTGCTTTAGTATGTTACAGGATGGTATTGCAATGTTTTGGCAAATTGTTTAGTTACCCAGTCCAGAGTCAGGTTCCAGTCTTCCTGTGACCCTAATAAAGGATAAAGTAGTTTGGAAAAAGAACTTCGAGGTCTGGCCCTGCTAGACCCTGTTAAGGTTGTACCCCACCCACTATTCAGTGGTTTGGTGAATGAATGAATTCCATGTCTTACATCCAGATGACATATCCCAGAATGCACTACGGCATGTGGAGCCAGCTGCTGAGTTTTATCACGCACCCGTTCAATCGCAGCCAGGATAATTTAAGGAATTCATACTCAGAAGAAAGTTGTGAGGTACATTTCGGGTTATTTATATTTATTATTGCTGTTAATAAATATTACTCTGCATTTCCTTCCTCTTCAGCCTCCTGATGAAACCTGCTATCTCCATTTTTGGTCAGAATGAGATTATGCATGAATATAAATTAATCAGAATCATCAGAAAGGAAACTGTGTAAATTTTGTTAGATAATCTGCTGCACCTATGTACTTGAAAAAGCTGGTGGCTCCATCTAGCTGTTTTGGGAAATTCTCTCTCTCTCTCTCTCTCTCTCTCTCTCTCTCTCTCTCTCTCTCTCTCTCTGTCTCTCTCTCTCTCTCTCTCCCACACACACACTCACATACATGCACACACTTGCACTTCCTGCCTATCGCTTTCTGTCCTTCTCTGGCAGAGTGTATCACCAGCATGCCTCGTCGCCCAATTAATGCTCTAGAGAAGTGAGTACCCATCACCCCCCCCCCCCCCCCCCCCCCCCCCCCCCCCCCCCCCCCCCCCCCCGGCATGTTGACGTGTCACTGTGGGGCACAAAGAGAGTCGTGCAGAGAGAGGAACGTTTGATGTTAAAAAGTCTCTCACAATGCCATTAGAATTTATCCGCGTACGGGCTGCTTATACAAAAAGGACTTGGAGAATAATGGTACACTTTATTTATCAAAAATGTATTTATTCTCTACAATTAAGTGACATCAGTCATGGCTAAATACAGATACTTTTTATGTAGCCCCAAGCATGTAGCACTGGGCAATCTGTAGGTCAAACACTGCCGTGAATATGCTTTTAGTTCTTTGAAGCAATAACACACACACACACACACACACACACACATATGTTAACTCACACACTCACACACATGCACAGTGCACTCACAATACAGTTCATTGTCTGTCCCTGGGCTGCATGACGTTTTTGATCAAATGTCTCTTTGACAAAAGCATACCACATGTTTACACAGACGCACATACACACTAGCAGTCTTCACGGGGGATTTTGAATGCAGGACCTGTTGGCATTGTGCCGAGCTGCAGGCAGAGCACTGGCTTAATGTGGCATCCTAATCCCAGGACACTGGCCTTCACATTTAACCTTAGCCAAAGGAAGAGATGAAGACACATATAACAGATAAGGCAAATTTATAATTTAGGGATTTATAAAGTAGAGGATATAGATTTCAAGGTAATATAGGACAGAATGGCAAAGGAAACAAAGCAATTGGATGGATGAAGAGGAAAAGATCTAGACGAAGGGGACAATGTGCACACAGAGAGAGAGAGAGAGGGAGAGGATGGGGTAACAGACAAGATAAATATGGAAGAGGGTATCGTGGGAGGGAACTGAAATGAGAGGACTCATGAGCAGCAGCCCAGAGGCATGAGAGATGGGGGTTGAGGTAGAAAAAAGGACAGAGAAGGTGTGTGTGTGTGTGTGTACAGATATTTGTGTAAAGGTTGCAGAGGATTGTGGGGTTGTGTGCCCACTGTGACCCATATTCATCCAAGTTTTGAGCAGATTTGAGCACATAGGATGGTGTGAACATTTGATTATCGAAAGAACAATACAGGATTAAAACAAGCTGTGGTTTCAGTGCAAGTGATGAATCAACTTTGTGGAAGTGAACTCTCACTAGTCTTTTATTATGCATGCAAATCACACACACCACAATTTACCTTCTGAGGGGAAAAGTACAGAGAAGGGAAAAGGTAAATTTCGGTGAATCTGCATTACAGATGCTTTTGTCTGAGTCTGCTGAAAGTAAAGGAACGGTTTCGCGAAATGTAAATGCACCCTTTTAAAACGCTGTGTAAGGCCATAATCTGGTAGAAAATAGAACTTTACCTGCATGAACTACTGTATGTATTTACAGTTTTTATTTAGGTTTACCTATTTACCTATTTAGAACTCAAAATGCTCACATTTAGCTGCAGACTGATTTAACCAGTGATATTATTTCAAGAGAGGTCTAATTAAAGAATTAAGTAAAATGTGTTCATCAAGTTTCCATTCTAAACCAATACACAATCCTAAATTCATCTTCACTAAGCAGTGAATCACTCACTCACTCACTCCCCATTTACCAAACTGCTTAATCCTACTAGGGTCACTGGGAGGTTGGAGCCTATCTCAGCCGACACAGGGCAAAGGCGGGTTACACCCTGGACAGCTCACCAGAGCAGGACCATCACACACACACAACCATTCACATCCATATCTCTTTCTGGCCTAATGATGTTTGCCATGCTTGCGTGGGTCTCCTTTGGGTACTGTGGCTTTCCTCCCACAGTCCAAAAAGATGCACAAAAGGCTAATTGGCTGTTCCAGCTCGCCATTAGCTGTAAGTGTGAGTGTGAATGGTTGTGTGAGTGTTGGCCCTGCGATGGCCTGCCGAGCGATACAGGGTGTACCCCGCCTTCACCCAGAGTCGGCTGAGATGGGCACAAGCCTATCTGTGACCCTAATTAGTATTAGGCTGCTTAGAAAATGAATGAATAAATGAATTTCTGAATGGGTAATACCGAACTTTTCATAAAATCTCCTATATCATAGCTGACCATGTTCACTTCAATCGCATCCTGACTACTCAATTCGAAGTCCATTGTGGTGGTGTACAGAGGCAAAAATTCAAAAATCCTGACACTTTCCAAATACTTATGAATCCAACAGTGTGTTGTTATTACTGTACTTGTGGTGATTGCTTGTAATACTGTTATTGATTTTAATTATTTACCAGCAGATCAAGCATTTTCAGGTTTCTTGATTGTATATGGCATAGTGGTTAGCATGCAAGAATGTCCTGGGTTCGAATCCCAACCATGGATGTTTCTGTGTGAAGTTTGCATGTTCTCTTAGTACGTGCATGGGTTTCCTATGGATACTCCAGATTCCAGTAGAAAAACATGCATATTAGGCTAATTGGCTGTTCCAAATTACCCCTAGGTGTGAATGTAAATGTGAATAGTTTTGTGTGTGTGTGTGTGTGTGTGTGTTAGCCTTGCAATGGTCTGTTCAGGGTGTACCACACATCTGCCCATTGTCAACTGAGATAGGCTCTAGCATCCTCTGCAACTGTAATAGATTAAGCAGTTTGAGTGAGAGTGAGTTGATTGTGTATGTAGTATTTACTTAAAATAATTTCCCCCCTCATTTATCTATCAACAGTCTTGATGAGTAAAGGGTAATATACGTTATATATATGTGGGGTGTGTGTGTGTGTGTGTGTGTGTGTGTGTGTGTGTGTGTGTGCAGTTAATTATGAGCATGGTCTGAGTAGAAGTATTGTGTGCGAAGGTGACAGTGGAACAGATCCCTGTTCTGGGAAATGGGATAGCTTGTGTCGTTGCCAGAGTATTATTAGCCTGTGTGGTTGCTGTGTTTAGCCGAGCACAGGGAAGCACCCCCAGAGCACTCAGGCACCTGACGCCAGCAACCTGCTTTGATACGGTCCACACACACACACACACACACACACACACACACACACACACACACACACACACACACACACACACACACACACACGCCAGGCTTCAGCTAGTGTCATCAAGCTCCACTCTGAATTAATCATAGTATATTTGTAACAAAGTAACTAAGCAATGTCAGAAACTTGTACTGGGTTTACAGTTCCCTCCAACCCCCGTAGTCTTCTAATGGACAGATTGAGATATAGCAGGCCTGGTGACTCTTCCTGGAATTATGCCTTTTTCCCAGATTGCCTGACGCCACAGGACTGATAGTGACGCTCCCTTGGAAATGTGGGAAACAGCTTTGGAAAGTAGAAAGACATGCATATGCTCAATAACTGGAAAAACGAGTAGGATTAATAGCTGAGAGATCCGAAATAGCCTTATGGGAAACTTTTTTCTCTTGATGCATCTTTTAATGTCAGAACTCAACTCTTCCGGCTTTAATAAAGTGGTTTGGCCGAGAATAGAAGGAGAGTGATGAATTACAATGATCATTTTACAGCTTGGCTGCTGAAAGTACATCATCTGTAGATCTCCACTTAGACAAAGACGAAGAGTGACAGCGGTGATCTAACACTGCTTTTATGTCTTGTATAGTTGCGTCTCAGACCAACAATGGACTTTTCTTTGTAATATATTGATACATGTTCAATGAGCTGATGTCAAGATTGTCCAGTGAAGTATCTCCTGAATCTATTTTCACCAGATATTTGGATGAAGAGATTGTTTCCATAATTGGGAACTTTAATATGTAGAGTGGGTGAAACAGAAACTTAATAGGTCAGAGCGATTGACCTGTTTTATATTGTTTCCCAAGAGAAACATCGAGGAATTCCACACAGATATAACCCTTTACTGTGGCCTGCTTGTACAATATGCTTTGGATAAAAGTGCCCTTTTAAAATTAAGTATTTAAATATGTTTTATGGTATCAAACTCTAGTTTTAGACATTATTAGATTATACATCTAAAAGTAGTACTCAAAAAACAAAAGTTTGGTTTTGTAGGAAATATCGATTCTGTGTGGACTTTCATGGCATTTTATGGCAGGTTTCCATGTGTTCTGGCCTGCAACCAGCTCTACTGGCCAGCATCCACAATCTCTACTCACTGCACTCACTCACTCTTTTGCCGAACCGCTTAATCCTTCTATTAGGGTCACAGGGAGGCAGGAGCCTATCTCAGCCGACACAGGCAAAGGTGGGGTAAGCCCTGAACAGTTTGCCAGACCATCGTAAGGCAACACACTCAACCATTTACACTCACGCTTACACCTAGAGGCAATTTGGAACAGCCAGTTAGTCTAATATACATGTATTTATACAGTGGGAGGAAACCGGAGTACTCGGAGGAAACCTACGCAAGCACAGGGAGAAAATGCAAACTCCACACAGGAACACCCTAGACTCAAACTCAGGACGTTCATACTGTGAGGAGGACATGCTATTTACTACACCACCGTGCTGCCCATGCGTATGCTGTTTAAAGAATATTACTGATTGGTGTTATATTGGAGGTCCTGCTTATTTTTTTTTTTGGGCCTGTCAAATCTGAGTAAAGAACATATAGTAATAATAAAGGATTTTATTAATTTATTTTCTAAGCTGCTTAATCCTGTTTAGGGTTGTTGCAAGGCTGGCGCCAATCTCAGCCGACTCTGGGCGAGGGCAGAGTACACCCTGGACAGCTCGCCAGGCCATCGTAGGGCCAACACTCACACAACCATTCACACAGCCAATTAACCTACTGTGCATGTTTTTGGACTGTGGGAGGAAACCGAAGTAACCGGAGGAAACCCAGGCAAGCACAGGGAGAGCATGCAAACTCCACACAGAAATGCCCGAGCTGGGAATCGAACCCAGGACCTTCTTGCTATGAGGCGGACGTGCTAACCACTACGCCACCGTGCCGCCCATTAAGGATTTCAATGTATTGTTTTTATCCCTAATAGGGAAGTTGCAAATGATATGAGACTTAAGAAAGACTTAATATGAGATTGCTTTAATGGCTTCCTTTCCTGATAAACTGCTGAATTGGTTGGTACTGCCTACAGTGATACAGCTCTAAAGCTGGATCTGCAGCTGGAGTTTAGACTAGGCTCAACTTAGCATTTACCAAAAGAAACATACAGACATAGACTGTTTTCTTCACCTTTTAAACATTCAAAATCTGCTTTCTGACCTGATTAAACTGTAGACATAGCAGTGAAAGGATGTTTCAAAATTCCAAAGCACTGGAAGAACGTTTAAACTCTGCACAGAAAGGCTTTTGACTGAGCGTCGAACCCCAAACCTTTTCACTGTGAATCCACAGTGCTAACCATTGAGCCTCCTTTCCCAGCACAATGAATAACTCATTTTATGATGCCTCTAAACAGGATTATCACTCGGATGAGTGTAGTAAATGGCACTGTTGGACATGGTGCAATGTCCTAATAACTGACTTTTTTGCTTTTTGGTTTGCTTGTATACCTTGAAGCACAATCTGTTTTTCATCTTCATCTTTTGTAACATGTTGTAATCTTGAAGTTTTGAAGCCATTTATTCCTAATTAGGGTCATGGGGAGGCTGGCGTCCATCTCAGCTGACTTACTTACAGCGTCCATCTCAGCTGGCGGGGTACACCCTGGGCCTCCCTTTATCAATAAAACAGCACTGTGTCTTCTATTATAACAACGTGTCAAGGTTGGAAAATATAGAGCAGAGCATCTAAGGCAGAAACTCTCCATAACGTTCAGGTTCCTGTGCAATTTCCTCTTCACCATATTCTTTCAATTGGTTCAGATTAGGGGGGTGAGATGGTCATAGCAGAAGCGTGATTATCAGATCAGAGAAACATTTTATTTCTGTTTATTTGGACATATGCTTCTAATTATTGTCTTGCTTATTTTCTAAGATCCAGTAAAGACAAAGAGGGGTGCAATCAGATTTTGATTTAAAATGCCCTGATATTTCGTCCATGATGCCATATACCCCACAACATTACAGAACCCCCACCATGTTTTTCAGTTAAGGCTAGCCATTTCTCTTGTATGCCAAATCTGTGTGTTTTGCAAACTCCGTGTGCATACATTTGTGGTTTACTGACGGAAAAAATAGCTTTTTTTCCCCTGGCACAGCTACCAAATAATCTGTTGGTTTGGATGTAGTGTTGGATGTAGTGTCTGATGATAGTTTTGGAGACGTGGTAACCCCAAGATTGAACTTTCTCATGTAATTCACCAACAGGGATGCCTGGGAATATTTTTGCATTTCTTACCATCCTCCTCACCGTTCGTGGGACCAGACTGAACTTGGGTCAATTTCCGGGGGAGTTTCAACAGTTACAGATTTTAAAACCATTCCATAATCTACAAAGGTCAAAACACTTCTCCCTTATTTGGTTTTTGTGTTCTCTTATGTTTCCCATGTTGATGACAATTTATTCATTGTGTCACTTTATATTTGCACACCAGTTAATCAGAGAATCTTGGATTACAGCTTGAAAGTTCCTTCACACTCCAATCACCTAAAAATGTACAATTTAAATTGGAAACATGTTTCAGATACACTGTGTTCACTATTATTTCCAGGGCTGCCAATAATAGTGGCACATATATTTTTGGTGAATATAGTTTTTTTTTTTTTTTTTGAAAAGGGATGTGTTTTGCCCTGAATTAATTCATTTCATTGAAAGACTGGGGTTCAAATTTTTTTATTTTTTAATAAAAAAAGATGAAATGAAGTCAAAAATTCTTCTTAGCAATCCATACAAGGGTTGCCAATGATGATGGAAGGCATTGTATATGTTTGAGAAAGTGTGAAACCTTGGCATTTAATACTTACAATGTTTTTATATAGTTCTCTGTATTAATCTATATTAGGAAGATATTGTGCTAGTGAACACCATACAGTTACAGAAGTTCAAAGTTTAAATTTCATTTGTCTATTAGTGCTAATAAATATAACAAAATTACAGGGTATCTTGGGCTATAGTTCAATTTGTTTATTTTTTCACATATGGGCCACCCTACTGGACAGTCTGTCACAGTAATTTGAACTGCCAGTTCATTGGGCATTTTACCTAATAAATCTATCAAAGCTAGATTTTGACAGCAGCCCATCTGTGGCCATGCACAATTTATAAGCCGCCCTTCTATCAAGCACATCAGTGGAAATAGACAACACTAGGACTTCTGCTGACCAGGTTTTATTTAGGTGGCGGACCGTTTTTACCACACACCAGTGGTAGTCCTAAGGTGGTCCCTTTCTATTGGTGGATGTAGTAAATGGCTGAAAATGGGAATGATATCAAGTGGTTATTATGGTCACCAATTGTATACACCTATAGGGTTTCCTAATAAATACACTGTAGTGCCCTGGTGGACATGCCATTAAAAGCTTTTGCTCTTGACTCAAGTGCCAGCTTGTACTTGAATTCCGGGAGCATAATAAGCTTTAATGACCTACTTAGCAAAAGCTCGACACAGTTTGTCATGTGTTGCACTTTATTAGAATTACCAATTTAGTCCAGTCAAAAAGAATGTGTGTGTGTGTGTGTGTGTGTGTGTGTGTGTGTGTGTGTGTGTGTGTGTGTGTGTGATACATTTGTACACCATGTGGCTTTGTGAAGCTGGATATTAGCATCCCATATTTTTGTAAGAATCTTCAAGTAGCAAGTTTAAACTGTTAAAATGTTGGTCAAGATAAATAAATCCAGATACTGACCGTGCATGTGTTTTTCAATTTTGCAGTTTAATTTCTATATACTACACCAGAGTAGCGCAATCTGATTGGTCCACTATCTGGGGATTAAGAAACATTATCCCCAGTGAATAACGCTTGAATCGTAATGGTTGACTCACATAATGGTTTTTTAAGCTCACTTAGACCAAGCGACATCATCATTGTCAATTCTTAAAAATTATATCTGATATTTGATATTTTCTAAACAGCTTAATACTAATTAGGGTCACAGAGAGGCTGGCGTCCATCTCAGCCGACTCTGGGCGAGGGCAGAGTCCACCCTGGATAGCTCGCCAGGCTATCTCAAGTCAGAAACATGCTGACGGCAACCCAATGGCCTACTCTTTAAGAACGACAGCAATGGTTCTTTTACGTGCCTCTCACTACAGACTGTGAGAGACATGGCTGGCTTAAAATGCTTAAACACTTAATCATTTGAATGAGTTCAACAACACGCTCTTAACATAGCCATTACGCAGCTTTTACACCAACGATGCGTGCACAGAGCTCACCTGCTAGTCATGGTTAAAATATATGAACATAAACTATAAAAATCTCAGTTTAGTTTTCATTCTGTTAAGTTTATAAGTGATATATACTTAAACTTTCAATTATATTTATGGAATTTGACAGATGCCTCAATCCAGAGCGACTTTTCATTCATTCATTCATCTTCTGAACCGCTTATTCCTACTTAGGGTCGCGGGGAGGCTGGCGCCCATCTCAGATGACTCTGGGTGAGGGCGGGGTACACCCTGGACAGCTCGCCAGGCCATCGCAGGGCCATCAGTCACACAACCATTCA
>JAOUQZ010000030.1:4611804-4623084 GCA_028564935.1 Neosilurus hyrtlii
CACACACACACACACACACACACACACACACACACACACACACACACACACACACACACACACACAGAGAGAGAGAGGGAGAAAGTATGCATATATAAAAAGACACAGCTTTGCTAAAAACAACGCAGTGAACATGTATGAAAGAAACTAATACACAGTATCACATTCTCTCTGCCACAACAGGAAGCAACCTCAAAGCAGAACTTCCTGTCGTTTGATTCAATAAATTTTGACATTTTGTTCACTAATGTGCAAATGTACTGTTTATAATTTAGCCACTTATCAGTCATATACTCTATTAAAGCTATTGAGGCTTTTATTTTTATTATTTTTTATTGTTATAGTCTTGTTTCAGATAGAAATGTTAGATGACTGATGTCTCAGAAGATCTTGTTTCACTGATGTTAAAACAGGGCTGAAAAAATCATAAAAAAATGGATCAGATCATAAAAACGATTAGGTTGTGCTCTAGGGCCTGAATTGTTTGTTTTGTTGATTCTGATTTCTGCACTGTGTTAACAGAATCCCAAAAAGACAGTTAACCCATGAAGTATTAAGCCTCAGATCTGTAGTTATACCTGATAAGCATTAGCAGTAGCGTTAGCTGCCTCTCTGTCTATAACACAATACCTTTGAGAACTTTCAAAACTTTCCGGAAGCATCTACGTATACTAGTAATCTACAGAACGCTTATGTTTATTTTAGATATGATCTCAGTTTGTAGTTGCCTTTATCCTGCTTAAGCTTGAATTAGCTAATAGTTAAACTGTCTTGCTCACCACACATCTCCGGCCCAGGAGATCCACCAGACGTTCATTCTCCTGGATGCTGAGGAGGGAGCTGGGCACATTATCCTGCTCTTTCGACTTCCCCTTGCTCATCTCTCCTCACTGTGAGAACACAATCAAACCCTCGGGTGGAGCCCAGACTTGGTCTACGTTAGTTGTACTAACACTTTATATTTCTGAAAGATGGGCGAGAGGCTGGGAAACTTCCGTCTTCTGTGATATGATGTCAGACTTCGTGAACAGGAAGCGCAACCACAGTGTGTATCTGTTCCGTGAGGCCTGGGTAGTCTCATGCTTTAGCTTGAACAAGGAACTATGCACAGACTCAAATAATTCATTTGCTGAGTCAAATTTATGTCTTATTATTACGTTATAAACATCACAGCATTACAAGTGTTCATGTTTTCCCCCATGCTGCCAAACTTTTGAGGAGCTCCTCTGTGGATCGTTATGATTGCTCAGGCATTTAGGACACCATCAAGTTTGCAGCTGTTTTCTGCAGCTCTATGAAGTTCCTGTGCTTGTTTGCATTTAATGTTTTCTTCAGGAAGTCTTAATACAACTGATAAGATGCTTTATACACCTTTGCTAGCTGATTTCGAAAGTCCAAACATTCTGACTTTTTGTTATCTGAAGGCCTTGTGTTTTGTAAATGGCTGAATGAACCTATGAAAATTGAATTTTCGTTTTAATTAAAATTAAAATTCAATTCACATTTTAAACTGAGATGGAAAGGCAGGAATTTTTGGATTTCAATAATAATTCATTAACTATATTCATTCATTCATTTATTTTCTGAACCACTCAATCCTAGTTAATGTGACGGGGAGGCTGGCGCCCATCTCAGCCGACTCTGGGTGAGGGCAGAGTACACCAAGGACAGCTTGCCAGGCCATCCAAGATAAACTACATTGATTTTTCCAAAATTCAATATTAGGGGCAAATTTTCAGTAGGTTCGATATAACCCTAATAAATTTCAGTGAAGGGTCAGCAGAGTGGTGTATTGATTAGCACATCCTCCTCACAACAAGAAGGTCCTGGGCTCAATTCCCAGGAACGGATGTTTCCGTGTTGAGTTTGCTTGTTCGACTCATGCTTGCATGGGTTTTCTCTGGTACTCCAGTTTCCTCCCACAGTCCAAAAACATGTATGTTAGGCAAATTGGCTGTTCTATGGTGTCCCTAGGAGTGGATGTAAGTGTGAATGGTTGTGTGTTGCTCCATGATGGTCTGGTGAGCTGTTCAGGGGGTACCTGGCCTCCGCCCAGAGTCGGTCGAAACCCCACAACCCTAATAGGAGGAATAAGTGGTTCAGTGAATGAATAAATTTCAGTGAAGACCTAAGAATGGCATATCTTGTTGACATTCCCAAAGCAAAAAATAAATAGAAATAGTCATATCATAATGAATTGATCTTTATTGAAAACTGTAGGCATCACCAATCAACAGCGAATTCAATAAAGAAAAATAAAAGACAAAAAATAAACAGTTGATGAATAATTTCATCAGCAGCAATGTATCTTTGGTATCGATGGATATTCTGTTAGAATTCTGTGTCACTTCATTAAACATTAGCACCATCTTTTTGAAACTTGCAGAGAAGATGCAGGGCTGTTGAAGGAACATGAAGAACAACACTGCTATGCTTGAATGGTAGCATGTAACTCGCAATGGTTCTTGAGCAGAATCTCATGTCACATAAACGCTGCTGAAACTAACAGAGCAAGCTGGATTGCGTGTTCAAGCTACATGTATAAAATTGTCAAGTTCACAGGTTGTACATTTTAGGTTCACATTAATGACAGGCAAACAAAGGTTTTATTGGCTAAAAATGTATTTGTGTTCAATAAATAAGCACATTTATTGGAGGATATGATTTACATTAAAGATTTGACTCATCATGTGTACAGTATATGTGGTTATAGTGTGTAGGACATGGATTTTAGTCTGCTAAACATATTTTCATAAACACTGTTTCACAGTATCTTCTAGACTCAGAGGGAAAAACAATTAAATCATAATCAATGCCTATTCTACACTGGTTAGCAAATAATAAAAAAAGGTTTGTTTTTATTATTATTATTATTGTTATTATTATTATTTTACTCTGGAAATTTGAGGGATTTTAGTAGTAGCCCAGAAGATCAACCTAAAATAAAGGGCCTGAGAAGTGCTAATACAAAACATGTGATAGTGAGTGACACACAATGAGCTCTGAATTATCAAACTTCACTCATTCAGTGTGGAAAAAATTAAATGCTCAAATTCTACTTACTGAATATTGCTGTTGCTTTTCATTAAAGCTATTAGTTCAGCACTTGAATTGCCGAACCGCTTAATCCTACCATTAGGTTCGCGGGAGGCTGCGGTCTATCTCAGCCGACACAGGGTGAAGGCAGGGTACACCCTGAACAGCTTGCCAGACCATCGCAAGGCAAAACACACACAACCATTCACGCTCACATCCACACCTAGGGGGCAATTTGAAACAGCCAATAAGCCTAATGTGCATGTTTTTGGTCTATGGGAGGAAATCGGAGTACCTGGAGGAAACTCACACAAGCACAAGGAGAACATGCAAACTCCACACAGAAACGCCCGAGTCCTGGAATCAAAGCCAGGACCTTCTTGCCGTGAGGCAGACAGGCTAACCACTACGCCACTGTGTTTGTTAGTCAGTAAAGTCTAATTCTTCTTATTTATCCATTCTGTTTTCAAACCTCAGAGAAAGTATCAGGCCCAGGATCGAATAAAGCTTAAAAGGAATCTAAACATAGTTTACACCCTGAACTTTAAAAACACGTTCTTTCTTTCTTTCTTTCTTTTCAGTTTTATTGTCTGAGTTAAAGTCAGCTGTACTCGGCACCTTAAATACTGTCAAGAAGTTATTCATAAGAATAGCTATTATATTACACCATCGTTGTTAATAGAACTGTTTTTACTCATCATTGATTTAAACGAGTTCATATGTGGTTTTTGTTTTTATGTTTTTGTATCATATAGGATTTACAATTTGATACTTAGTGTTGTCTTTCCAGCAGAACTGGGCTGTGAAGTAGAAACTTGGATTAAGCGTTGTTCTAGAAGTGCAGTGTAGCAGATTAGCAGAATGACATAAGCGGTTATATGTGCATGGCATAAATGTATTTGACCTGAAACCAAGATTGAACAGCGTCAACAAAAGTTCTATGGGTTCTGGGTTTCAGTACAAGATGCTGATTTTGTTCCTGTTTACAAATTTAAGGAGAAAATAACTCAACACATCTGCTTTTTGGGATTCTCTTACAGATGCTGCAAAGGAACTTTTGGAAGCTCGAATCTATATGCATCTCCAATTAGAAACCTAATTGGCATTTATCTCGAGGGACTGTCAGAGCAAATGACTACATTCAGGATCTTGAGTGTTACTGCCTTAGAAGGGTTTGATGTCTTCATGTTCGGTCAAGATCCTCCACCACAAAAGCGCTCCTCAATTTAATTTGAAATATGGTGGGAAGCAGATCCTACACTCACTCAGTGAGGGAAGGAATTAGAGATGAGATGGGCCCAGCCTGTCAGTGATTTTTGTTTTTTGTTGTTGTTTGTTTTTGCTCTTCTCCCAGGTTCCAAAACTGGGTTTGACAGAAGAGGACAGCATAATGGTCTTCTGCAAGCAGACATACTGGGCTCCGTATATTTGTAGTTGGGAACTAGTGTCCCCCACCGCTGCGGTTTTCTCCACTTATCCAGTCCAGGGCTATGAAGGTTAAACTCATGGACATGAAGATGAAACCTACAGCTGTGAAGCAAATAACCTGAAGGGGGGAAGGGGGGGATACAGACAGTATTTAAAGATTTGTCACCGAAATCCATTTAGAAATATTTATTAATTGATTTATTATTCATTCACCCTACCGGAATTTTTCTTCTTGACAACAATGGCTCCTGGTCTGTTGGAACAATGCGGATGTAGAATAGACCCGGGAGGATGAAGATCAAGCTTGGTGCAGAGGTGGCACCTGAAAATAAGAAAAGACAGCATTCACATGACATGCGCTCACTCGTTTGCCGAACCGCTTAATCTTACCAGGGCCACGAGTCTCAGCCGACAATGGGCGAAGGTGGGGTACACCCTGAACAGCTCACCAGACCATTGCAGGACCAACACATACAACTGTTCACACTCACACTCACACCTAGTGGAAATATGAAACAGTTCATTGGCCTAATGTGCTAAGTGTGTAATGTGTCCTTAATGTTTTTGGGGTGTGGGGAGAAAACCGTACACAGAGGAATGTGCAAACCACTAAGCTACCGTACCACCTATTTGTTATATAGTACTGTGCAAAAGTCCTGGACACCCTTTATTTTTAGTATAAACTTTGCTACGTATTTCTATTTTATGGCTTGTACATTAGTGAGTCCATTTCCAGATTTCCAAATATTCATTTTAGTGTCAATAAAGAGAGCAACATATTAAAAAAGACACCACTTTTTTTAGATAAAAACATAAAGAAGGTTGGTGAGATTTACATGCAAATAAAAAAGCAGGTGTGGCCGTCCGAAATCTCTAGGAGAAGTGTGGCTTTCTGCAAAATACTCAATAAGGACAATACATCAAATATTGACTTGGTTTCCTTTATTACTGATTAGTGTGCTTTATAGAATTTTTATGCAGGAATATCCTATTTAATTACTTATATGTAAATATAAGGCATCTTACTTTACAGCATTTCTTTACATGTGACTAGGACTTTTGCACAGTACTGTATTTTTTCATATGCAGTAAGTTAATTTATTTAAATTCATTGCTACTAGTAATGATACAGGAACTTTTGTTCATTTGTTGTAGATAGAGAGAGGTGTTTTATTGCTCTCCAAGAGGACATTTCTACATACCGATGATGCCAAAGATGTCTCGGATGTTGGGTACAAAGATGACGAGCAAATTGACAGTGAAGAGGAGACACACAGCAATGGATATATGACGAGCCCAGTGAAAAGGTTTCTCAGGGAAAATCAGCTGCAGTAGAGCTCGCCGAATCTGAATGAAAAATCATAATTATATTGTTTGTACCTCTACATCATTGCTTACATGCTTAGATTGATCATGATTTAATTACTGGGCCTACTTGCTTAAACTGAAAACCAACATTTTAAAATTTAAAAGCAGACACAGATATTTATAAATGTACTTGTATTATTACTTATACCACAGTGCTAGCTCCATTCGGGGTGATGGGTCATCCAGGTGTTGATGGTATATCAGTGTTTATTTTTTTTAGAGGGTATCTAAATGTTTGTATAATTACATAGCAGATGCTCACTCAATCTATTGCTGAACCACTTAATCCTAATTAGGGTCGTGGGGAGGCTGGAGCTTATCTCAGCCGACACTGGATGAAGGCCGGGTACACCCCGGACAGCTCACCAGACCATCGCAGGGTACTGGCGAAAATCCACGCAAGCATAGGAAGAACATGCAAACTCCACACAGAAACACCATCACCAAGCCCTGGACTCAAACCCAAGACCTTCTTTCTGTAAGGTGGACGTGCGACCCACTACATCACCATGCCGCCAGATGCTCCACATGAAAAGGTATTTAAAAACCATGTCGTCACTGATATGGTGAAGTATTTTATACAAGTCATTTTCAAAGGAGTCTCCACTTGGGGAATTCTTCAGATCGGTGGACATTTATTTGTGTCCAGATAACACGACAAGCATTTTTGCTTTATTACAACTGCAAAAGAGAGAAAAAAAATCTATGGCTGGATGCAAGAGATGAAAATAGCCCACAGACGCTCCCGCCAAAAGGACCATTTCATAATATCGCAATATAGCATAAGCATAGCAAGTTTGAAAGCCGCAGGTTCAGCGAGCGGCAACTAAATGTTGTAAATGTCCGGAAACCTAATATACAGTTTTGCTTCTGTGACCTTGAAAAGTAGGTCGCTAAAAGGACGGGAGCTAAAAAAAGGGAAAGGAGGGAACTATACTGTTTACAGTTGCAAAAGGAGTAATAAACAAATAAAAAGTATGACTTTTTCCTAATTCTTTAATTCTACCCATCCATTATCTGTACTGCTTATCTGTCAGGGTTGTGGAGGAAGCTGGAGCCAATCCCAAATGACCCTGGGTGAGAGGCAGGGTACAATCTGAACAGGTCACCAGTCAATTGCAGGGCTTATTCTTTTTTTTTTTTTAATACAGTATTTGGTGAACTCTAAATAAACTTTATTGGGGTACCACACTACATCAGCAGTGTAGTGAGTCAACTGCCAAGAATTAAACAAATTGCTGAGGCTTTATAGCAAAAAGAGCACTGAAATATCAACGTCCAAACAGCATAAACTATCATATAAATAGAGTGTTGTTACCGGGAAGAGCACCACAGGCACAGTCAATGTGACAGCCATTAGTACAGCCAGTCTCACACACAGGATCAGTATGTCAAGTGGGTCCACTTTACTGTAGGTGTGCAGCAGTTCTGGCTCTGTGTTTGCTGTTCAGAAAAAATACAAATACCAAATACTTACAAATAATAATTTTACATGACAAAAGACTTATTGGGTATAGAGTGTGTGCAGCTGCCTGGGTTTCTCTTCATATGGTAATGAATTGGAAAATGAATTAATGAATTATATTTCCACTTCTGATAAATTGATCAAAGCATGAAATTGATGGTGTAAAGGAAATATACTAAGCTAGCAAGATTTTAGTTATCATGATATCTACATAGTGAAATGTACTGTATTTAGAGTATCTTAAGAGTTGAGATGTCCAAGAATGCTATTAGGGGTTAAAATATTTGTCCAATACCCACATAACAAAATGTTTGAAAGTTTTATGTATAATGCATTGCACAAATAAATATAAAATATCTTATAAATATTAGAAGTTATATAAATAGATTAGGCTCACCATAAAAGGTGAGGTATCCAAAGATTGCGGTCATCAGGTACATTATAAACATGCTCAGGATGGATACATTGGCAATCGCCTGCATGCGTCGCTTCGAGGGGCTGTTAAAGAGATAAGAATGTCATAAATACTAATGTGATGTAAAATTATCATGAAATACAGCTAAAAAAAATATTTTAATTCAAATGAAAGAATCAGTGCATATAACGATTATCATGATTTATGAAACTGCATCGCCTGTAAACCTTCAGCTAATTTCTACTTGCTTCAGTGGCTCACAGAGCAAATATTAGAAAGTGTCCAATGAGTGCCAGTAAACGTACTTGCGCAGTTCAGTGTAGATAGGAAGCACTTCAGGGTGGCACACAAATGCAAACGCCAAAATGGGAACTGTATAGGCTGTCTGCAAAATACATAGAGTAAAAATGAGGTAATGAGAATAAAGTATGAGTGGAGTACTCCAAAAGAATTTATCTGAAAGCACTGAACAGCTTCCATGCTGCCACCTGTCACAACAGTCGTGCCAAAAGTGGCATGGTAATATGACCTGGATGACTAGAAGCTTTACCACAGTGGATTACAATTTCTTAAAATATTGTAACCTTGAGCGAGATCTGTAATGATAATATCCACCTCTGACGTAAAGGAGACACATCTGTTTCACTGACCTGCTGGTTGATGGTGAAGAACTTGGCCTCACACTCTTCTATTGTGGTGTTGACTATGGTGTGATTGCTGAAATCCTCAAAAGGACAAGTAATGTTGAACTTCTTATAGATGACCTGGATCAGAATGAGACAAATACGGAAGAGAAAGAGGGGAAGAGTGATTGATAAGAAAAGGCACAGAGTAAGAGGGAAAGTGAAACTGCTGAAATACATTGTGGTACTGTATAGCAAAATTTAATCCTGTGAAAAAAACATGACTTTTCCGTCCCATTTGATACTCACTGAGATAAGGAAGAAAACCATGCATGTCAGTGAGAGACCACTGGTGTAGCCCAGGTACCCTACAGACACACATGCCACAACTTCACATTAACCGAAAAAAAGTGGGGACGATATTGAATGTGCAAATTAAAAATAAGAAAGCAATGATTTGTAAATTAATTAATTGCACACAAAATTAACCCAAAATATTTTGTGTCTGGCCTGCAACACATTCCAAAAAAAGTTGGAATTGGAACAATTTAGGGCTAGTAAAAAGGTAAAACAAAAAAATTTCGAAACAGCTGATGTCAACAGGTGATTGTAACCATGATCTGGAACAAAAGCAGTATCCAGTAAATTTCTGGGAAATATTTTTCAAAGAATGTTCCTCAAAGAAAAAATTAGGGGATTTGAATATTTCACCCTGTAAGGTGTATACTATTATTAATCGATTAAATAAATATGGAGGTATTTCTGTGCATAAAAGGCAAGGGCACAAGCCTACACTAACACCTCTGGTCTCCAATCCCTAAAGAACCATCAGTCATCAACAACCATCATTCATCTATAGCTAATATTATTAGACTGGCTTACGATTACTTAGAAAAACATTTGTCAAGGACTGCAATATGGAGTTACATCCATAAACACCATGTAAAACTTTACTGTACTGTACAGTTATGTTAACTGTGTCTAGAAGTGTCAGTGGCATTCCTTGGCTTGGAGGCATTTGGGATGGACCCTCCCATAGTGGAAGTGTATACTGCGGTCAGACCAATTAGTCACAGGTCTTAATTGTAAGAAAAGTCAAAAATGAAAACATGGCTGCAGAAGAAGAGTGCAGGTGCTAGACTGTACTGCCTGCAACCCTGACCTGCCCCCAACAAAGAAAGAAAAATCTGACAAGAACCTGATAGTTTTGGACACTTTAGATCTGTTTTACAGAAAGTATGGTCAAAAGAACACCTGAAATCCTTCATCACTTGGTATCTTCAGTGTTTTAATGTCTTTGAAGTGCTATGAGAAGGAACAGTAACATTAAAGAGTGATATATAAGCTACCATACCAACTTTATTAAAATGACTTTCAAGAATTATAATTGAAAAAGCTCTTTATTTCTTTGTTGTTGTTGTTGTTGTTGTAGTTGATGATGATGTTGTTTTAGTTTGTTTGTTTTTTAGGAGGGCGGGGGTGGGGGGCAATAAAATTCATCACTCACTTTGCTGAATCGCTTAATCCTATGCAATCCTACAAGAGCCCATCTCAGCCAATGCTGGGGGGGGGGGGGGGGTTTACACACTGAATAGCTAGCTAGATCATTGCAGGACCAACACATCACACTCACACCTAGGGGCAACTGGAACAGCCAATTAGCCAACTGTGCATGTCTGTGCGAGAAAACAGAGTACCCGGAGGAAACCCACACAAGCACAGGGAGAACATGTAAACTCCACACAGAAATGTTAGAGCCAAGTCCAGGAATCTAACACAGGACCTTATTGCTGTGAGGCAGATATACTAACTACTATGCCACTGAACCACCAGGAAAATAATAATGTATAATAATGTGCTTTTATATTGTTTTTTTAGTGCAGTGCAGGTCAAATCATTGCTTTCTGTTTTAATTTCAATTTCAACAAAGCATCCCAACTTTTTCATGTTGTGTTTGGAATTTTACTCCTTTTTCAGATAGTTAGATACAAGCATATTTGGACATGTAGCAGTATACACAAGACTATGCATGTCTTTTTATTTGTTCTCTTTTATATGAATATGAGATTTTCATTTGAGGCAAACTGAACTGAACTCCTGTGTAGTCTTATTTAATGATCCACAAAATTCTTTCATATGAAATCTACATGGGAGTAACAATAATTCCCTCTACTGAATTCCAGGCTTCCTGAATGTTCAGATTTTTACCCAGAATGGTCTACCATAATTACAAAGCATGCAATTTATTATTCTGCAGCCATATGCACCATCTGAACATGATTTAGTTTAGCAAAGCATGCAGTAGTAAACAAGTGGAAACCAAACATTAAGAGCAGTGTGGTGCAGAAATACGATCCAACATAAACAGGAAATGCAGCATTATTAGGCAAAAGCCAAATATCATCCAGTTAGTATTGACTTTTCTAACCCATTGCTTTTTGCTATACGTCCCAAGTGTCTCACTCTCGTCTTTATTTTCGTTTTTGTTTGATTTTTTTCCATCCAACTTATTCGTAGCATCTGACTATAACATCATAATTCAAAACTACTGATTCGTTTATTATTAGATTCCTTCAGCAGCCAACATTTGTAATTGTTCTTCCTCTGATTTTTATCGAGCCTACTTCTCGTTGCGCACTATGCTTTCAGTATACACGTTTAACAAAAAGGTGTTAGCAGGCCTTGTTTGCATGCATGAGGCAGGCCAGTAATTTTTTAATTCATTCAGTCATTTAT
Organism: Neosilurus hyrtlii; assembly: GCA_028564935.1. Taxonomy (NCBI): domain Eukaryota; kingdom Metazoa; phylum Chordata; class Actinopteri; order Siluriformes; family Plotosidae; genus Neosilurus; species Neosilurus hyrtlii. The sequence goes on from JAOUQZ010000030.1 coordinate 4,622,876, forward strand.
TTTCTGAACCGCTTATTCCTAATTAGGGTCACGGGGAGGCTGGCGCCCATCTTAGCCGACTCTGGGCGAGGGTGGGGTACACCTGAACAGCTCGCCAGGACATCGCAGGGCCAACAGTCACACAACCATTCACATTCACACTCACACCTGGGGGTGATTTGGAACAGCCAATTAGCCTACTGTGCATGTTTTTGGACTGTGGGAGGAAA
>JAOUQZ010000030.1:4625179-4652162 GCA_028564935.1 Neosilurus hyrtlii
ATATATATATAAGATCTTGAGTCGATTTTCCGTAGAACAGTGCTCGACACGTCGAAGTAGAGCTAAATATATATATATATATATATTATGCACTTTCTCAAACAATTATTTTTGTGTCAAAAGTACTTTGTGCTCCTGATATCAGGATACTGTGATCAGCATTTTTAGCTCTGAGAGTGCAGATATGTGTGTGTTTCTTCTGACAAAAGAATTTCTCAATCATTGGTTTGGGAACTAATGAGGATTCCACCTAAAATATATAAGATCATGGGTGGAACAGTGGCATAGTAATTAGCACATCTGCCTCACAGGCATCAGAATTTACCATATTTTTACCATAACAATTTATTTTGCTGGGGCTGTCATGATTATACTGAGAACAAGTGGTTAAAAAAAATTTCTTTTCCAGTTTTTAAGTGAACTGGGCACGTGCAGATAATTTTTTGATTCCATGGATTTCAGAGAGCTGGCTACACACACACACACACACACACACACACACACACACACACACACACACACACACACACACACCAGTGCTTTTAAAAGAGAAAGCTCTGCAGTCAGCCAAATTACTCTTTGAATTCATAACCACTCACCTCCAATGTTGTGCATTGTTATGACAAGAGCTGCCAGTATTTTTCCGGGGTGACCGAACGCTCTCTTTCCAAGCTGCTCATAGGCGCGTATACCTGCACACAGACAGAAATAGTCAGCTTACTCTTTTGGAAGCTTCAGACATAGCAACATTTCTTAGAGTGCAGGTTTATATTACGATTTCCATGTCTTACCCACAACTCCAGCACTCTTTAGAAGGAGATGGATGGAATAAGATGAAAGAAGAGCAATGCATATCAATAGGAACCTGTAAAACAAACAAACCAACACACAAATAAATGAATAAGGGCAGTACGGTGGCACAGTGGTTAGCACGTCCACCTCACAGCAAGAAGGACTGGGTTTGATTCTGGAGCTCTGGGCATTTCTGGTGGAGTTTCCTCTGGGTACTCCAGTTTCCTCCTACAGTCCTAAAACATGCATGCTAGGCTAATTGGCTGTTCCAAATCGCCCCTAGGTGTGAGTGTGGGTGTGAATGGTTGTATGTGTGTTGGCCCTGCAATGGCCTGGCGAGCTGTTCAGGGTGTACCCTCGCCCAGAGTCAGCAGAGATGGGCACCAGCCTCCCTTCGACCCTAAATAGGATTAAGTGGCTTAGAAAATTAGTGAATGTATGAATTTTATTGTGGCCTGTTTTGAATTGAATACAAATTATATGTACTACAATGTATGTATTTGGATTTCCAACTGTGTGTGTGTGTGTGTGTGTGTGTGTGTGTGCGCGCGCTGGGGGGGGAATGAAAGAGAGAGCTGGAGGGGGGGAAGGAAGAGACGACTGCACTTTTTCCACCAGGCAGACCTACAGGCCTTGCCAACTGTGCAGCTATATTTAATGCTGCAGTTTGGTTTGGGAACCTTGTGTTTTTTCATTATCACTGTTCAGCACACAAACCTCCTATTTCACAGTGAGCTGTTTATTTAACAGCAAATACCTAAATATCATACTTTCTTATTAGCCGGGTTTCCACTGCAGCTTTGCACAAAAAAAACAGAAATATTTAAAAAATGTATCCAAAACTATTTCCATTTAGTGATGTAAAGGGATTAAAGCTGGGTTTTCTCTTCTCGCGATAGCTCTTACAGAGTGCTCTTTATTTTAAAAGGTGGTGTTTCCTTTTGTTTTGTGAAGTTTTGTGAAATACTGGGTGTGTTCTAGGTCTGAATTCAATAAGCCTTGTGAAATTCAGAGAAATGTGACAGTATTTTGCAGCACGTTGTGATACAGTGCTGTAGCAAGAGTTCACTGATAATGCAGTGTGATATACTCACAGGAACAGAATTATGCCAGTGTTGGACATGGCATATGACAGTCCAAGGATTCCACTGCCCATGATAGCATTGCTGAGGTTAAACACAGACATTCCAAATGAGGTCTTCCCTTCAAACTACCAGAGACACAAAGATAATATGCTCACAATGTCAAAAACATGCAGGGAATTGCAACATACAGACAAGTGACCGGAGAAAGTCTTGACGTCTGATCAATAATCCAGGAAACACTTTAGTGAGAGAAACATTTCACACTCTTCCAAGTGACTTTGTCAGTCTCTGCTGATTGAAGATTTCTCTAACTTTATAGACACTACAGTTACATAATTATCAAAATTAGCACTACTGTTTAATGATGACCCCGGAGTTCAATTTAATGATCATGGATATGCAAATTGTCACAATGTTTATGTGCTATTCATTGAGGGTAATTAATTAATTCGTTCATTCTTTCATCTGCCTCACAGGTAAAGAAGGTCCTGGGTTCAAGTCCCGAGTTCGACACGGGTGTTTTTGTGTGAAATGTGCATGTTCTCCCCTTGTTTATATGGATTTTCTCTGGGTACTTCGGTTTCCTTCAACAGTCCAAAAACATGCACATTAGGTTAATGGGCTGTTGCAAATTTCCCCTTGGTGTGAGTGTGAGTGCTTGTGCTTGTTGGCCCTGCAATAGACTGGTGAGCTGTTCAGGGTGTACCCCGCTTTCTCCTAGAGTCGGCTGAGATAAAGCGGTCAAGCAAATGAACGAATGATTATTAAATTGGTATGTTAATCTGCAGTCAGCTGAGACTTACAAAGTCACTTGAATGAGATATGAAACATTTCTCCCATAAGATTTTGTGCTCAAAAATTATTTTTTATTAAATTATGAACTCATTCAGACTTTCTGGGATAAAGGGCATGTATGAATTACAATTTGTACAATTTTTTGCACTTACATCTGTAAACTGCGTAGGTTTTTTCCCGTTGCTCGTATGTGGTAGAAATTGTTCTTGCTCTGGTGAGAAACTGCAAATTTAAAAAAAATATATTAAAAGAAAGAGAAAAAAAACAGAGGCATCAATTGATCATTATACTGAAATACACAATTTATTGTTTTTTTTGTTTGTTTTTTTGTTTGTTTGTTTTTGGCAGAGAATGCTTTTTACAATGATGCATTTAAAGTTTACTCATTCATTTCACCATCAGTTGCTGGTAAGGGTCCCGGTGTGCCTGGTAAGGCTACTAAACTACATCTTTGTTTTCAAAAAAGGTTTCGTTTTTGTCCATGTCCCTATCAAGTCTAAATCTCAACACAGGTTTAAAGGAAAATATATGGAATACTAAACAGATACAGATACAGACAGAGGCATGGTGTTATTTTTCTAGTGTAGCTCATGCTACTGGGCATTTGTGCAGGTTTTCCAAAAAGTTATGAACTTTTTAGGTTTTAGACAAAGAGGACACATACCTTTCTTCCAGAGGCTGAAATTCCTGATGGTGTCCATTTGATAGTTTCTGAAGTTCCATCTTTCTATCTTTTGGGTATTATTATAAAGGAGGGAAATAAGTTTTAATAAAGCTGATCTGAAGAAAAATATCTTTAATGTTGATCTGAAAGGCAAAATTAAAGAAAAAAATACAGGATTAGATTTTCTTTCTTTCTTAAACCAAGTAATTTTAACACATTAAATATAATTTAAAATACTGGAAAATGTTATACAGTTGATTGCTGGCACTCATTTCCTTTTTGTTTTTATTGTGTCACTACCAAGTTAAGTGCAAAGGACTGGATAAGTTCTCAAGCTGGAGACAGTGAAAGAAAAAACATGAGCTCCATGTGGCTTTTTTCCCACTCTCTAAAATTTGATTGGATCATCAGAGCTCATGTTTCAGGAAAGGAACGAAGCATGGGTTACAGACCCATTCTTCATGCCTAAAACTTTCCATACACTCCTGACCTTAATGTCTTGTAGTTTTCTTTCGTTACATTTGCTGAGATGTATGCATCATTCCCAGGCTGATCCTGCAGTAGCATAGGAGCTGTATTACAATTTTATTTTTAGCGTGGGTGGCTAAAAACACAGTCTGTCCCCATGCTGAATAAAGTAATTTTTGTTCACTTACTGTGGTGGTCAGATGTTGTGAAAAGCTGTCGGGGAACCTCAGCACAGCACATTGCTGTTTAATATGAATTTAATTCTGGGACTCAGTCTATTGCCTTTTCCCCGAACTCAAATCGGCTACGTGGCTCGGAAGCCAAAAGTTTGGAAGATATCCAGACAAGCCTGCCAGTTTTAACTCCCACACACTTTTTTGGTCTCTGCCTCGTAGACTGATGTCTAGTACAGTTTCTAAATTTTGCTTTAGAGCCTTTCTGTCCACACATCACCGTTCGCATGCTTGCCTATCCATAAACACACACAGATATGAACATACAGATAGATGACTAAAAAATATTAAGGAAAAATTGAAAACTGTATTAGTAAAGTGATCAGTCACCACAGGATGCCTTTGCAGATAATAATAGATCATCATGCAATGCCATAGATTCTAGAAGCCTCTGGAAGTATATTGAAGAGTTAACATTATTCTTCCAGCAGATTCCATCAGTTGGAGTTTGATGATGGTGGTAGAGTATTGTCTAACATGTAACAGTCTAAAATGTAACACCTTGCATATAGCAGGTCCAAATTCTCATAGGTGTGTAAGTGGGATCTCTCCCATGATCTAAAAAAACCAAGTAAGTTTAGAATAGTAAGGGAGACTTAGGTTGTTCCAAATCAAAATACACCAAAGTATGGGTTCATTTGACATTTTAATTTGATATAATGATAGGGCAAAACTAGTGAGTGCAAATTTTGGTCTAACTCAAATCTAACCGAAATTTGACTTACTATTTTTTCAGATCAGGAGAGATCTCTTTCACTCACTCATTTGCTGAACCTCTTGATCCTACCATAGTTGCAGGAAGACGAAGTGCCAGCTACAATTTAAAAAACATCCAGTTAACCTAATGTTTATGTCTTTGGACTGTGGGAGGTATCGGAGTACCCAGAGAAAACCCACGCAAGCTTGCAGTGCAAACTCCACACAGAAACACCATCGCCAAGCCCACGACTCAAACCCAAGACCTTCTTTCTGTGAGGTGGACACACTAACCATTACACCACCGTGCCGCCCTAGGGGAGATCTGGTGAATGTGGAAATCACAACATATAATTTACATCATTTTTATACTAAACAAGCCACTTTGTGAACTCCTGTACACTCTGGATTGGAAATTCTTATCCTAGAAGAGTCCAGTTTCATCAGGCTACAAATGTTTAGGATAAATGGTTCAGTCAGAATTACTTTGTAGTGATTTACAGTGATCCTTTCCTCTACGGAGACAAGTGAACAAACCATGCCAACAAATTGCCTCAACAACAAATAGTTTTTTCCACTTGTCTGCTTCATGCTAGAATTCTTAACATCTCGACAAGGGGGGAAATCTCCTTATATGTTGCTTAATGGTCAAGAAACAAATGCCTAATATTATACAGTAAAGAGTCGAACTGCAAATAAAGCTTGTACCAGATAGGTTTAAATCCAACAGCATGTGTTCAATTAATCTAAATATATCACAGGAATTCCTATTGCAAGGTCAGCGACAGGTTGAGCTATAAAAATATCATGCTTCATGACTCAGAGATAGTGAATACTTGCTAGGCATAAGGAGATAAAGCAGCATATAAGCAACTTAATTCAGGACCCATAGGCTCTTTTTTAAAAAAAAATAAAAAATTTGTCAATAAATTACTTTTACTTTCAGTGCAAATTTTGTTATTGGGTTTCAATTTAAATTTAAACTATTTTGTTAAACATTAAAAATATTTTATAGGATAATCATATATTTAAAGCAACAATAAATATGTATTACATATAGAACTAAAATATATTTGATTTTATTTAATCATTAATGATCGCTGTTTAAATAATACACTCAGCTCAAACAGTTAGACATCACCTTGTATCTTTATACCCAGCAACATGTTGCCATCGGAGCTTAAAAAAGAATATGATTATCTTACATTCTTTGCATCAACCATTACCATGAAACGTAATTCATCATCCTTCCTCTAGATGGCAGCAGCCAATTTCAAGTAAACAGCTAGTCATTCATGACTCAAAGATTGTAAGCGAGCTTGTCGCTGTGAAGTGTTAAAGGAAAGGTTAGTGAATAAAGGAAAAAAGGGACAAATGCCTAAACTTGGCAGATTTCATGGTTTCCCTTTTTTGAATAAATGTTCAGAGATTATTTGGCCCTTAATCACCTAGAAATTCAGTGATGTGGCCCTCAGTGAAAATGAGTTTGACACCCCTGCTTTAGTAAGTTCAAGTTGTTTCTGGTGATATTGATTTTTTTTTTTTTGGGATTTTCTCCATTAGGATCTGTTGTGGTTTTCTCTTTTCTGTTTAGACCTTTTTCTAGTTAGCTTTGTATTGGAATTCACAGGGATTGGAACTATATTTGATTCAGCCTGCTTTACCTTACTACAGTGGTCTTGGCTGGAAGTACAGAAACACAAAAAGACATTTCAATAGCTACAACTCAGGGTGACTATGGTAAGAGACCATTTTTTTCAAGAACAGTTTACAATCTTTGAGTAATTCTTGAGAGAAACATCAGAAACTTCATGACTACCATATAGGCACAGCACAGTGAGTGCTTACTATCAGAAAATCAGTTACATCAATAGTTTTTCTGGCTGCACGACTGTGTGACATTTATTGGAATCTACCCAATTACTCTAATTTCTACCCAAACTGAGTTTACAACCATTGTTTGGGTTAATGTATGACATGAACCTGCCTTAGCACTTGTCAAGAACAAGCCTGGTCACTTAAATGGTATATCATACAATCCATTTCCTTAGGTGATTACGTTTCGTGTGAACAATACGGAAGATACTGTGACGTGCCGATTTTCTTTCCACAGAAAATTGTATGTGTGTTTGTCTGTCCGCAGTCCATGAGTGAGCGCTCGGTCCAAGTAATTACCTTTGGCGTGAGCTATATATTGTTCATGTTATAATTACTAGACATTTGAGAGCTCATGGAAATTGTACTAAAGTAAAGTAATATTACGATAATCATTACATTTACATAAACAGGTACTTTCCAATAGGTCTAACATCGGGATCTTATTAGATTATTAGAAGTTCAACTTCTAAAAGTTTGACAGAACATGCGTGTGTCTGAAGACTCATACGAGATTTTTAAATATAATAAGTTTTTAAATTTGAAGTTCTCCACTAAGGACATAGTAACTAATGTCATGACAGTAGTGATGTTATTAGTAGTTTTAGCGTAAACATGTCATTCAGGTAATGTAACGTAACCTAACATTAGGCCCTATTATACACAGGAAGCACAGGAAGAACATGCAAACCCCACATGAGCCCGGGACTCAAATCCAGGACCTTCTTGTTGTGAGGCAGACATGCTACCACCATTGTGCAGCCCAGCTGAAAATGGGGCACCCATAGCCTAATGGTTAGAGAAGCAGCTTTGGGACCGAAAAGCAGGAAAAATGTGTGGTGGTGGGGCAGTGAGCTGCACCATCCCTTCCTATACATTTATGGCTGAAGTACCGCTGAGCAAGGCACCTAACCCCAAGGGCTCTCCAGGTGCCCCCATTGTGTGTGGCAGCCTACTGCTCCGAGTGTGTGTTTGCTCACTGTTTACAAGAGTGTTTGCTCACTTTGGATGGGTTAAATGCAGAGGCAATAATTTCCCTTGCGGGATTAATACAGTATAGCAAAATCCCAAAAAATGTTTTAATTCTATTCTATTAAAAACTGTATTTGGTGGAAATACCCATGACTGGGTATCCGAATATTTTAGAACACCCCTCTTAATGACATGGCACAGTAAGCATGTTGAAGAGAAGGAAATTACTCTGTGTGTTATGTATTGTATCCTGAAACCCTGTCACATTCTGAAGACATAAAATCATTAAAGATGCACTTGTTGCCCTCAAATATCCGGACATCTACGAAGTACTTAAAGGTCCACTATGTAGGATTTCGGGGGATCTATTAGCAGAACTGGAATAGACTACTGAATACTGCATCCATAATTCTGTTTTCATTAGTAAATCATTACATGCATCTATAAATCATGTTTTCATAAGCTTTGTATTTACATAGGGAGCAGGTCCTCTTCCTTCTCAGAGCCTGAAATGTTGCACTGACATGTTTTTACAGTAGCCTAGAATGGACAAAAATATACAGCGTACCTTATGTATTTCACAATTTTACAAATCTGGAAGGAAAGAAGATGATGAAGAGGAAAGGAAGACAAAGAAAAGCAAAGAAGACAAATTAGTATTTGCTGGCCAACAAGCTTGATAACCCAAATTTTGGGGAAAATTCAGGATTGTTTTCATTATTTAGCATGAGAGAACACAAAAGAGCATGAATGTAAGTACTTAGAAGTACACTCCAGGAACCTGACAGACACCATACATTCTAATATGAGCTTGGGAGGAGGGATGTTCACTTGTTTGAAATCAACAGAATCTTACATAGTATGCCTTTATTAAGCATTAACAGCAGCTTGGATACCCTGCAGTGGAACTGGGACTCTGTATTTCGGGTAGAATTTTCACTGAGGGAAGAGGATTTTATTTACCAATGCATGGAAATTCTGTAACGAAAACAAAGCACAAAAAAAGACTTCACTATGCATCGGGTATCATGGTCTAAATGCAATAAATAAAAAAATAGCAGCAGACATAGGACAGATAAGCAGAAGCAGCAGACTTTACCAAATTACAGTTGAGCACCATCATTAATTACAATGTAAGGCTATATTTGTTACCAGCTGATAACCCTTTGAACACAATCATTTGCTGTTTGGTCTCATCAATGTCCCAAATTTTTTCCTGCCACTCAAAAAAACCAAGGCCTTTAGCCTTGATTACAGCCATGAAATTGTTGCTTCAGTTGAATCAGGTTGAGTCTCAGCAACATTAAGTAACCTGAAAAACCAGTTTATTACATCAGTGGACTTTTTCTTCCACGATGGCACAGACATAAAGTTGAAGCTCAAATAGTGAGAGTGGAATAATTTTCACACATGATCTGAACCACAGAGTCCTGACCTTAACCTTGGCCTTTGGGCGTGCTGGAGAAGACTTTACGGAGTGGTTCGATGTTGCTAAAAAACTCTGGATGGAAATAAATGCTGCTTAAGTTTGTCGTAACACTGCCATGGCAGTGTAATCAAGGCTAAAGTCAGTCTATAAAATATTAGAGTGCAGGACTTTCATTGGCCGGGAAATGTATCTTTTTTTTTTAGGTGACCGAGTAATAGTTTTGTTTCTGTTGACAGTATCTTGTGGTATCATGTGTGGTATCACAGTATCTTGTGAAGAGGTGTGAATTTTCAAACCTGATATGAAAGCCATGGATCATATTCTTTTAGTAGAAGCCATCAGTGTGAATAAAAGCAAAACATAACGCAATCAAGCTCTTTTATGGTTGTACATAGACTGTGTGAAGATGCTTTAGCCTATGCAGGGGGTCTACGCTGCTATAAGCAGTTATTCCTGTGTGTTGGTGTGTCTGCATTACTTTGTAATTACAATGATAAAACACTAGTTAGCAGTGGGGTTTCTAGGCCACTGTGTTGAGTTTCTTTGTGTACTTTAAACAATGGTAAAGGACAAGGGACCATCAAAGGTTCCTAGGCTTTGCTTTTACAGATGGTTTACTTGTGTGTTTATATTGTGAGAACCTCTAAGCCAGGAAAACAAACAACATATAGTCCTTTGAGACAATTTCCTAAGTGTTCAAGTTCCAACCAACCAATGTAAGTACATTTGCCTGGAACAGTAATATACGCTTGGTTTAGTCTCCAAATACTAGCTCTCAAAGGTTCGTATACACTTTTGTTTATTACCATTAGACTTTTGTGTAAAGGGGAAAATATTGTATGTTCCCGTTTTTATAGTTTTTTCATGAATTCAGTTGAGGTCTTACTGTCCCAAAATTCAAGCACTACCCATATTACTAATTTAAATGAAAGGACAGGGGCAGCACGGTGGTGTCGTGATAAGAACTTCCACCTGTACCCCCAGTGTGCTCCCTATGCTTTACTGTTGCTTTGTTGTAACATGATTTTTGTGATGATAAAAGGTTGGGATGGTGGATGACTTGGTCACCACCACTTACGTCAGAAGTTTGTCAAGATATCAGGTCACAAGGCTGCATACCTGTTCGAATTGTTCAGTGTTCCACACAGTGTTCACATTTCTATTTTATTAATAAGAAGCTACATATTTTTTGTAATATATCTTTATAATTTTGTAAAATAGTCATACTGTAGATGCCAGCATCTACACCACTAGGGGGCCTGAAGAAACAGGTTATGGAGTGATGGTACACTCAAAAAGCACACTATTCTTTCCTACTCCTCATGTTAATTGTAACTCATGTATCAAATTATGAGGATGATTAAATTAGATAAACATTTGAACCTATGGCATGCCCACTGAGCATCATTCTTCATATATTTCACACCTACAGATCTGAAACTGAAAACCCCAAAGCCAAGTCTCTCTTTCAGTTATGTAAAGCCACCTCCCAACCACAGGCACTGGATCCAATTCTAAACTGTCTTCGTGTCACAGTGTTCAAAAGCTGAAACTAACATGGAAGTGTGTATGCACAGAAGTGTAGAGAACAAAGATTCAATCTTTGAATCAGATTTCAATCTTTAATATTATGAAGACTGTGGCTAGTAGCAAGTGGGTAACTAACTTGGCTAATATTGTAAATAACTCTGGGGTTTTACCTTTGAAATACACCACACACACACACACACACACACACACAGATATATATATATATATATATATATATATATTCACACTTACACATAGGGCAATTTGGAAAAATCAATTAGCCTAACGTTTAATCTTTGGACTGTGGGAGGACACCAGAGTACCCGGAGAAAGCACAGCGAGAGCATGCAACCTGCACAGAAATGCCCTTGCTGAGTCTGGGACTCGAACCCAAGACCTTCTGGCTGCGAGGCGGCTGTACTAACCACTATGCCACTTTGCTGCCCATGTCTAAGACCACTGGTCTAATGAAAGATGAAGTGAGGTGTTGTGAAGCTGGGGGCAGCAATGTGCCACACAGGTACAGTGGGTTTGTTTTGGATCTTTTTCCTTGTGTCATTGCACTGATACATGTTAATACTATTTTCATCCCTAATATGAATGTGTCTATTTTTACTGTTACAGGAATGTAATTGAGCTTTTTGTGCAGAGACAATAGCAAAATATTCTGGATTTAAATAACACACAGTATATAAACTATACAACATCTTTAACACTAAAAATAACAAAGCAGAAACCTAAAAAGCCATTTGGCCTCCTGTCTTGGCCCCCTGGAATGTCTTGGAAAAAGGCTGTGTGTTCTATATGGGCCACCTCTATCTTTGAATTTAAACCTCATTTCAAATCCTTTGAGTTGAGGTACAATCAAAATACCATTAATTATTTTACTGTCAAGTTAATTAAAGACTGTGCTGTATAGTTTGCGAAAATATCTGGAATATATATTAGTTCTGCAAGTTGGATTTTAGTTACTGAACAAACAACCATTAGAACTCAAACTGTATCTGAATTTCAATAATAATAAAAAAAAAACACTCAAAATTTAATGGAAATATCTGTCATTAATCTCAACGTATGCCAACCACAAAATGTCTCTTCCGTTCTCTTCTCAAGAGGAGGAGCAAAGGGAAAGGAGGAGTGAAGCAAAAGGAAAGAACCTTTTCTGATGCAAGACTACCCTTGTTTTCTCACCCCTCCTCCCAGTGCTCACAGATCAAGCACAAAATGAACCCAGTCTAGACCCATGATACCTTGAGGCAGCTTAGCCTTCTTGCTTTTTAAAGCCTGCAAGTCTCTGGACAACAAAATACCTTGCAGTCCCATTAATCAGTCAATGATGGGCAGCGAAAAATGTCTGTTTGCGTAACCTTCTTCACACTTATTTAAAATGTTTAAGGAATCATACCAGTGTGTTCAAGTCAATGGAAGAGAGGGGAGTGCAGGAACACAAATGACCCCTCTTCTTGCACCCACTGGTAAGAGATAATGACATAATCGCTACAAAGCTTCTTCCATAGAACATTATTTACACCATGTGCTCATTGCTGTATTCATATGTGGCTGTTACTAAGCACTGCAGTGTTTATGTTCTGCTCTTGTTGTCGAACATTGGGCGGACATTATTTTAAGTCACTAGGGGAGGTACTTACTTTGTGTATGTTATGCTTCACACTACACACTCAAGTTAAACAACTCTGAGCTCTCCACCCATGTCAGTAACATTCCTTCATACAACCATTTTTCTCATTCCTCATTTCTCAAGTTCTCCAAAGAAACTCGAACGCTCCTTGTCATCCAAATACAGGCTTCACGGTAAAATACTAATGAAAAGCAAAGCTGAAGTATTTAATCTGACACCATGTCTCACTATAAACATATCAGGCACGCCTCCACTTGAATTACTGTCCATAGCTGATAGCAGTGAGAAATTTCTCTTTAATGAATCACAAGGCACCATGCTTTAGATAACCCATGAACATGCCTTCTACAGCAAGTAAATGATGACTTGTCCATCAGTACCTCATATTCCGTTTCCATTCCTTGAACTTCCTCAGACACAACACAGGAGGTTGGATATGATCAGGACATCCTCTATGTGTAACTAAGGAAGCCACTAGATACAATATAGTGATTTCTCCTGGTAATAGTGGTATGCTATAACCATTTTAGCTTTATAGTGTTTTATGTTATATTATGGGTTTTTTAGTGATTAATAACCACTGTCCATGTATTAAATCCCTGTAACACAAATTACAGAATTCACCACCCACAATGCAGCTAAAGGTTGGTTTGCTAAATCAACACAAAGTTCTGTTTATTCCTTTTTTTTCCACATGGGCTCCACAAATGTTGGTGCTACCAACATGTGACTACAATGTTTTTGCTTATGGCTTGTGGTTACACCTCAAACAATCTCAATTACCGCTCACTGTTTCCTTTTATCGCATTATTCACACCGTCACTCTGTCACAGACACCAAAGCCTTAAAACACCTTTTTCCACAGTGATATATAACCTTTTTTTTGTTTTTCTCCCATATCAAATGTAATAGTGTGTATGTGAATCTGTTGGGTTTTAGCTTATTAATCAACAGTTTTCTTTCTTTTTGTTCTTTTTCTTTCATTAAGAGTATTCATTGTGTTCTGTATTCCTTCTGCTATTCAAAATGGTTCCAAAATGAGTAGTGAATACTCATGATGTAACACGACAGGAAGGAAATTATTGCTTTTGACACAAATATTTGAAGAATTACATCACATTACTATGCTATGTAGTGTAATTCTGATATACTATATACTAGGTACTTTGTTTATATATTCTTATATAGTTATATACTATATTATATCTAAAGGTGTAAAAATGTGTGTCCTTTTCTATGTGGTAGGTTTCTTAAGCATTCTTCTCCTTTGCCTGAAAAAATAGCCAAGGTGGCATAAGTGCATGCGGGTCAGAATAGAGGTCTTCAGACAATTTTATTAAAAAAATTTTAACTTGCCAGTGTGTACACAACAACATATAAATTAGATCACCATTTATATACAAAGCTACGTTTCAATTTTTTAGACATATGATTGATTTCATCTTGTGGTTCCATCCAATGTTTTTAACACATGACACCAAAATATTACCCTGTGAATGTATATCTAATAAAAAAAACTGAATCACTTTTCACAGTTTTTTCCCTGTATATTCTGTATTTGTACATTTTTAATTCCCCATTCTCTGTTTAACAAATTAAAAATGAAGGGTGTTGTGGCAGTTATTTTCATAAAAAAAAAAACAATATACTACAACCAGATCGAACAGATTAGACAGTTAAGAAGTCAGCAGAAAACAGTGTGCTGACATGTGATAACACTTTTAAAGGGTGTATACGTGCGTGTAAATTCTGAGCCCTTCCTATAAAGAACAGTGGTCTTGTTTTATGGCCCATGCACCCAGGCTAATTAGTTGTAAAAACAAAGCTTCTCACCTTTTTTTTTACCTTGAGGTTTTCTCAAATGTAGAAGTGGTGCAGCATCATCTGTCTAGTTTTCTTAGTTGAAATGTTTGTTATTAGCAATCTAATTGATAAGAACCCAAAGAAGGAGCAAAAAGAAAAGAAGATACTATGGTTCCAGGGAAGGGAGCAAGTGAGCAAAAGGAGAAAGCACATGTGTGGAGGAGGAAAAGGGCTGAAAGGCAGGGTTGTTCACAACTATGATCTCAAATTTCATGTGATGTCACACATACTACTGAAGTCACTTCGAGAGCAAGTTTAAACAGGATAGAGTGCTTTTCCCTTTGGTTATGTCTATGCGTACAATGCAAAAATATAACCTGTATTTTATTAGTTATATATAGTTATATATCAATAATTACTTTTTTATTTCAAAAGGTCGTGTTGAGTTTTAGACTTTATTAGGTTTTCTAGTTTATGACTTGCCTAAACTGGTGCTTGTAATTCTGAATTTATTTTAATGTGAGTGAAATAATAAAAATACTGTACATGCAGATTCCTCACTGACTGAATGATTTTACTTCATAATGATTTTAGGTGAGGAATTAGTTTCTTTCCTGTTGCCTGACAATATATTATATTACTGTTAAATAGGAAAACACAAAAGAGGACATTTGTCCCCCAGATTATTTACCACATAAAAATAATAATTATATAAACACAAATGTAATTTTAATTACTTTTTTGGGCCTATTTCTAAAAATTAAAGCAGCCTGGTAACATACAAATTTCTATGACATTTCAGAAGATACTACCTTAAAGAGTAAGGTATCTCTGACTGGAACCTAAGTTGCAGTTTGTTTTTCCTCCCCCATTCAACTAAATGACTGTGCCATATGTTGGAAACCTGAGGTTACTCAGAGAGGTCCACCATCAAGTACACTGAGATTTTTTTTGTGTGTAAGGTGAGCAACAGAGAAGTAAATAGGTACTTCGTACTCACTTGCATTTTGTTGAGTATTTCCCCTCCTCAGTTCATGAGAGTCAGCCATGACTTTTTTCAGAACAGATGATTGTTTGTTTCATCTGGTTTCAGATGGATGATCTTTAGAATCATATACTGTAATATGGAATGTGGAATTAAAATGTATCCTAAATAAATTCATGGGAAATGAGGGGTTATTGTTGGTTCTGATTTGTTTAAGGGCGATGTAGTGGAGTTCCAGGCACGGAAGCTTCTATGTGGAGTTTGCATGTTCTCCCCATGCTTGTGTGGGTTTCCTCCAGGTACTCTGGTTTCCTCTCACAGTCAAAAGACATACACATTACTGTTCCAAATTGACCCAGGGTATGAGTGGTTGTGTGTGTTACCCTGCGACGGTCAGGTCAGCTGTTCAAGCTGAGCCCTGCCTTTTCCCAGTGTCAGCTGAGATAGGATCCATCCTCCCTGCGACCCTAGTAGAATTAAGCAATTCGGCAAATGAGATTAATTATGAGACTGAGTGAGTGATTTGTTTAATTACAGACAGACCAGAGTTTAAAATTTGTTATTACTTCAATCAACGGGGCAGTGGTGGCCTGGTGGTGGGGTGCTGGATTACTGATCCCAAGGTCGGGGGTTCAAGCCCCCCTGTCAGCGGGTTGTCACTGCTGTCCCCCCCAGTGCAGCTAACCTGGTCATCAAATGCCAGCCATGTCTCTCACTGTCTATGGTGGGAGGCACGTAAAAGAACCATTGCTGATTTTCGACAAGAGTAATAGCCGTCAGCGTGTTTCTGCCCTGCGATGGCCTGGCGAGTTGACCAGGGTGTACTCTGCCCTCACCCGGATTAGAATTAAGCCATTCAGAAAATGAATGAATGAATAATACTTCAATCAAATATGTACACATTACCCTACAAAAATATGATTATTACAGAATACTGTGATACTAATATAAAAATATAAGTGTGCTTTTATTGTACCTATATTATAAACTGAAACCCAGACAGGCACTAGGAGAGCATGTAATCTACATACTAAACGGTCCAGTCAGACGCAACATTTAAGCTCAGAGCCTTGAGGCAACAGTGCCAACCACTGCACAGAGGAAACTACTGCACCACCAAACTGCCCAGGTTTCATACCATATAATAAAAATATATTTTGATGATCACTTTTAAAATATACGAAAAATTCTAAATTGGCTAGAAATAAACAGTTAGTGAAATACATGTACCAATAATTTCTGATTTATTCTAACCCTAGATGCTTCTGAGGCTGAAACTCTTATAGCTGAAGGAGAACTTTCATCAGTTACTTTTAAATAAAATTTTATGACCATATTGTTAACACGCATAGCCCTACAGTGCAAACATACAGCCTTTTATATGATTGCATTGTTTACTGGGCCTGCCTTGAATAAGAGTTCTTGCGCTCAGATGAGGAATGTATTAATAATTGGATTATTCTTGTGGTAATTGGCCTAAAATTTGTACAGAAAGGTAAAGGAATGAGATTACACCATCCAACGCAAGCTTGGACGTTATGCTTCAGTATGGTCCGGCACAGTAACTCGGATGACTATGTCATCTGCGCTAAAAAAATCTTTAAAGATTCCCTGCATGCAGACAATAATCTGGATCAGTGTCAAAATTTAATCAATTGCTCCTTGTATCATTTCTCACTCACCCAGCAATTTTCATCAAAATCCGTTCGTACGTTTTTGAGTAATGTTGCTAACAGGCAGAAAAACAAAGAAACAAACTAACGCTGGTGAAAACATAACCTCCTTTTTACTCGCACTTCGTAAAGCACTTTGTTATTTTATCTGTAAAAGGTGCTATATAAATAAAGTTTACTTACTTACTTACTTACTCACTCACTCACTCCTTGGCAGAGGTTTTAAGCAGTTTCGCAAATGAATGAATGAATGAATTAATATTGTTTGTCCTCTATTCAGCCATTTATTTCTATGCCTTTACCAATTATCCCAGATGATTTTGGAACAGAGGCGGGGTACACCCATGACATCAAGGGGCTACACTCAACTTATCAAGGGGCTAACAGAGAGAAGTAAACAGTCATTCATACCCATTGGATTCCAGACCATTGCAGGGCCAACACACACAACCATTCACACTCCTAATGTGCATGTCTTTTAAGTGTGGAAGGAAACTGGAATACCCCAGAGTAAACCCACACAAACACAGAAACATTCATCGAACTCAGGACCTTCTTGCTGCAAGGTGGACATGCTAACCACTACACCACCATATCACCCTGTTTCAATGCATTTTGTTTCCTTTATGGGAAAGTATGACGTAATAAATGTAAAAACATCTGGCAGCACTTTATTTGAGTGGCAGATGTTTTTATAAGCTGTTACTATGATGTTGATGTTACAGCAAATAATCATGCACTAAACAGATTTACTAACATGCTGCTTTATTTAATTTAATTTGCATTTCGTTTTATTTTCCTCATTCCAGCTGTTCCTGTGTTACGTGTTTAGACGTAATTTTAAGTATTTCAAGAAAAATGCGTACGTGCTTCAACATCTTTTGAGTCATGAGACTTGAAGTACCACGGCATTGTGGGAAATCGTGTTTTGATGCCACATTTTTAGAAGAATTATAGAAGTTATTGCTGGTGCGATAAAACTTCATATCCCAGAGTGCACTGCGGCGGACACTCCTGCTCATATGACTTCCTGTTCTGTTTTAGCCAAAAAAATATATACTGAACGCAAAAAGCGTGGATATTCTTGGATATAGTTTCTTCTGGAGTATTGAGCATAACACTAAACATTATATGAATTCATATTTTACAGTTTAATCATGGGAATTCAGTGGTTGTTGTTTGCTAGCGCGAGTTGTTTACCTTAGTTAGCCGCCGTGCTACTACCGTACAGTGGGACAATGCTAATGTCTGTTAGCACCGAGCGAGTACACACAGCCATATGATCGTCATTTGGTTGAATGTGGTGGGGAATCTGGTACTATTTGAAGATTTATCAGCGTTATTCTAATATTATTTCGTCATGGAGGAAGTTGACAGGATTTTGATCCATTCTCTCAAACAGGCTGGCACGTAAGTTTTGAAAATTAAATGTCAAATTTCTCAACCTGCTATGCTATAGATCACTAACCTGGAGCTACAAAGCATTTCAGTTTCCTCACTTGTGTCATGAAATCCTTTCTCTTTGTGAATATTACTGGTATGTTCATGCCGTTTGTAACTCCCTTGTTTGTGTCTCAGTAGATTCCATCACTTGGGAGTCAGACCTTACTGCTTTAAAGCATTTTCACCTTTATTCAGCTGAAATTGCTTTAATTTCTATACAATCTAAATAACAGTCTGCTGTCATGTCTGTATGTTCATGTATGTGCAGCTCTGATCACCTTCTACTTCACCTTCAGAATCTCTGTCATTCTAAATGCTATAATATTTCTTGTTAAACCTCTTGCATATGTTCTCTGTCCTGCAGCGATATAGACGAAGATGTGCAGAGTGTTAAGCAGTTCTCCAGTGAACTCATAGTGCAGGCAGTGGTACGATGCTTGCGTGTGATTGATCCGGCCGTGGGTAGTGGAATCTCGCCCACGTTGCCTCCTGGTATGTCTGCTCGCTTCAGGGTGGGCATGAGCCTGGCCCAAGCCTGCCAGGTGAGAATTAAGAATTTATTTATTTTTGTCCTGAACTAGATTAAAGGTAGGGCTACATGATATACTGCTGCATGTTTGGTATGAATTATCAGCACTTCTGCAAAGAACATTAAACTACTGCATCCGAGAGTGAACAGGACATGTCTTGTCATGCATAATGATTGGCCCTGGGCTTTATTTATGATTAACATGCTGTATGGACAAAGTCTTCTGGACACCTGATCATCACAACCATGTGGAAGCACCCACTTGTATAGAAGTAAAGTCGTAGTAGTATAATTTTCCTTCACTGGAACTAAGAGGCCCAAATACGTTTCAGCATAACAATGCACTTGTACTCAAAGAGAGGTCATTGAAGACATTGTTTGCCAAGGTTGGAGGGGAAGACCGTGAGTGGCGTGCACAGAACCATGACCTCAACCCCACTGAACACTTTGAATAAAACCGGAACACCGACTGTGCACCGTGTCTCCTCGCCCAACATCGGTGCTTGAACTACCTAATTGTCATGTCGCTGAATGAACAGATACTGACTCTTCAAAATTAGTGGAACGCCATCCCAGAAGGGTGGAGGATATTATAATTATTATAACATAGGATATTCAGAAAGCTCGAATGGGTATATGGATCAAGTGTCCACATACTGTTGGCTATATATTGATTAGGGTTTTATTATTATTATTATTATTATTATTATCATGAAGTATGCCTGCTCTAAGACCACTGGTTTGCTAGACTTTTTTTGGACTGTCATTTCTTCAGATGTTTGCCTTAATGTCCTGTGATGTTGATGTTATGTGTGATGTTTCTATTACAAAGATGTGCACATTAGGTCAGCTGGCTACTCTAAATTGCCCCAAGGTGTGAATGGTTGTTTGTTTCTGTGTTAATTCTGGAATAGATTGGTGACTTGTTTACAGAGTGTACCCCACCTCGCACCCTAAGTCAGTTAGGATTGGTTCTGGCTTTCCCCTGATCTAAAGGCATAAGCGGTATAGATAATGGATGGATTTATTAATATTTATTACACACAGATAGGGCTGAGTATAATACTAAAATAGAACTAATAATTGAGTCCATATGAATGATGGATTATGTCCATAAAATAAATCTTTGGTGAGTGTGTCAGTGAAATTTATTCTGCAGTTGAAGGGGTCTCTGTCTGCAAAAATAAGTAATAATGAGAGAGAGAGAAAGAACCTTTTATACAAAGAATTTCAACTTCAATTGCATAGGGTTTGGGCTTCACAGTGGAGTAGTGATTAGCACGTCTTCCTCTTAGCAACAATGTCCTGGGCTCAGCGAGGACGTTTCTGCGTGGAGTTTCGTCTGGGTTCCCTGGTTTACTCCTACAATCCAAAGACATGTGTGACAGTGAATGGTTGTGTGCGTGTGTTGGTCCTACACTGGTCTGGCGAGCTGTACAGGGTGTACCCTTCCTCACCGTCAGCTGAGATAGGCTGCATCTTAATGCACAGGGTTCCTCAATAAAAGTAGAGGAACAGACTTTAGTAAATTGGTTACTATTTTGAAGTTAGTGTCTGTCATTTAAAAATATCTGAATGTATACTGATGATATAGTTTTTGAAGAGGAGGCTCACAGTGGAGGTGATTGATGGAGAGCTTGTGGAGGAAGTTCAACATAATAATAAAAATGAAAATGCATCTCCGGGCCACCTACAGAATAAAGCATTTTATCTCTTATTCTTGAGAGATGATTCATTACTGAGGGATTTCCGAACTCCATTTATCTCATTCCTTTTTTTAATATAGTTATCATTGCTTAAATCTCATTTAAAAGAACCAGATGATTTGATGGCGTCTCTCATCTCTCTGTAGGACTTGGGGTATAAGGGAGAGATTGGCTACCAGACGTTTCTATACAGTAATGAACCGGAGATCCGCTCTTTACTCATGTTCCTGGTGGAGAAGTTGCCGAGAGAAAGTGCAGAGGTGTCTGACCAGCCAGCAGGTATAAAACTAAATGATCACAGTGTCACAGATAAGAGTCACTGGAAAACTTATCATTAAAATCATGTGTTAAAGACAATAACAATGAGTTATATTTAAGAGTTGCACATCATTAATGCTGTATTTGTTCAGTGTTTTCTAAAGTAGTGTCAGTAATTTTTGCTTCCAAAAGTATTGGGAATCTTGAACATAAGTAGTATCTTATGAGGAATATCAACAATAGAGGCATGCTGCCTCATTTATCAAGCACTGAGCCACCACTGCCCACAGTTTATTTTATATTTAACTATAGGGTTTAGGGTCTCTCTACTCCAGCACTTGGTCAGTTCTTGTTCTGATAGAAGAGTATTAGTAAAACATTTATAACTATCTCGCTCTGAAAATGTTTACATTTGTTTTCATTAAGAAAAAGCCATATTATAAATTATTGACTTTTCAATGGGATTTGAAAACTTATTTCACTTATGAAGTTCCCTACATCAAAACAAGGATACAAACATAAAGCAGAACCAACCAATTCTGATCTCCTGGACCTAACCTGAAGAAAACCGAGTATGACGTCTGGTAGTATTCGACTCGAAGTCTTAGTAAGAATAAGACGGCTTGTTTGAAGACTAATTTAACGTTTTCATTTTTTAGCATGAACCACTAATTAAATGTCTTTATTTATGTATGCGGAATGTCCTATTATTTTAAGTCTTAATTTTATCCCAAGGCTATGCAAACTTTTTGAACTCCGCCATGTGTGTGCTTGTGTTTTGGAAAATGTCCAAAATCAACTCCATTCATCGAAGTGATAAGCTTTGTGTAACGGTGGTTTTGATGCTGTTTTTAGTTCAATAATACTCTATTGTTTAAGTTAGATCAACAATTCAAAGGGGATCCAGGATGGTTTATTTTTTTGCACTAAACCTAAATATAACAGTTTTGTAAAGCTGTACAATTTAGGACTATAGTTTCAAAGGCACACATCACAGACACAGTGGTGGGAGTTACCGGATTTTGCCTGATCATTTAATGCATGCTGCGTCTTGATTTGAGGAAGACTCGCATTCCTGAAATAAATAGAAACATCCAGCTTGTTTTACCTTTGCTTCCCTTGTTCCCTTGTTTCTTATTACATTTTTTTTTCTTTTTTTAGGAAAGTCTGCTCTCCTGCAGAAAGCCATTGCAGCCCAGATTAAAGCTCAGCTAGCATTGCCTTGGCTCCCTCCATCCTGCCGACTGCCCCTGCACCATAGAACCCAGGTACACCATGACCACTGAGGGTGGGCTGCAGTGTTTTTGATGCATGTATAATAATAAAAAAAAGGATATTAATGAAATTTGTCTGAATCATATTGATGGATCCAGGTTGCTTTTGTAACAATAGTAATAATGAGGATTGGTTTTTAGGGTCCTGGTCCATGTCACAGTTTCCGTGCCCAGCCACTGAGTCTACCATACTCACTGAAAGTTCCTGCCAAGAAACAGTCTAAAGGTACATTAATCTTTTTCTTATTTACTCTGTTCAAATTGTTGTAGACAGATTTTACAGAGAAAGCGATATTCTGATTCTGGAGCCATCAAGTGGCAGACCACAGTCTGGATGAGGAGCAAGAAAACTATTTCACTCAGCAGACAGAACAAAATACCTGGAAAAATTCCTGTTGCTAAAAAAAAAATCACAGTATTAAATGTAGTTTTGAAAACATAAACGCGGCTTCTGTAGCCGATCTAATGGAAAGTCTTCCCAGAACAGCAAAGAGGACTAAATCTGGAATGCGGTGGCCAAAAAGTGCATGTGACTGTTGGTCAGGAGCCTCATGGACAAACACTGCACACAAAAACTTTGGTAGTGGATCTTGATGAACTTAGAAACACCATTCCTTCAGGTTTTCATTTCCCTACACGTAACGTGCCACAAGTACTCCTGTAAGTACAGAAGCATGTTAGACTGCTTTTTTTTTTTCTTCTTCTTTTTTTTATTCACAGTAAGATTCACAGAACACCCAGCAGCACAATACCAATAATAAAAGGTCTCGTTTATAAAGCAGCTTTCACAATCCCAAGGCCACATTACAGCCACTTGTACAAAATTTATTTATTTATTTATGTGTGTATGTATGAAATTTACAACACAAGGGATTGACAAAGGTTTGGGTGAGGTGGATTTGAAACCTGCGTAAATGCATTCGCATAAGAAGTATGTTTTATATATTGGGCTTGTGGAAAATACGTGTGTACAATGATCATATGAAAGTGACCCGACTTTTGCAAGGCAAAAAAAAACTTGTATGATAGGCCTGTCATATTTGGTTGATTTACGACCGCTGGATTGCTCAACCTAACACTGTTGTAAAAATGTTGTAGGATACCTGTGGGTATATAAGGATTATTACTAGAAAAATGTATTATAATGTAATAGACACATCAGGGGTAGCAAAAAAAGCATATGAAATGAATATGTTTGTTATAATAACAGAGCCGTAGGATATCAAGCACGTCTCATAACAGACCTCGGAAATGGACCCAAGTCATTTTTCTTTTCATGCTTAAAATTTCTCAACAGCATTTTTGGTCACGTCAAAGGCAAAAAGGTTTTGCATGACACACCCACATCTGTCCTAAAATGTACACAATTTTCTGTCTTCGACCTGTTGTATGCCTGCTAGGACAGGGGCTTTATGCTGCAGATAAGACACAAAAGTTTCCTGCGAAAAAGTCGCGTTCACACAAAGTGCAAAGCAAATTTTAAAAATAATTGGTGCCCTTTTTCATACCACAACTGTCAGTAGTAAATAAAAGAGTTGTCTACTAGTGATCTGTGTAACGTCATTTATAATTATGTAAAGAACGAGAAAGTTTTGTGTACACCCTTTGTTGTAATGACAGTTTTTCTTTCAAGAGTTATAGATGACAGACATATACGGACACGTGCATACACACTCACATTCTCACTCACTCTCTCACATACAGACAACCAAATGAGAACCAGGGAGCATTCATTCATTATTGTGTACACTGAATTTTAGGTCATGAACTGCTCACCCAGTTTGCCACTTGTCATTTCTGCTGGTCGTTCATAGTGTTGTGAGAACCACTATCAGTCAATGTGTGACATCCATGCTACGTGATGTGATTGGTTATTATTGGTGCAGAAGCTCAGAAAAATGAACCTCCTTAAAAAAGGGGTTTTTTTTGTTTGTTTTTTAGCTGTGTAGGATTAGCGTTCCGTGTGAAAGTACTTCTGAGAAAAATATCTTATTGATGTGCAAAATAATTTCATGAAATACACAAGCGATAACACTGTCTTGCTTTTCCATTCATTTGTTTAGCTAATTAATAATGAAGGACATTAAAGAGGACAGTGTGCTAGAAAATCTTTTTTTTTTCCCCTTACCTTGGAAAGTAGCACCTCCACCTCTTTCTTACTGATTTATTTAGTTATTTATTAATTTTTTTTTCAGTAATTAATTTTTTTGTCTGATAAGAAGATTGCTTTTGCCATTTGTCCTGAATATGAAGAGTGGTGTAGCCCTCACTACTCACTGAGCATTACAGTTGGTTTAACTGAAAGAGGTGAGAGGATGGATTGTGGTGCTTGTGCGCTTGCCCTTGAAGTGAAATGAAAGGCAAGCCTCCCAAACTCTCCTGTTACACATGGGCATATGCATATTTTCATTATCGGGTGGTTTTTACTTACAGTTTTAAAGTTGCAGCCTGCTAGAATCTGTTCGATAGTTTTCATTAGCCAGTTTGAAAAAGCCGCTTTCACTCTTGCAAGAGTGCAAAAACAAGAATAGGACGTGAATCTACCAGTTCATATAAGGCATGTTAATGTAAATAATAAAAGTATACAGATATTAAAATGACAAGTCGCATGTAAATTAGTGAACTTCTGAATGAGATTAACACAGGCACAAATACAATTTAAACACGCTTCCATTTGTATACATCAAACAAGAGTCTGATCACACATGAATGAAAGGGATGCTGCACCACGTATTCACATGTAAATTGGTTCCATAATGCAGTGGGAAACAGGGTGAGCACTACGTTTCCATTTGTGATAAGACACAGATTCATGAAACAGCGCAGTTTAATAGAAACAGACATAAACTATGCATGCAAGCTTTTATCAAGTTTGGGGTTCATTTCACTTTAATTTCTGGTTGATTTAAGATGTAATTAGAAAATGTGTGTGGAATTCTTTTGTTCACACAGCTCATGTATGTGATTTATTTTTGGTTATTTTTATCTTTTTGTGGTGCATAAGCAGCTTTACACGTACGTTACGTTTCAGTATACAGTGTACGGAAATTTTGAGCAGGAGGTCCAGGGTGTCCACAAAGTTTTGGCTGTGTATTTTGTGAGTCATCTATTCAGGGTGTGATTCATAAACAATAACTTGAGAACATGAAGCAGCAACACGATGACCGAAAACACAGCCATCCTAATTTTTATAACCATAAATGGTTCAGTATAAAAAGTAATTGTTGTCCATTTAATCATGTAAGTTCCGTATACAGACTTGTGTGAACTTTACCAGATTCATAAAAAATGTTAGTTGAATACCTCAGCTCTAATGCATTTATACATTTCTCTCAGAGGTGAAAGAATACTGGAGGGAGTATTTGCTGCCTGTGACTTCTCAGCCTTCTCAAGCTGCCTCAGTGCCTGCCTCTCTGTTGGAGAACCATGTTTCAGAACTCAGCGCCGCACAGGAGTGGGAGAACGAGTGGAACAGCCAAGGCCTTCTCTCCAGACTCACTCCTGAGGTGCACTCCCGAATCACTATAGACACATGCACATAGCAGTCCTCACGCCAAGTCTGTGATGTCATGTTTACCGAGAAGCATTTCACAGTTTCTTTTGAACAGAAGTGGAATATACTTAATGAACTGGATTTCATGAATACACATGACTTAAATATTCATTTATGAGATATGTACAGTACTTACCTAAATATAATTCAAACATATATAAAAGCATACTTTTTACTTGAGCCCAATCCACACCAAGGACAAGTAAATGTAATTCCAGTCAGTTTTGTCCCTGTTTACCTTTGTTTGGTAAATTTTATGTTCAATCAAATCCATGTCAGTGTATATGCATACTACAACCAGTCGTCATTATAGGAAGACAGCCTATAGGACACATTTGCTCTTTAAATATTTATGAATACTGTTTACAAAGAAAGCCATGTATTTTTTTCTACTTTATTATACTTTTATGAATATATTTTATTTTAATTCAGGAACAATTATGTACTAGACATGAAACCATAGTGGTTAGCATGTTCGCCTCACAGAAAGAAGGTCCTGGGTTTAAGTCCCGGGCTCGGTGAGGGCGGTTTGCATGTCCTCCCTGTGCTTGTCTGGGTTCCCTCCGGGTACTCCGGTTTCCTCCCACAGTCCTTAGACATACACATTAGGCGTATTGGCTGTTCCAGATTTCCCCTAGGTGTGAATGACCGTGTAGGCCATGAACTGGATAGGCTGGAGCCATATAACAAAGAAGTCCTTCTCCAGCTTTGAGTATAGCAGACATGACTGTGACACCAGTGCCAGAGTACGCAGGAAAGACTCGACATCAGTTCCTGGAGCAGTAACTTTCCAGAGCCACATCTACCCCAAATGTGAACTTCTGGAATTATACTTGTTAGCCACACCCCCAGTCCCACCAGCAGTCCAACTGACATCAAACCCGCCGGTGAAATGACGATGCAGAAACAAGACTAAACAAAAGTTTATTTTTTATTTAAAGTGTGGTAATGATGAATGTAATAATTTTAATTGTCTACTATAGATGGTTTGGCATAATTATAATATTGATGTATTGCCCTGTGCGTCTTTCTGGGAACAGTGTTAAATTTGTTGCTGTTTTTCCTCCGTGTCATGGCATAGTGGTGAAAAAAGTAAATATAAACATCTTTAAAGTGCATGCTACTGTTTCCTTGACATTAATTCAACATTCAGGTCTTTCTGCGGTCTTTCTGCGAACCCATCCTTCTGTTGACATTTTACTGCACACTTCATGTTCATGTTCACCCTGTTTTTAACCTACAAGCCGCCCACTTGTCTGTACTGTGGCAATATTCCTGTACCTGAAAAGTCAACAAATGCTAATTCGAGATGATCTTTATAAGAATTTTGTGCTTCTTCTTATGAATGTTGTTTGTGTAAATCAGACAGTGAGGTCGGTTGGAATGAAAATAGTCTTCTCACTGTGCTTCTCATAAACATTTTTTTCAGGATAGTAGCTATCAGAGATCTTACTCATTTTAAATGCAGTTCACATTCTCTCTCTCTCTCTCTCTCTCTCTCTCTCTCTCTCCCTCTCTTTTTCTCTCTCTCTCTCTCTCTCTCTCTCTCTCTCCCTCTCTTTCTCTCTCTCTCTCTCTCTC
>JAOUQZ010000030.1:4657927-4675582 GCA_028564935.1 Neosilurus hyrtlii
GCTGAGATGGGCGCCAGCCTCCCCGCGACCCTAATTAGGAATAAGCGGTTCAGAAGATGAATGAATGAATGAATGAACTTCATGATAGCTTAACTAGAGTGTGCATGCTCAATATATCAGTACCTAACCGTATCACTTCTGCAAATGCTGTTAAAGCCATGAGCTTGATTTTGTCATGTCCGTGCTCACGTGTCCACACAGGCAACCCAATAAATGATGAAAATGGCAGGAAAAATATATTGCATGCGCTGGCGCTGAGTGAACTTGCAAATAAATGCAAACAGTTTTTGAACTCCACTTTTAGGTGGTACCTAAGCCTGGATTTACACTGGGGCCCGATGTCTTACTGATGATATTGAAGGAACTTGGTGGAGTCGTGATGATCTTGAGGGAACTTGGTGGAATCATGATTATCTTAAAGGAATTTGGAATTGTGATAATCTTGAGGGAACTTGGTGGAATCGTGATGATCATGACAATTTTTAACTGTCCAAAATTTTGCCATGATTCATTAAGATTTTTCAGTCGTGATAGAATGTTGAAGTTGTAGTGGAGTGCAGTTGAGCTTAACAGACCTTAACAGATCATAACAGAGCATAACAGACTTTGATGTCCCATTTTAGGGGATCTTGATAAATGGGGAAACATGATTCCTTCAGGTTTCTTCTGTTGGATGCTCCCTGCTTCCTTTTCATCCTCCATTCGTGCTCCAAGCGTGCTCATAAATCGTGGAGCTGCACGCTTTCTTTTTTAATCACGGACATCGTGACACTAGTGTAAATCCAGGTTAAATATTTATATTATTTAAACCAGAAATTTTTCAGTTCTTTCAGTTCTATTTTCTCACTGATTTTTTTTTTCAAGACTTGCAACTTTATGAAATACCCTCAGAGTAATTTCAGTGTTCTTGTACCTCAAACAGTTTACTGGCCCTTTCTACACCTGTACACACACCTAATCATGTGCATATATGGGTGACATGTGTAACAATTACCATTATTCAAATCTGTTATCAGGTGGAGTCCTCCAGAAAGTTATCTGAAATCAAAGACCTTCATGACAAAATCCGACAGTCTGCCGAAGAAGCCAAAAAGAAGGAGAGCCTGTATAAGCAGCTGGTATGGGAGGAAATAATTATATTGTAATATTAATTGAAAATATTCTATTAAAACTCATTTCGGGTACATATTCAGTAAAATTCCTCCTGTTTAAAAAATAATGCAGATCACAGAGTATGAGACTTTGCCTAAAGATGTCTCTCGCTCTGCCTACACCATGAGGATCCTGGAAATCGTTGGCAACATTAAGAAACAGAAGGAGGAAATCACAAAGGTCTGTATTTATATCTGAATTGCTCAGTCCCTGTCCAATACTGATCGAATTACATTTTTTTAATGTAATTTTATAAATACATTGGAATTGCTGAAGTTTGAACTGTGTTCAGTAGCTTTGCTTGTGTATGGCAGATTTTGTCGGACACTAAAGGCCTGCAGAAAGAGATTAATGGACTTACAGGAAAGCTTGACAGAACGTTTGCTGTAACAGATGAGCTGGTTTTTAAGGTAAGCCCTCAGTGATTGTGTAGCTGAAATGGTGGTGGGGGAGATACTTATTTTTTCTGTGTTTCTGTTTTTATATTACAGGATGCCAAAAAAGATGAATCTGTTCGTAAATCGTATAAATACCTGGCTGCCCTACATGAGGTAAAGGCACACTGAAAAGCTCTGATCAGCAGCACAAGTACGAAACACAGTTACACACAGTGGATATTATTTAAACCTAGAGTAAGCAACACCTGTGTGCCTGATGCTACATGCAGTTATTTAATCAGCCAACCATTTCACATTGCTCAGTTGTACTCTGTACCCACTGTAGCCTGAAAACCTTGTTTCTGTTTAACAGGCGTGAAACCTGATGCTCCTGATGCTGTTCTCTTTTGTTTTTCTGTTGCATGCTTAAAGATTTAGTGTGTTGTGCATTTTGAGATTGATTTCTGCTTTCTCTGATGATAAAGAGAGGTTGTATTTATGGTACCAAAGCCTTCCATCCTATCTGCTTAAACTTGTCTGGACAAGAAATGCCACTCACTGAATGTTTCTGATGTTTTTGCACCATTCTTGGTAATTCCCAGTGTGCTAATGTGAAACTCACTCAACATCTATGCCACCCAGTCACTGAGATCACATTTTGCTCTGCTTAGATGTTTGAGGTGAACATTAATAGAAGCTTTTGACCTGTGTCTGCATGATGTCATGCATTTTACTGCTGCCATTGGATTGGCTGATTAGATAATAGCATAAATGACCTAATAAATTGGGGAGTGAGTATATTATAAATACAGTTATTCTATCCATACCCACTGGATATGAGAAATTGCATTCTGATTGGCTAATCTACTACAAGGATATCACTACATATACCTTTAATACACACACACACACACACACACACACACACACAAATGAAAGCATCCACATGTGGCTTTCCGTGACTCTTACTCTTTCTTTGATTAACTTTTGTCTTTCTCAGAACTGCACCCAGCTTATTCAGACCATTGAGGACACGGGCAGCATCATGAGAGAGATTAGAGATCTAGAGGAACAGGTTTGTCAAATTTACACTTTATAACCAATGTGTTGTAATATAATAATAATAATAATAGTATTATTATTATTATTATTATTATTATTATTATTATTATTATTATTATTATTATTATTATTATTATTATTATCATAATCATCATCCAATCACATTTTTAATTCTTCTAAATCAGGAACATTAGTATTTTAGGTGGTGTAGTGGTGAGGACGTCCACCTCACGTCAAGAAGGTCCTGGGTTCAAGTCCCAGGCTCAGACATTTCTGTGTCCTCCCCGTGCTTGCATTAGGCAAGTTGGCTGTTTCAGATTTCCTCCCCGTGACCCTAATAGGATAAAGCCGTTCAGCACATAAATGAATGAATAACATGACCCACGATCCGCAAGTTTAGACTGTATAGCGATGATGAGCCATTTGTTTGTTGTATCTTAACAAACTTAATACACTGATTACTCTGTGTGTGTGTTTGTGTTTATGAAAGAGAGACAGACAGAAAAGAGAGAAAGTGTGTGTAAGGTGAGCTAGTAATACCAGGCTCGAGAGTAACTAGGCAAATCCACCCCATCTGCAATTTTTTTTTTTAGTCAACTGAACTGAACCTGTCTAACATGTGGATTAAGCCTCAAGCACCCAGACTCCACCCCTCAACCTAAACCAAATGGAATATTTCAGTGAAGTCAGATTGTGTGGTGGAAAGTTTGCAGTGTGTGAATGGGCAGTAACCAGACTTAATTCTCTTTGCATTGGCTAAAATTGATGGGTCACTGCTAAAGTCCTTGAAATATAGCTAGTTTTCCCCTCAGTACAATGATCAATTTTGCTGCACTGTTCTTCATTATTTATACTGATTTGTGGAAAATATTTTGCTAAAAGTGAAATGAAGGCCAAGCCTTCCAAATATACTGTTTTCATTATCAGGTGTTTTTTTTTTCCTTACAGTTTCAAAGTAACTATGGTTTGCATTAGCCATTTAGAAAAGGCTGAAATCATAAGAACCGGACACGAACATAAAATAAGAGTGTATCGATATTAAACTAACAAGTCACATAAAAATTTATGAACTTGTGAATAAAATAAAACTAGGCACAAATACAAGTCCAAAGCACTTCCATTCACACACATCAAACAAGCGCACATTCATGTATGAAAGAAAAGAATACTGCATCGTGTATTCATTATGTACATTAGTTCTGTATTACAGATAAAAACACAGTGCTCAGTGTCACCCCTCTGTGTGCAGAGTTATTGGTCGTTTTTATTTTCTGCACGAAAAAAGGTGCATGAAAGAGCGTGTTCTAATAGAAACAGATATAAACTGTATATGCCACCTTTAATTAAGTTTGGGTTTAATATATTTTTAATTTTCCACTGGACTGAACTAAAAATAAAAGATTAGCAATACTTCACTTTGCACTCATTATTATAATGTATATCAGGATGCTGTCAACATTGAAATAATGGTGTGAATATAAGAATTATATTTCCACTGCTCAGTGTCTTATCCCTCTTTCTGTAGATCGAGACTGAGAATGGTAAAAAGACTGTTAGCAACCTGGAGAAGATTCTGGAAGACTACAAAGCTATTCGACAAGAAAACTCTGCCCTCGCTGCTAAGATAAGAGACGGCTAACTCAAACGCGGATCTGTTTACTGGGACTATGCAGACACTATGATCGGCTCGAAGGGTAAAGCTAGTGTCACTCCATCTCCAAGCTCATGGGCCGTCCATGATCTCCATTAACTCCAACCTGAACACCTACAAAGCGGTTTTTGGCTGGAGATGTGGACACAATACTCTTTTGTATCAAAATGACAAATTTAGTTTGTTGTGAAAATGTTGGCACCATTTGAATGTATTCTGATCTTCTGCTTTCTCCCTCGTTTGGCCTTGACTACAGCGGCTCAAGGAGGATAGGTACAAACGCTTCGCCTGCAAATACACAATGACAAATTAATTGTGTAGCCAAAAATATCCATTAACTGTGACACTTGATTGTTTTGTACTAGTCAACATGGCTAATGAGAGCACTGGAATATTACAGCAATATGCTTCAACTTGGGAAGTTATGGGTTAATTAAAAAAGATTTTCAGTGGGAGGTATCTTACGGTAGAGTCTTTGCTGTGTAAGAGCTTGTATAACATCTACGTACTGTCTTGCACATTGTTTTGAGCTGCAATATGAATTTGCAAGCAGTCACCTAAAATCAGTGTGTGCCTCTGATTCTCAGCAGACACTCTATTTGAGTAGTGTATAATTTCTTTCTTTTTTTTTTTTATGATAAGCCGAGAACAGCATGGATTGTTTCCTACATCTCACATGCTGAGAGAATTAGGACTAACTATATTTCCAATCAAGTATTATCTCTATGCTTTTTGTAGATAGAGTCTCTAATCAGTTTCATTTTAGAGATACCATACACACAAAAACAATGGTTGCCAATTTTTTTTAAATGAGTGTCTTGTGTGGATACTTAGTCAAGTCAAACAAATCAATTGTCCATGTTTGTATGTGTCGGAAATTTGCATTACCTGTGTCAGAAGAATTGACTTAAAAATAGGAGGAGAATAAATAATTTGGCCCTGTTGAATGTTTAAAATTAAGCCTTTTTTCCACAAAGGAATGATTTAGAAAATGCAGCTTATTTTATACCATTGTGAAAATCTTGTCACTCATTTGATTAAAACAAATGCAGAAAGAAGTATTCGTGAAATGTATGTAAACCTTTTGTGTACTTTTGCATACTGATATAATAATACAAACATTAATATGCCATGTGTTTGTATTTCCTTTAAATAATTTCTTTTTGTGTGTTAATGTAGGAGAAACATCCTCAAACACAGAAGTGAGGTAGAAAGATAAGGTTTATTGATTAAGGTGTAGTGTTGAAGACGGTGTGCGTGAGGGTACGTTCATCAGCAGAGCTACTGATCAGTAAGAGAGTGCAAACCATGGATAAGAATACAGACACAGGAAACATTTGTGTAATTCTTATCAGTTTCCTGAAATGTTGAAACAGCTGATGTTTCAGGACAAAACAAGCGTAGTTTGTAATTGGAAAATCAGCACGTAACCCCTGCAAGACTACAACAATTCTGACATGGTTTTTTCTATCACTTCTATTCATTTATTTTAGTAAGTTTAGTTTCCATGCAGTGCTGGATACAGAAAGGTGGGGAAGGAAAAGTTTATTGTATCAGAAACACACAGATTATCTCGTGAAAAGTTAAGTCCCTCTCATGTAAAGGAATATATTTAATAAAGATTTTCATAATTTATGTAATCATATTCAGTCACATGCAAAAAAAAGTAGATTTAAAATTATGCAATAAGTAATTGAAAAAAAATTTTTGGTTTAATCTGACATAATCTATTAAACCTTTAAGTCCATAAAATCAGAATCCGGTTCTCCAGATTAGGTGCCACTGATTAGGACCTGCTGCAGGTGTAACTGGTCTTATTTAAAGCTTATATTTAGGGCCTAGTTTTTGATACTAAAGTGTGTGGTGACATCATGCTACGGTCTGAAGGGCTCACTAAGGATTTCAGGATGCCAATTTTGTGGATGCCTATGAGTCATTCATTGTTTTTAAGAAGATTTGAAATAAATAATGCTACTTTAAGTATTTATAATTATCTACGCATTGTAGATTTTAAATGACTTGCTGTCCTAGAAAATTTATCCTGAAAGCAAGTGTTTCATGTGAAAAAAATGTCTCTGTGAACCTCAAACTTTCATCATAGGATCTGCAGTTAATTATTGCAACTGCTGGTGTGAAAGTGCAGATGTCTGCAAAGAGGAGAGACAAATGTGACCTATATGGGTGGCATACCAGGATAAAGCCTTTGAAGTATAAAAAGAACGTTCGAGCAAGACTACAGTCTGCAAATGGCTATATGGCAAAGAAAATATGGGTGGTCCAAAATGCCATTACATGCAAGAAAGCCCACTAACATCTTGTAGCTGAAAGAAGAAAAATGGAGCAATCTAAAGTCAGAGACTACAGGAGGTTACTTTTGCTAAAGGGGGTAATAGCTGCTGGGGCCCACGGTGTAATTCTACTCTCCACAGAAGAATATTATATATCTGTTGATATTTTTATTGGCTCAGTTATTAAGCTATTTTTGCATTATTATTATTTTTGATTAAAAAGCAAATTTTCCTTGTGGTTTTTGTTTCTTACCTCTCAGCACTGTATTAAGAGTTAAATATTTGATCTTGAAAAAGAATTAAATTGAATATGCTTATGTTTTTTTACTCTTATTTGCATACGATGTTACAGGTTAACTGCAAAACCTTTCTAGCTCAAGGCTAATTCTAAATCTGACCCAGAGTCTGTCTTTCAGGAAAACTAACAATTAACAACGGTGTCCTTACATGCTGTGAAAGATGCCTATAAATATGTAAAATGTAGTATTATTATTACTATTATTTGAAATATATTTTATATACACATTATATAATATATATTATATTTTCAATATACTTCCTGATTATCAGAATTAGTGGTATTGGTTATAGCTTGAAAGTTGGGCTTTTACAGCATTTACCACATCTAGAACGATAGCTTTTACGTATGTATGGTTCTGTGCTCACAGAACTGAAGAAGTCTCTTGTGCAACAGATTCTGAATTGATTCATTGCTTCATGCCCGTGCAGGCATACATGGCACCAGTAATTTTGAACACAGGCAGATATTACTGTGTGCTCAGGTCGGCCACCCTTATGCTCTCTTCCTCGCTCTCTCTCACTCTTTCGCTCTCGCTCCATATATAAAATATGCCTTTACTACTGTGGCACATTTTACAGTACATTGCAAGAAGTGTAGGATATGAAATCATACAAAGTATAAATCAGTGGACTACAAAGGGTTGATTGTTTAATATTAGGTACCTATGAACTTATTTCAGATGTGTATCTACAAAAGACAACCTTCACCAGTCTTCTGGAGAAACCACCCCAGCTCACAGGCTAAGTATCTCTTATTCACCTGTCTTTCATCTGGTTTTGATTCTGTGTCTGTTTAAAATAACAATAACAAGCAGAGGAATTATCTTGTGCATGGTGACTTGGCAGTGTAACAAAGCTCTGTAGAAAGTAGAAAAGTCCAAGGTCAAGTGTGAAGAAATGCAAGAAGACATACGATGTCACACACACACTAAAGTGCGGATCAGGCCGCATTTTTCTGTCCAAGCCCTGACAGGAGCCCAACAGGCATTAAGATATTTATGTCCGAGCCCGACACAGTTAAAATCATCAAGTGAAACAGGCCCATTGGCTACCTACATAATAAGCTGTTTTAAATTAAAAATGTTCAATGCCTTATGACGCTGATGTGACCGAGCCTGACCCGGACCCGAGCATCATTTTTCTAAATATCTGTCCGAAGTTCCAAACCCGGCCAGACCCAACAGGTACCATCGGACTCGGGTAGGGTATCCACTTACTGACATACACACAGTACATCTGACATGCTTACCGATTACTGTGCCTCTGCTGAGCTGATGGTGTTACTCACCTCAAGATGGCATTGTTTACTAACACTGTCACGCCCAGTGCAGGGGTCTCTGAGACTCATGTAAAGGAGTAAGCCGAGTGATTTATAAAACCATCATGGCCAATTTCTTTTTATTTTCAAGAGATAATACTGTATTTCATGTTTATTTAATATGCGTGATAAGTGAATGGGCCTCTTTAATAATAATGTTCTGTTCCTGTTATGGTGTTAGGGATGTACTCAACAGCTAATAAGAAAAAAATCTGAATCCAAGACAAATTAAATTGTTTTATTTATTTATTCAATGCAAATTATTCCTAATGAAGAAATACAAGATCATTGTCCTTGCCACAACACGTGTCTCCCCCTAGCCACACCCCATTGTGCTTAAGATCGCTCCTTTTAAGATAAACGTTTAGAAGGTCTGGACACAGAAAGTATGTAAACAGTCATTTAAATGTGACTACTAGAATTCTGTGAAATGATGCAGACCAGTTTCTCAAATATTTTAGGATTTCCAAGCTCATACTTTTTTTTTCATCTAAAGGGGATATGTTTATCTAGGACATCACATTCGAGGGTCAGCTGTGTAAGCTAGATGTTTTATTGGAATTTCTCAATTTCACAAGTCAATTTTTACAGACTTTGTGACCCAGACAGGATGTCAGTCTCAACCAACCTAATCTTCATAGAACTTGTAGCCTTTTTTCTTAACGTAGTCCTAAAGATATAATCTGCAACCCGTCTGACTTTGCTGTTCCATGTTATCAACTCCTTCCAACCGTAGCATTTTCACAATATGTAATTTTCAAGTCTTCACCAAAGCAGTTCCTGGGCCATTTCTCTATTTTTCCCAGATTTTCATGTTTCCACAGCCAGAAAAAAAAAAACCTAGTTCTCGACCTGCTCTAGAATCAAGACCCTCTTATATCAGGGGCTGAGGCCAGGAATATCAACACCAAACAGCCTTTTGTGGTGACTATTTAAAAAGGAGGAAGTAGTAGGGTAGCATCTGTCAGAAGGCTCTCTGCATAATTCAAAGAAGAGGAAAAACATAGGTTCATTAAAAATGTGAATGTCATCACCTGGCAGGACCAAGCTCTGGATGGAAAGAAGTGGAGAGGAGGAGGAGGACACCAGGAAAGAATACCAACAGGCACACATAGTTAGACATTCAATTCCTGATCACAACAACTTCGTCTGCACCTGCGGACGGCGCTGGAGAACAAAGGCAGGTCTTATGGCCTACCAAGGAGCATGT
The DNA here is from genome assembly GCA_028564935.1 of Neosilurus hyrtlii. Lineage (NCBI taxonomy): Eukaryota > Metazoa > Chordata > Actinopteri > Siluriformes > Plotosidae > Neosilurus > Neosilurus hyrtlii. Next base: position 4,667,286 of record JAOUQZ010000030.1, read on the forward strand.
CACGCCCTTTGAGCATCACTCACTGGTACTATCGTTCACAATGGATTTGCCGACTGCAGAAACCACATTCTAAAGAAAACGTCAAAATAGTACAGTATGTAAAAGAACGTAGCGAACTTAAAACTAAGTTCTTTTACATAGTGTACTATTTTGACGTTTTCTTTAGAATGTGGTTTCTGATGTTGCCCCATGTTTACCACAAGTCTGAAATATACTTGTGGTTGTGGCCAATGGACAAGTCATTACCTGCTACACCAAAATGAACTAGTAGATGTGATTACCTAGAATCAGTGACTCACATGCTCGTCTAGTGACTAACTCAGATTACAGAAAAATGGACTGTTTGTTTTGTTGACTGTGATTTCTAATCATTCAAACCAAAATGGCTAAAAGTGGCACTCCTCATAAAATCTACGCTCTTTGTTTCTTTTTGTTCAAAGTTATTTACTGTATTGACGTTTTTAAGGTCAAGTAAAAACATTATGCTTTCTTACTGAGGTATGTAACACTTTATTAATCATGAAAAATTATTCATACATATTATACATTAAGATACAACCACACAGTACTAGCTGTTCAGACTGTGCAAATTCTATACTCTGAAAACAAAATAAAAGCAATCACATGATTTTACTGCATCTCTTGGTGGAAACAGCATCCTGCATCAGCGATGGTAAGATTAAGGTAGAGATTGATTGGCAGTAGATGTGGGGGTTTATATTTGGGTAGAATTTAGATATTTCAGTCTGCAATTCATTGTTTTTACTAAAGAGTTAAAATGATTCCGGTGAATATTTGTGGGGCGGCATGGTGGCATGTGGTCAGCACATCGGCCTTGCAGCAAAAATGTCCTGGGTTTGTGTAAGGAGTTGGTATGTTCTCCCTGTGCTTGCGTGGGTTTCCTTCCACTGTCCAAAGGCTTGCACATTAGGCTAATTGGGTGTTCCAAATTACCCCAGGTGTGTGTGAGTGAGTGTGAATCTTTGTATATTTGTTTGCCCTGCGATGGCTTGGCGAATTGTTCAGGATGTACCCCGCCTTCGCCCAGTGTCGGCTGAGATGTTGGCTCCAGCCTCCATGCGACCCTTGGCAAACGAGTGAGTGAGGGAGTGTACATTTTTCAGAAGCTAAATAGCTAAATGGACCTGGTATATAAAGGCTCATTCAGATATAATGTAAGAAAAGAACATAAGTAAGAAATAAAGTCTATATAGCTGATTTGCAAGAAATAGATTTTTGCCTCCATTTTAGGTAGAATATAATTTTATACCATAACTCCATTATGCTGCAATTAGCACAGACTAGTCTTTGTTACATGTGAGCTCTCTGTGCAAAGTAGTTGCATGAATACTTGTTTTTGCTTGCTGTGATGGATAATTGAAATAACTAGTTCACCAGGCGCCCTGTGTTGGCCTGGCGAGCTGTCCAGGGTGTAGCCCACCCTCGCCCGGAGTCGGCTGAGATGGGCACCAGCCTTCCCGTGACCCTAATTAGTATTAAACGGCTTAGAAAATTAATGAAGGGATGAATGAAAATTAATGAATGAAGAGTTCACCAGGCACCCCTTCATGCTTGATGTTGAATTAATTCATGTAAAGGGTGGTAAAACTTTTAGTTTGCTGAACCACACCACATCAACTGACTGCATCATATCCCAATGCAGTATGTTATGTGCGGAGAATAGGCTTGGTCATAACTTGATAATAGAACTGCAAAGAGGTTTTTGACTGGAGGCTTAAAGCCCCAGGGTACAAGCCTCGGTGAGATTTGAGATAGCCCTGGCTCACCCCCCAGCACGACAATTGGACAGTCGATAATGAAGGTGTGATATCCAACAAAGAAGGCGCTTAATGATTTAATACTTCAGGAAATGGTCGAGTCAGTGTCTCACTCACTTACATTGCTGCTGTAAACTGGCTCTAAGCTGTAGGGGAAAATTCTATTCTTGTGCTCAGTCACCATACTGATAGGTGAAAGTTACAGCCGGATTGTTTTCATTAAGTGTTGAAGGTTATACGACAAGCAATATCTATGTATATAGATAGAGTGTGTGACACACTCTACCTCGAAAAGTAATCATTGATTCCACATAGTGTTAAAAATAACCTGAGAAATTTATGACAGCCTCACCGATGAGATAATGGTTGTTATAGCCTTATTATCATGAATATTTCATGTGGTCTTTAAATGTTTAAGCCATGTTCTCCAGGTTTCCCATATGCAAAATATTATATGCTATTGATATAAGATTGTATGATCAACAATATTTAGCTCTGTGAGGGCAAAAGAAATTTACGAGTCATTGATTTGGAGAAAAAATATTGATTTAATGTAAAATATATAAGATGACTAGGGATACTACAGTCATGAAGAAAAAGACTTGACATTTGGAGCAGTTTTAAATTTGTAAATTTAAAATTTAAATTTGCTGTATATTATATGAAAAATCAGGATGAAGCCTTACCATATACTTAAAGTATGGAATACAATTGAATGACCAAATGTACACAGACCGTAAACATAATTTTAAAAATCACTTAAATAAGATAGATAAAAATGAATTAATGGCTGATTAAACTGTGCATGCCATATGCACACTGATTAAGGATGTCTACAACATGAAATTGCGCTGTTCATGCTGTGGGCTTTAGCACTACATATACAATACATTATGCATTTTTTTTATCTTTGTGTGGCAAACAGTTGTGCTTAACACTAGTGTTACTGATAAAGCAGAGATATATACAGTCGCTCTCGGGTGGGTCTGTAGCCTATGGAAAAGCAAGCTGGTTCTTAGAACAGAAGGAGGTGAAGTTCACTTTTTCCTTTCACAATTTTACCAGATGCCCTCAATGGTGATTTTATTCCACAACTAAAATTTGTTCCAGTTATACAAATGCTATGCTTACAAAGGTCCATATAAGCAACTAATATTAACGTATATTGACAATAATTATCTTTTAATGCTCTTTAATGCTCAACAGCCTAAGAGATTTTGACATAAGCCATAATACTTCATGCTTTGAAATCACAGAACCAAGGTCATTTTTTAATACACTGATGTGCTCTGCTACATTATTTTTCAAGTGTGTTGTTTGGTACACCCTGGAATCCAGACTATGGCCCATTAGGTGATGACACCTGCTCTAATGGCTGTTTGTGGTCATTACCTAATGGCCTGGAATAATACGACACAGCAGGAAAGTAAATTACGTTTATTTATTGACATTAATTCCCACCAAGCAATAAAATGCTGATTTATTTTCACTAAAGGACAATGCAGTAAACAAGCGCACTGGGAGGTCTAAAATCATATAATAAAAAACAATATAATTTAAACTAGCTCAGTAACTATTGAAGAAAGCAGAAATCTGGATATTTCTCATTTTTCATCAGATACCTTACAACACCATCGTACATACCAGCAGCTAAGATTTTTTTTTTTCATTTTAACCCCAGATGCCCTTTTCCAGATCTGAATGAAACTTTATTTTACTTATTGCTTTAGGGATCTTACAAAAGCACAAAAGTTTGGTCCTGATCAGATAAAATTGTGCAGAGATCTAAGATGTGGAACTTGTTAAATGTGATTTCCAGTGTTTAATTGCTGCAATCTGAATCAGATCTGGGTGAAACTGGGTCTGGTCCTGAATCCATTCATTCACTTATTTTCTGAATCGCTTAATCCTAATTAGGGTTGCAAGGAGGCTGGCACCCATCTCAGCCGACTCTGGGCAAGGGCATGGTACATCGTGTACAGCTCACCAGGTCATCGCAGGGCAGAAAGACAGTGAGAGACATGGCTGTTCAACTTTGATAACCCAGTTAGCCCCTGTCCTGAATATACACAGCATTTTGTGTTCAAATCAGATGTGTTTTGACCCATATATACATCCATGGCTGATAACCTACCTATCATAAAAATATTAGCTGGATCTGACAAAAACTGTGGACAGCTAGCAGGCAGAAAAAAAAACAAAAAACAAAAAAGTAAACCCATACCAGTTAAAACATATCCTCCTCGTATTTTATTTCATGATTTTTCCCCCTGCTATGATTGGAAGAAAATCACACGGGGAAAGAGATTACTTATCAAGCTGGATAATACATTCGATATTTAATGCTTCCCATGCTGATTGTTTTTCACTTCTCTGAAAAAATCAGTGTAATGCAAGTTTTAATTTCGGTGAGGCACATTTTCCACATCATTAACATATTACATTTAATCTCCCTGATCATGAAGGATCTTATTGGAAAGGTGAGAAAGACTGTAAACGTGTTTTTGGGGTGCCGTTATCAGCAAGCATTATACTGTAACTTCACCAATTGTTTATAAAAATAAATGTATAGATTGAGGCACTGCCTAAAAGCGGCACTCCCTCATGATTTCCCTTACTTGACAAGTTTTTCATGGGAACTCACAAACCACATACACGTGGTACATATCTTCATATATCAAGATTAATTCAGTTTAGTTCAGTTGTTAGGTTTAGACAACATTTCAATAACACAAGAATATCATTAGCTGTTTATTTATTTCATGTCATTAACGATGATGACACATCACGTAACCCGACTGTTAAACGCCTCTTGTTCTCTATATTACTCTCTCCCAGAAAGATTTTGTTACATGTTTCCTTTTTGAAATATAATATTTTAAAATTATAACACAGGGTTCCCATGTGCACACATACGATGGAGGGACGTACGCTATAGGTTTTTCTTGACGTTCCAAAAGCAGCTCAGTGGTTTGACACTTTTTACTTATCACTGGTGCTTGTGCTCATACTCTGCTATAATTTCTGTCTTCAGTTAAACATGTGAATAAAAATTTCCCGGATTTTAAAAATATACTGGATTAATTTGTTTAAATGTGACAAAATGATGATCAGTTTAATTGTCTTTTTATTTTTCGTAATGTAATTTTTTTTTGTTTTGGGCGTTACGGTGTCATAGTGGTTACCAGTTCACCTCACAACAAGAAGGTCCTGGGTTTGAGTCCTGGACATGTTCTCCCCATGCTAGTGTAGGTTTCCTCTGAGTACTCTGGTTTCCTTCCACAGTCCAGAGACATGCACATTAAGCTAGTTGGTTGTTCCAAATTGCCCCTAGTTGTGGATGTGAGTGTGAATGGTTGTGTGTGTGTGTGTGTGTGTGTGTTGCCCTGCGATAGTCTGGTGAGCTGTTCAGGGCGTACCCTGCCTTTGCTCAGGGTTGACAGAGATAGATTTCAGCCTCCCAGTGACTAGTGACTAGTAGTAGGATTAAGCTGTTTGGCAAATGAGAGTGAGTGACATTTTTGTATTTTTATTATTATTAAGTGGATTTTAAAATTGCTGCACAGTATGTTATTTATTGTATATTTTAAATTGTGCAAAAATTTATTTATTCATTTCGGAAGCACTTAATCCTAATTAGGGTCACACGGAGGCTCAGCCGACTCCGCACGAAGAACACCCTGGACAGCTCGCCAGGCCATCGCAGGGCAAAAACATGCTGACAGCTATGCAGCCTGATGAAAATCAGCAATGGTTCTTTTACATGCCTCTCACCACAGACAGTGAGAGACCTGGCCAGCTTAAGATATCCCAGTTAGCTGGAGTGGGGGAACAGTAGTGACAACCCAGTGGCAGTGGGGCTTGAACCCCTGACCTTGGGATCAGTAATCCAGCACCCTACCACCAGGCCACCACTGTCCTTTGTGCAAAAATAAACGTTAAAAAAATTGTGGTTAGCATGTCGACCTCACAGCTAGAAGGTCCTGGGTTCGAGTCCTGGGTTCGGGTGTTTCTGTGTGGAATTGCACATAGGCTAACTGGCTGTTCAAAATTGCCTCCGTGTGTGTGTGTGTGGTCTAGTGAACTGTTCAGGGTGTACCCTGCCTTCTCCCAGTGTTGGCTGAGATAGGTGCCGGTCTCCCAGCAACCCTAGTAGGATTAAGCGATTTGGAAAATTAGGGTATTTGTATTATTTGACTTTTTATTAGGGTATCTGTCTGTGCTAGCCTTCACACTAGTGTTTTTTCTGTGTAAACAAGTTCATTCATGTTTTGTTGACTCTCAGCCTCCTGAGGGTCTCCTTGCCAGAACTTTGTCTGAGGCTATGTTGTTATTAAGTCCATCCTGCCCCTCCAAAAATCTTCTGACAGGAGCAAGTCCTTTCTTTACATTTTTTTTCGAGGTGTAACTCCTTCTCCTTCTATCTAGAACCAAATCTTCTACACGAACCAAACAGGAACAGTGAGAACCCACCCGATAAACAAAACACACAAAGCCGACTTGCTGGTCACGTAGCACATGTAGGCTGGAATTGCTGTCAATCATCCCGAGGTTTAACCAATCGTCTCGCTTTAAGTGTGGCACGCGAGACCATATCTGCCACGTATTGGTTGAACTGGCACACAAACACGCTTTCTTTTGGGAGTCAGAGCCCTTACTCATCGAAAACGCATTCCCCATCGCCAGTGGCTCATTCTAATGTCAATCACCCTGACGCCTACACGCGATTGGCTTGTAACGCCAGGTTGACGCCTCCTTTATCTTCGGGTGCAGCTGCTCTCTGAATGTACATCGTGTACAACACAGAACATAGCAGTGTGGTAAACAACCTCAGGTTTGGAGAGAAGTAGCACCGTTTGTGAGGAGAATGTCGCGAAGAAGACTGTTTAATATAGGTTGTGCTTTGTTGCACAAACACAGCAGGGGTGGGTGTAAAGCCCCTGCTGCTTTCTGTGGTAGTTTTGCAGCGAATTCGACACAAAATGAGCAGAAATGCTGCAAAGAAGGACAAAAGTGTAGCACAAACAAAGTGGGAGCACCGCTCAGACACCACCATGGCAGTGGGAAAGCTAAGGGAGAGGAGTCTTTTACTACATCTGGAAGGTCTTTTTCTTCTACTGCTCCACAAATCGACCACAAAACGTACTTATGGGCAAGATACAACGAAATGAAACGCCTGGTGCATGGTAAGTCTGGAGGAAAACACCATGCAGCAAGCTTTTGCTAATAATCTGGTTAAAAGGGGAGGACTTAAAAAATATTGTGCATGCTAGCTTCACTTTGTTACTCTTAATAAACGTCCTGAACAGTGGGGTAGCTGTGTTTGTATGTAATAATAATAATATGTAATGTTTGTCTGTTGTTATTGCTGGTACTGTATTGCAGATGCCAAACATTTCCCAACCCTAAAAGGTCTTCAGTCCTGGACTGCCCCACAGGGTTTCTCTTTTAAAGAGAGGGTTAGGTTTACATGCCATAAACACACAAGTTCACAGAAATATATAAAAAAAAATGGTTCTAAAAAAGTAAAATTGAGGTCAGGGTTGTAACCACCCCTAAACGACCCAAATAGTGCCAGTTTATCTCTTATCCAAACTTAGTTTATTTACATCTGTGTGCTATATCCAGGTTATCTTCACCAGGGTTTAATTATGATAAGAATAAAACACACATGGATGGGTTTTTTTTGTTTGTTTGTTTTTTTTAAATTTGTTTTAAAAACCTGTCCTGTCAAGCATCATAGCAAGCCCAATGGCAGTCTGGTTGCCGTGTTGTCCCGAATAAATTTGCTTTTCCAAGGGAAGGTTTATGGGTATAAGGCTCTTCTTGATAATCTGATTCATTCATTCATTCATTTATTCATTTATTTACTGTTGAATTGTGTTGTGGAATCTATATAATGTTGCTGGACCTGACTGGAGGGGACAGAAAAAGAAGCAAAAGGGGAGACAAACACACATGGATCTTGACCCTCAGCACAGAATCTTTTCTCACCCCGTGAGAACTGGGGCAGTGTTGTCATGTGTGACTGCCACATGCTCACATGCTTCTGGTCTGGTTCAAGCTAACATGCTCCGAAATTTTTTTATTTTTTTTTTGACCACCCCACCCCTCTTTCCCCCAGATTTAATTCCTCCTGGAGTGTGCAACCTTCTTAATCCGTCCACCATCTATGCCAACAATGAAGTGAACTTGGATGAGGTGGATATCTATGGTTTCGATTACGATTACACGCTGGCCCTCTACTCCAATGCTCTTGATGAGATGATCTACAATAAAGCCCGAGAGTTTCTCATAGAGCACTACAAGGTCAGTAGATTTGTACCGAACGTTGTGATTATGGAAATCAGACAATCGAAGTCTCCCTGTGAATGCATTTCAAACATACGAGGTTCTATCGGACTGTATTTTGGTAAAAATTATTATTTTCTTGACACTGAATGTACGCAACAAGTCTAATGCCGGAGTATTGCGTAATGCAAGGGCTCCCCAAAGTCCCTCTGCATCACGAAATACATC
>JAOUQZ010000030.1:4675592-4691397 GCA_028564935.1 Neosilurus hyrtlii
AACATTTATGTGCAATTTTATTTTTTTCCCTGACAAACCCCCCCCCCCCCCCCCCCCCCGTTTTTTTCTTACTTAAGCAAAATATTTTATTTACAAGATTTACATTTATTTTTAACACACACTCCTATTGCTCTCTTCCATTAGTGTTTGAACTCGTGGTAACACATCTAGTCTTGTGCTTGTAAATGAACTTGAATGCATTCAAAGGTAGTGAATTGCAGATGTGTTTTATCTTTTATTAGTTCATTTTGGCTAAATACTGGCCAAACCACCCCAGCTCATGGGCTTAGTCTCTCTCTCTCTCTCTCTCTCATTCACTAATTTTTACATCTTGTGTTGGTTCTGTGTCTGTTTGCAATTACAATAACATTATCATGTGAACAGAGTACCAATCTTGTGTATACACGGTAACTTGGCAGTGCGACATCAATTTGTAGAAAGTGGAAAAGTCTGAGATCAAGTGTTAAACAGAATAGGCCATACAAATTCAAAACAAATAAAAAGATGATGTTTACTAATATAATTGAGTCTGGACATTGATGCTGTCAGATATGAGTAACCACATGGTTTCAGAAGACTTTGTGGCAGTTTCCTTTTTATTCACAAGATATCTCTCAGGATTTCATGTTCATATAATGGGCCTGGTAAGTGAATGGGTCCCTTTAAATGATCTTTGTGCTACATATTTGTGTGTTATATAATGATTTTTATATGTTCTTACATCCAAGGGTGTTCTTAAACGCGCTCTTGACAAAAAAAAAATCATATAAGCCAAGACATTTTGTTAAACGTTGTTAACATGCCTTATCTATGGAACATTTTTGGGAGCCCTTGTTATGTAAAGTTGATATCTGAATTGACCTTATCTATGGTTACAAGTTTATGGCTTAATGTCTTAAAATCGTAGGTTTCAGGATTATAATCTCAAATTCTTGTAGTAAGTAATAGAGTTTGTGAACCGCCTACAGTGCCTTGTACAACTACATTTCAGTTGTTGTGCTGGTCGTTTTTTTCAGGGTTAACTTTGTCATGGCTTGTTGCTACTTGAGCAAATCACAATGTTGATTGTTGGACTGTCATGACTGACATGTTTAATCTTTCTCCTCTTGTAGTATCCACAAGGTATCAACAGATACAGATACATTCCAAACTTTGCAACTCGAGGCCTTCATTATGACATTCAGAAGGTTTGTTCAGAGAAAACATTATAAAATAATATAGCTAAATTATACATGTTGTACGTGTATACTAGTGACTGATAAGTGTTTTTTAATTTAATAATTTATTTTTTATAATAGGGACTGCTGATGAAAATAGACGCTTTTCATTATATTCAGCTGGGCACTGTGTATAGGTAAGTTTTCTCGAATACTTTATAACAGAGTCTTATTATTACAGTGAAACGTGGGTGTATTAGTGTGGATATCCTGCCAACTGTCTGACCTCAAAAAACAGTGCTGCAGCAAATTGCTTTTGTGATTGGCACCGATCAATTAGAAATAAAATAAATAAAATGTTAAATACATTTTTTCAATGCTCGTTTTAAAAATACTGTGTTAAAATTAACACTGCAACCCTGATGTAAGATTACTTCTATTATATACTGTACTAACTTAAAATGTTCACTTAATCTAACCACCAAGAGGAAAGTTTTGCCATGTTGCCACCTGTTTTTTGGCACTTCTTAGGTGGTGTTAAGCATTTAATCATAATTTACAAGAAAATTCAGATCCCTAATTAAAATGCTTTCCTTAAAGGGGTCTGAAGCCCGTTCCAGATGATGAGGTCATGCAGTTGTACGGAGGTTCTAATCACATCCCTCTCCACCAAGTCAGCGGCTTCTATGGAAAGGTTAATGGTCGTTCTTGTCTGTTACTCATTTTGAAAAGTTTAGGTTTGATATTATTTATGGTTCACAAGGTGTTTGTGGAAGATGTTTACACATGCATCTGAAAAACTGGTGGTTTTTTTTCATTCATTAATATATTGTAATTTATTATTTATTTAATAATATTTTGAGTCCCGACTTTACGTGAACAACTACAAAATAAATATAATTCTGAATAAACTGTATTGTCTTTCTTCACTTTGTGTCACTCCTGTTTTCTTTGTCATGGAGTTGTTTGTTTGTGTGTTTCAGGGACCTAAGATGAAGCAGTTCATGGATGTGTTTTCCATCCCCGAGATGACACTTTTAGCTTCTGTTAATGATTACTTTATCTCCAATGACATCGAATATGACCCCGAGCACCTCTACAAAGACGTGTCTGTAAGTGTGCACCCACCCTCAACAAACATCAACAAATGATATAAATTAATATAAGTCCAATATAAATATATTAGAAATTATATTTCAAGATTTAATAAATTATGTATCAAGTCCTTTGTGAATTATAAACATTTTCAGACATCAAAGATATTTTCAGTAAAATGCAGTGATATGTAAATAGCATGTACAATAAATGTTGGGTAAAATTCAAAGGCCTTTAAATGCTTTTTTTTTTTTAATGCAGGCTGAGATTTCAAACTTTTAAATGTGTACATTAGTATTTATTTGAGTAATTGTTAACTATTAGTCTGTACCACACGGGGAACAGTCCAACCTGATTGGCTAACTATCTATGGATTAATAGACATTATCCCATGTGGATAGTGGTTGAATCAATATGGTGGAGAAACACTCACAGTTTGTCAAGGTCACTGATTCTGAAGTTCAACGAATCAATTCTGATTCAACAAAATGCCGTTCCAAAAAAATAGAAAAAATATTATTATATTATTATGTATATACTATTATGAATAGCTGTTCATTATAGCTCACATATTTATTATATAAAAAAGGCATTTTGTTCAAATTTTGAAGGAGTTTCAAAAGATCCTGTCATGAAGTTTACGTGAGCATTGTAATGGTGCGGATCTCATGTGCCTCGGTCATGCTTATATAAAGATAATCTATAAAAAAAACTAGTTTGCTTTGATTTTCTTTCCATGTAATATATACTAAAACCCTGAATCGGTTTTAAAAAGGCTGCAGGATAAACCGCTCTGACGTACGCATGCATGATTCTGTGTAGTATACAGTAAAACAGTTCACTTCAGGCTCGATGGATGTCGCTGAATTAAATAGTCCGAGACTGAAGTGACCTCCACCTCGCCTTCGGTGAATAATTGTTAATGATGGGAGTCTCTTATTAAATATCTTTAAAATTGTTGGTTTTATCATTTATTGAATTTTTTTATGTCTGACATTTCCGGTCATTTCCCCGTCCGTTTAGCTAAATGGAGCTGTAAGAATTTCGTTCCATGGTGATTGTTTTGTTTTGCTTGCTGCTCACTTTTGAGTTCGAGCTTGAAGTCTTTTCTTTGTACTTTCCCATCCCCCTCTTTTCACATGGGCTTCTTTCGCTCGTACTGAGCAGAAATAAAGCAAAAACAAGTCATTCTTCAGAATTGTTCGAACACGGTTTCCACTTTGCTGCTGCTAAAGATAAACTCCATTTAACTTCATAGACTAAGATCTGTCCTTTCAGTCGTGCTGCAGAAAGATTATTTCTAATCTCTTAATTCATACGTGTTGAAAAGATGTATATCTTGTCATGTTTACACTGCTCCCACAAGTCTAGAACATACTGTACTGTCCACACCTAGTGGGAAGTGTGTCAGAAGTTGATCTGAAGCAGTCCCGGGATTTTGGGAAGACGTATTTGGGAGTGGAGAGAGGGAGAAAATACATAGCATGGTTTCTATTCATGAACTGGGGCTGTGGCAGTGTGTCAGACTGACCGTCTAAAGAATTTTGTCGGGATGTCATGCTGTTATTGTTAACGCTGACGTGTCGACTTTTGTTTTCCTCAGGAGGCTGTTGGTATGGTGCATATTAAAGGGTACATGTACAAGTGGATAATGCAAGACTTGGGTAAGTGCTGAGCATTTTTCTGTAGCAATTGCAGATTTATATTTTGTTACACATGACTTTAGGCATTTTGACTTGTGCTTCACGTCGTCGTCGGCAGTGTCTGGCATTGTCTGTGAAATATAAACAGATTGTGGATTAAACAAGCTTTGAATTTCCTGTGTTGCATGCGGTGTTTTCCAGCTGAAAACAAGATTGTGCATTTTGATTTGTGTTTTAAAATATGAATAAATAAGAAACAAAGGGAATAAGATAGAATGTTGCTATCCTTTGAGTTGTAAGTAACAAATGACAATAATGTCCGTGTTTTAAAGCATTCAGTGTACTATTTTATTACCCAAAAAAATGACCTCAACTAGACATCATCAACTGTCTTCAGGAATGAATTGTATTATTATTTTAAACCCTACCAACAAGCGGTTGAGCCGAATCCCCAATGACTTCCTGTTAACCAACGACAGAATGGCGTTGTGTACTCTGTATAGTGCATTACATGTTCTGCCGCCAACTGTGATCCGGGCCCGTGAGAACTGAAATCACTGCTGAATGTAATGCAAAATGCTGAAAATACATTCATGCATTTATTTAATTTGCTTAAGTAAGGGGAAAAATCCCTATTGAAACAGCTATACACCGAGGCTCAGGGAAAGCCCCCCGCATTCAGCTGATGGTCCAGTGCACTGTCAGACACTGCAGGGTAAGCACTCGGGCAGAGAGTCGATGGGTCAGACTCCACAAGCAAGATACATTTTTAAATCTTGCAGCGTTGAATGTAACCGTGGCACAACTGTGGAGGATATAATTAATGGGGTGATATTTATCATGTAAATTTTTTATAAAAAAATAATAAAACGTGGACAGTTGAGCATAACTAATTAAATATATCACAAATTATTAATTTATTTACTATATTTGGTTGAGAGAGAGTTTCATTTGATATTGATGAGTTTGTAATATACATTACATTTGTGTGTAATTATATCAGTGTTATGTATTTTTGCAATAACCAGAGCAATACTGTTGTATAATTAATTACTAATTAGCTGCCACCTAAGTTTTTTTTTTTTTATGCTCTTTGTCTTTTTGACATGGTGTATAGCTGCTTACCAATTAGAATCAAGTATTCAAATGAGCCACGTAATAGCTGCATGCATCACCTTCTAAACTTTGTTAGAATGTTTGCTCTGATGCATTAGCCTTGTGGCATGCGAGGTAGCTCATCTTAGCTACTTAGCTTTATAACAGTACATGTCACAATCATTTCCACAGCTATTCATCTGTCCTACTCACACAGACATTTACATGGGGTGAACAATCAACTGAGTTTTTAATATATCTGTGCCTGTTTTCAAAACTTACACTAAACTCATGTGACCCCGCTTCGGCTTAATACGGATTGAGTCACAAGGTGGTGTTTTGAGTAAGAACCAAAGTTAGTTGAAAATGGTGTACCTGGACCAAAATGCGATGTCACCAAAAATACATCCTTCAAAGCATAATCTTCAGGATGTCCAAGTTTTAAAATCTTTAAACACAGTCTATCCATGATAAAATACTTGTTTAAGAAAGGGTTCCATGACTAGGTTTTGTACAACAGTAGAACAATCCAGTTATTTGACCAATTTTCAAACTGCTTTTGTGGTTGCTCAGGGTGTTTCCTTATTATCCAACCAGAATACTCTTCCTACTTACTAAATCCCAGAAGGATTCCCCAAATCATACAGCGGTAAACCAATGAGAAGCCTCAAAACAGGCATGACTCAATGTAAATAAAACTCCTTTGTTGCTAGAAAAACGTTAGTATGATTCGGCTGATTAGTCGATAGCCAGATTCATTTAGTTTATGGATGTTAGGGAGTTTCAAGTGCGCACATTCAGAAACTGGTTCTGTAACTGTAATTGCTATTTTCTAAACAATAATTTTGAAGCATATTAAAGTCTCTTTCCAAATATGAATATATGAATATATCAGTGTTAAATTTCCTACTTAATCTGTATTATGCTGGAGGGGTTACCTGTTACCTTGTGAGAAAAGTGGGCGGTGCTCTGCCTTAATAATTTAACTTGTGTATTCCATTTGTATATATTGTAGTGAAGGGCTTGGATATATCGGTGGAGGCAAAATTAAATGCTGGTGTTTGAGTAAAATCTATATAGCTTGGTAACTATAATAATAGGGCTACACTGTTGAGAAAAAATCTGAATATAATAGAAAATTATCTGTGGTAAAAACAATACATTTTCTTGGCCAGTGGACAATATGTACAGTTTCTGCTATCAAACACAAAAACTTAGCTGAATGTTGAGCTAATATAAAACAAGACGGGCTTGTATTAGCCACCATTACCGCAGCCAGTTCTAGCAAACCTGTGTGTGACTGTTTTACTCTGCTAGGTGTGTTAGCTATTTTGTAAACACTGTCATGATTTTCTACCGTTGATCGATCAACACCCCCCCCACCCCACCCCCCATTTATGTAAATATTGATGCATACGGGTTTTTGGACATGAGTTTTAGCTTTACTGTCATGCGCTTGTTCACATGTCAAGTCTGTAACACAAGAATCTTTCTTGTTCTAAGAGTGTCGACCCTTCTATATACCAAGCACACAACCTAACCTTTATCTTATCTTCATTTTAACATTCACATGTACAACCCCCCCCCCATCCCACCCCCCTTATTTAAGTAAATCATGATGCATGTGGGTTTTCGGACATGAGTTTTAGCTTTACTGTCATGCACTCATGCACATGTCACATGTCCAGTCTGTAACACAAGAATCACTCTTGTTCTAAGAGCGTCGGCCGTATCTGCATACCAAGCACACAACCTAACCTTTATCTTGATGTGCTGCCGGTGTATTACGATTTTGAAATTTGCTTTGTGTACAAACATTCAATGATGTAATGTAGTGTTATAATTTTTTGTGTTGTAATTATTTTGATTTTCTCTCCCCAGAGAAATATATCCTCAGAGGAGATGAGACCTACGCAGTGCTGCATCGACTAGCCAGCAACGGGAAGAAGCTTTTCCTCATTACCAACAGCCCCTTCAGCTTTGTGTGAGTTTTGTAAAGATCAGGACTGCACCTCTGTGTCTGTAGGACTTTTGGTTTGTGATGCAGCATGTATAGACATGTCCAAGATTATGTACTAATTTTTATTTTGCTTGAACCTTTTCAGAGATAAAGGCATGAAGTACATGGTGGGGAAAGATTGGAGGGACTTCTTCGATGTTGTTATTGTTCAAGCTGACAAGCCACACTTTTTTAATGACTGTGTGAAGTAAGTATTCTGCAAGAAACAATTTCCAAACATTTCTTTAAAATACATTTAAAAAAGAAAAGTTCCATGAAGTTGTTCTACTGAGAGCTGATCAGAGAGATCAGTCAGTATATGAGTAAAGTGTCACTGTGAACACGTCTTGTGTAATTTGATTAATTGTTTTGTTCTTAATGTCTATTAGACCTTTCAGACGACTGGATAGTAATGGAGTCCTCCAGTGGGACAAGATCAAGAGTTTGGATAAAGGACGGATTTACAAACAGGTGTGCTATTATCAAAAGTAGTTTTGTTGAGGCATGCTTTAAACCCATGTGCTTTGTGTGACATCAACAGTTTTTTGCTGACTTATTTCTTAATATTAGTCAATCCCTGGCAGTCCGCAGTGAGTTAAGCTTCTTTCAAGGATATTTATCCACGCACAGTCTGCGTCATTGAGAGTTAGTCATCCATAGTTACCAGATATTATTCATGCAACTAAAGCTCTCTGCCCATTAATCTTCATGAACTGTTTTGAAATCTTGTTCATTCTCCCATATTGTCCCTGTTTATTTGTTCTGGTGCTGAATACAGTTTTATTTCTTTGGTCCCAGTGCTGAATATTTTTGCTGAATTTTTTAAAACTTTTTATTTTGCGTTTCCAACAGCCTCACAATACAATAGGCATGAAAAGTTTCAATGTTTGTTTCACATCCTCGCTGCCTTATCACAATTTATCTTGTGTAGACAAAATTCCTTAAAAATTGCTGGCTGCTGAATGGTGGGTTGGCCATTTCCAGCTCCGTGTCTAGTGTGTTCAGTTTCCTTTGACTGTTGACACGACCCATTGATAACCAAGTTATTGGTCTAATCAGATTCAGAGTTGATGATGATGTGTGACATGTTCACAATGGAATACTTTCCTTTTTTTTACTGTTTGACAATGTCAATTGCAAAAACAATTGCCTCGTGCAACACAGTATATTAAAACTAGAATTGGTCACCGCTGCATTCACCCACTAGTGAATAGTGTCAACATTTAAAACATTTTGTGACATTTGTCGACGCCCACCTTTGCTGTAGAAGCGCTATAACTTCTGCACTGAAAGCCTTAAACTCAAGCCTGACTGATGACCCTGATTTGGAAAAGGTCCCCTAAACTACTTCCGACTCTGAATAAAAATCCATTTAGCCCAGCAGAGTTACTTGTGTGTCTATTGTACACATGTTCCTCTGACCAACCTGACGTGAAAGGCCTTTGGGGGCAGGAGATCTCAAAATAATGTCCATTGATGGTTTACTTACTGTGAGAATGACCTCTTCTTACTCCCTGCCAATAGGTCTTGGCAGATACTTCAGCCAACATTAAAGACATATAAGGACATTCTGACCCTGTGTCAGTTTGAATGCATATTAGGTGGTAATTGTTAATGTTTTTTTACAAGCTTGACTGCATTGTCACACCCTCCTTAAGCTCTTTGTTGAGAACTTCCAATTTCCTTTTGGGTTAGGGAATTAAAAGCCTGGCCTGAGACCAGCCGGCACTCTTTGAACTCGAGCTTTGATTGTTGTCTTGGCCAGAGCCAGTGGGATGCTGGGTTATTAGCATGGAGGTCTGGCAAAGTATTTACCACACTAGCTCCAAGTCCTGATGGAGCAGTACAATAAATGAATGTGTCAAACACTCAAAGCCAGGCTCATCATTAGCAGTCCAGTGTGTACAACACTTAAGCATTTGTTCTTGTCTCTCTTTTTTTCCCTCAGGGAAACCTTGTTGACTTTTTGAGGCTGACAGGCTGGCGTGGCTCCAGTGTACTCTATTTTGGTGACCATCTTTACAGCGACTTGGCAGTGAGTCATTCTTATTTCTTTCTGTTTCCACTGGATAGCAAACATGTCGCATCTAAAACTTATCACTGTCTGACCAGGTTTATAGACGCTCCACTAAGGTCTAATGTGCTGAAAACATGTACCCCCTTGAAATGTTAATCAACATGTGTGTAGGACCTGATGTTGCGCCATGGGTGGAGGACTGGGGCGATTGTTCCAGAGCTGGAAGTGGAGACGAAGGTGGTGAACACTGAGCAGTATGCACAGAGTCTTACCTGGCTCCAGGCACTCACCGGACTTCTGGAGCGCATGCAGGTACAACCTGCACCCAACACGTATGAAACTTTGCCACACATTTCCGAACTTCAGTGACGCTGCCTTGACTTAGAGCACAGAGGGATGTGAAACACTTTACCCACATCCAACTCCGTATCAGCTTAGTTGTATAACGAATTAATAACTCCATTAGGGCTGGGCGATTTTGCTTGAAAGTTAAATAAATACGTTTGTTTCGTATCAGTTGATAGCGATGATGTAAATTGCCTAATGCCGATCCTTTCTGCTGACCACCTGAAGTAAATTTCACACCTGTAAGCACTGGAGCTTGTTTCCTCACTTCACTCCACTGTTTCTGTTGCTGTGTCCCTGTTGGCTGGTCGTAGGTGCAGTCGAACATAACACCAGTTAAATGATTGGTTGTTCGCTTGTCACTCAAAACATGAACCATTAACAAGAAATATGATAGGCTGTTTACTCTTGGCCTATAGGGTCGTAGACCGTCTGTAATCATTTTGAATCCTGTCCTGAACTTGGAAACCGTTTAAGATTTCTTCATGGAACTTAGTTTACTAGGCAGTGCAGTTCTGCCTTTTGATATTTTGGGATCTCTGCAAGTTTTTTACATGTGGAGGCTGGGATATAGATCCTCTCCTGATAACTCTTAGATTTATTTATTTATTTGTCTGTTTGTCTATTTATTTATTTAGCTATTAATTCCGTGTCTATTGACTGTTCATTTCACAATTTTTTTTATCGTGCAAGCATTCTCCTAGCAGTGATTTTAAATCGGACTTTCCTTTAAAGAATGGAAACTTTACGTTGCTGCCCTTTCCTGCGTATTTCCTATTCATCATCATTGTTAGTTGTGTTTAAGCTTGAAATAATAGTCACTGGCAGACACCCAGTATGGTTGAGCTTAAAAACATTCTTTGTTTTTCCACATCTATTTAAAGCTGGTTCTGCTTTTAGGCTCCCTTTCCTGTTTTAACTTGAAGAACCATGATCATATAGTTTGAGATAACTAGGAATTCTTTGCATGTATTACAGATGTATCGTGATCCAGAGTCCAAGAAAGTGCTTCAAGAATGGTTGAAGGAGAGAGAAGAGCTTCGGTGAGTTCCCTAAAAGCTAAGCACAAAGAAAAACTGATTAAGCAATATCCGAATCACTAGAGCTCTGTCTCATGTGTGAAAGAAGCCAGATGGCAAATTCATAACAACATTGCACTACTCTTCTCCCTTTTCTCAAACATTTATAAGCTGACCCTGTGTTAAGGATTCCATCTGATAAGTGAGATCCTAATGATGAAGGCTGTGGGGGACCGCCATCTTAAATAGCAAATCAGTATATTCTATTCATTTCTCTTAATTATTAACTTATTGGGAAATTACCACCTTTTACGATTTATGATTTTGGACCCCTTATTATAGTGATCCATGAAAACTTATTTTCCCACATTTTCACCCATAGAAATAAAAATATATTTTAAAATAGAGTTGGAAGCAGTGATGATGGGTTCAAGCATATACTAATAAACAACTGATAATTGAATGGCTGGATTCACCTAATAATATTAATAAGTGTTTTTAAAGAAAGTAATATAATAGTAGAGTTTATTACAATGAATGCATAAATTGCATTTTTTTAATAGGATCATATAATTGTTATTTAAATAATATTTACTAAAACCTGCTACCAAAGGCTGAAATAGGTTTTTGAAAAGGTCTTTGTGGGTCAAGTTCAAGGGCAGCAAAATGACCACCCATTGTTTATAAAGGCTAGGCAGTGGCTGGTGTGATTTCCCACATCGAGGTCTTGAGTAATTATTTTGTCTTTTAAAACTTCTGGCCCTGAAGTGCTTATTAAGAAGGAACTATTCAGTGAAAATCAAATTGTTTCTTTTTAACCCCCATACCCCCCCCAATGCGGCTAGCAGTGTCGATACTTCTGCTTTATTTGAGAAAGGGATTTAGTAATGTGTATGCATGTGGCATAAACAGCACTTCTGTTTTTCATGCTGTGGTTAGACTTCTGTGTTTTTGCCGCCATGTATATTGTTGTTATTTCCTTTCTAAATGTACATTATGTTCTATCTTGATCACTCTAGCCTGTTATCGGGAGTTGTCTAATATAAATGTCTCAGAAGAAATCTCCCATGAGCAAGAGTATAAATAGGTTTATTAGACTGAACTGGTTTCTTCTAATGGGGATGTTCCTTACACTAGTTTATGTATTTTGGCGTATTGTCTCTAATCTAATTATTATAGAAAATATACAGGATGCGAATAAAACAGGCTTATTAAGCACTCTGCCATCTCGAAATACATGGACTTCTTGCACATTGGAAACAATAATCACATTAGTTTATTGTATAAGAAAGTTTTTTGTGTTTTTGTTAAGGAATCTTTAACAAATCTTTCTTTAACCACCTTTATCTCTCTTTTTATTTTATTTTATTTATTTTTTTAAATTAACAGGGCTGTCACCAAAAACCTGTTCAACCCTCAGTTTGGAAGCATCTTCCGTACGTGCCACAATCCTACCTACTTTTCACGCCGACTGTGCCGTTTTTCTGACCTCTACATGGCCTCCCTCAGCTGCCTTCTAAACTACGATCTCTCATACACTTTCTACCCGCGACGCACTCCTCTGCAGCACGAGGCACCCCTCTGGATGGATCAGCTTTGCACAGGATGCATGAAGACCCCCTTCCTGGAGGAGATGGCCCACATACGCTAAACTGTTTACTGCATGCGCTGTCCAATGACGCACAAGTTTAAATCAACTTACAAAAGATGCAACATGTTGCAAACTGTCGTGTTAATCAGGGTCAAATTATAGATGTGTGCAAAAGCCAGGACATTTTATTAAAATGATCACCTTCCCTGAACGTCAGGACTTCAACCCCATCTGTAAGGGAACCAAGCAATCAGAACCAACCTCTTCTTGGGTTTGCCTTTGAGTTAAAGTGCTGATCTTAAGGGATATTGCTGTGACATTCTGTATTATTTGACTAATATACTGATCATAACTGCACCATCTGCTGGAGCATATGTTACACTGCATTTTTTTTATTTTTATTTTTTTTAACATTTACAAGGACAGGAGATGGAAACCTCGTGTTTGGCTTGTGACGCACAATTATATTCCGTTTTTTAAGGGAATGATTACAGTGGCATTGAATGCCTGTTTTAACTTCATCTGTTTTGTAAGGTACAATGTAAAAATGTTGCATGCTTTCGACTTGCTTTGTTTTTTGCAGGTAAAAGAGAAGTGCACAGAGGTGGTGTATAAAAAGTGTAATTCCATACAATTAAATGTTATGGGGTTTCTTTAAATCTTAAAACCGTGATGTACTTACTGTCAGGGGAGCTGTGGACAGTGTTCTTTCTGAACCTTTTTTTTCCCCCCTCAATGGTCTATCCTTGGGCTTCATGTCTACTCAGGGCCCTTGTCTCCTTCCCCATGCCAAAACACCCCACCGCACCCCATTGTGACCTTTTTATTGTGGTAATTTTTTGATGTTTTTGTAATCCTTAAAAAGAGTTAGCATTGGTTCCTCGAACTAACCAATTAAAATAGCCCCTTTCGTCTATTCACTTTCCTCTTCTATCCTGAATAAAAACAGAATTTAATACTTCTTTTTTGTGGTGTGATTTATTATTTCTTTAGGAAATCACCAGCTGCTTTAATAAGAACATTTGTGTGTTATGCATTTATATTAACACAATAAAATAATGCAGATTAAAGACAGGGATTGTACTGGTTGTGTAGTATCAGAGAACTTGGTTATAATGACGCAATCTGTAACTGTTCTGTATGGGGATAGTGCAATAAGCTACAATGTATCTATGTTTATCAAATCAACGTCACTGTCGCTATTGAATAGCTCGCCGTGATCGTATAGTGGTTAGTACTCTGCGTTGTGGCCGCAGCAACCCCGGTTCGAATCCGGGTCACGGCAGTGCTTTGATGATAGCAAAGTTTTTGTTTATATCACAACTTCTAGGTTTTTTTTATTTATTATTGTGAAACAATTATTTTACAACAATTATTCTTTATTTATTTGAATATTTCCGAAACAAAACAAGACAGTTGTGCCAAAGTTCTCCCTGGATAATTTCCCTACAGTTATCTGAGTTTGTGATTTACCCAGTACTGATGTTACACCCTGTAGTAGCTCGCCGTGATCGTATAGTGGTTAGTACTCTGCGTTGTGGCCGCAGCAACCCCGGTTCGAATCCGGGTCACGGCAAGTAACGGGTGTCCTTCCTTTTCTTGATGCCTTGTTTTAATTTCTGTTACAATATTTATGCAAACAAGATTACATTAATTTATACGCGCGCTAACGTGGTAACGTATCCGCTGCAAAAGCAAGAAAGTCCTGGGTTTGAATCCAGGGCTCGGGTGTTTCTGTGTGGAGTTCGCATGTTCTCCCTAAGGACATGCTCGTCAGCCTTATTTCTAACTGCTAAATTGCCCCAGGTGTATATGTGAGTGAGAAGGATTGTACGTGTTTGTCCTGTGATAATCTGGCGAGTTGTTCAGGGTATATCCTGTCTTTGCCAAGTGACAGCTGATATAGGCGCCAGCCACCCCACAACCGACTGAACGGTTGGAAAACGAGTGAGTGTTACGTGCAGCATGCTAACCACTACCATGCCGCACGTAACACTCACTCGTTTCCCAACCGTTCAATCGTATCAGGTGTATCCTGTCTTTGCCAAGTGTCGGCTGACATAGGCGCCAGCAACCCCACAACCAATACAATTGAACGGTTGGAAAACAAGTGAGTGTTACGTGCGGCATGCTAACCACTACCATGCCGCATCTAACACTCACTCGTTTTCGAACCGTTCAATCTTATTGGGTGTATCCTGTCTTTGCCAAGTGTCGGCTGACTTAGGCACCAGCCACCCCACAACCGATACGATTGAACGGTTGGGAAACGAGTGGGTGTTACGTGCGGCATGGTAGTGGTTAGCACATTTGCTTTACAGCAAGAAGGTCGTGGGTTCAAGTCCCAGGCCTATCTTAGCTGACACTTGGTGAAGGCAAGATACACCCTGAACAAAAAATTCAAATTTAAATTTATTTGTCACATACAAAATAATACACAGTACAATATGTTGTGAAATGCTTGTTACGACTGTCCTAAAATTTGAAGAATAAACTATCAATATCAAGAAGAAAAAGAACACTAACAATAACTATTTGAAGGACATGGTTAAAGTGTAACATAAATATAAAAATGTAAAAATATTAAATTAAATATATAACAAAGTATACACTTTAAATATATAAAATGGAATATAAATGCAGTGGCGATTTTACAAGCAATACTGTCTGTAAAGTGTCGGTGTAGTATGCACACAAGATGTCCAGTGAGTGTGATAGTTGTGCTCGTAAATTAGTGCAGGGTGTACAGAGTGCACATTTTCACTCGAAACAGAACACAAACAGCTCGCCAGACCATCACAGGGCCAACACACACACACACACACACACAAACAACCACAACCACCTATCCGGACTCACAACCATACTTAGGGAGTGAGTCTGAATGGTTGGTTGGTTGGTTGGTTTTGTGTGTGTGTGTGTGTGTGTGTGTGTGTGTTGGCCCTGTGATGGTCTGGCGAGTTGTTCGGGGTGTATCATGCCTTCGTCAAGTGTCAGCAGAGATAGGCGTAAACCTTCCCACAACTATAATTAAGAAGTTTGGAAAGTGAGTGAGTGTAATAAGTAATAATATTATGTGTTCATTCCTAATTGAAAGTCTAACCACACACACACACACACACACACACACACACACACATAAATAACTTACTCCAACTTATTATAATGAGGATTTTCAGTATCTATTTCAAATGTTTTAAATGTAAAATACTAATAACTGGCTCTGAAAGTCCATGACGCTGCTCGGAAATGTGTTGACAGTTATTGGGATTGATGGTATCTTCGACCGCAAGCGATCTAATTACGTCAGACAAACATTACGTCATATCCGGTTGCACGAAGCAACGCTGCTGACGCCAAAACGCTGTTGGAACAAAAGTAGCATCGAGTCAGCGGTTTTTAACTCAGATGTCCGACTGCTCAGGATTTTATGTTTATGGGGATAAATAATAAAATTAATAAACTCGGGCGGGGGGGCTTTTATTTTGAAATCGGATCATTCCGGTCGGCTCTTTGAGGGCTTTTCTCCGGACGCTGCCGAAGATACACACCGGGGTAACCGAGCAGCGGTGCTGGAGGTGCTGGAGGTGGTGTTTACATCGATTCTGGGGTTATTTTTATCGATGGAGGTTCAGGATTCCTGAAGGGGATTTTTTCAGAGTGAACTACCCCAGCATGTCGGCCGAGGAGGAGGAGAGGGGGGTAGTTCGAGTCAAAGTCAAGGTGAGGAACTGTGGGGAGGCAGCGGGTGGGGGAGCCTGAAACACAACACACACACACACACACACACAGAGAGAGAGAGAGAGAGAGAGAGAGAGAGAGAGAGAGAGAGAGAGAGAGAGAG
>JAOUQZ010000030.1:4691497-4705419 GCA_028564935.1 Neosilurus hyrtlii
GAGAGAGAGAGAGAGAGAGAGAGAGAGAGAGAGAGAGAGAGAGAGAGAACAATAACAATAACACAGCTGATGCTAACGGTAGTACAGAGCTCCATGTAGTAGCTTCCACAGCTAGTTTCACCTGAGACCTTATACATCATTTAATGATACTTTGTGCTAATATTTGGGGCTAAAATCTATTATTGTTAAACACCAGTTTGCTAGCTGGCTTTGTATTTTCCTGCCATTATAAACATTTCTTCCTGAAAGTAGCTGTTACTGGTTTATTAAAGCTTGTTTTGACTCATGTCCATCTTGTTGTTGTTGTTGTTGTTGTTGTGGTGGTGGTGTCACTGTAAACACATTTCTGTTTGGTTAAATCTATCATGAAATTGTTAATCGATACTGATTTCTAGTTTCTTGATATCAAAACATTCATTCATTCCTTTTATTTGCTGAACCGCCTATCTCAGCCAACTCTGAGTGCATCCTGGTACATCCTGGACAGCTCGACAGTCCATCTCAGGGCTCACACACACACACTCACACACTCACTCAGCCATTTACATTCACAATTAGAGGCACTTTAAACAGCCAGTTAGCCATGTATTTGGACTGAGGGAGAAACAAGAGTACCCCGAGGAAACCTATGCAAGCACAAGGAGAACATCCACGCAGATACCCCCTCCGCCGCCCCCCGGTGAGCCCGGGACTCGGACCCAGAATCTTCTTCCCGCAAGGCAGATGTGCTGACTTCTATGCCGCCGTGCCGACCTGCTACTAAAAGAGAACATACAATATATCTCTGTGCATGTGACAATCATCTGCCGACTGTCTCTTATCACAAGTTAGCAAACCAATCAGATCATGATCTTTCTGTGTATTACGCGCTAACTACGCACGCAGGCCGTTCAACAGCCTCATTTCTCCTTCGTGGATTTGCTAGTGTATTTGTCCTGGTGAAAGGTCCACCTCTGGTTTAACTTCACCTTTTGGACTCGCGTTATGTCTAAGCACTCTTGGATATGATGCAGAATTCAAAGCAGTTCCAAATCATAACTTTCCACCACCGTGCAACCTGCTGTTTACCACTGTATCGTGACTGTGGCCAAACTGCTGCATTTTTGATAAGTCCAGAGCACATTATTCCACGCCTGCATGTTCACTGGCGAACTATGGTCTTGCTCTAATTTTTTAAAAAAATTTTTTAGACGGCAAAAGTTTTTTTTTCTGAGGTGCCCTTGCGTTTTCCAAGCAATACTAAAAATAAAGTTGATGCGTCATTTGTTGAATTCAGGAAGATTCTATAGCATATATACAGCTAAGGTAATAAAGCAACCATTTTAATGAGAATCCCCATTAAATGTGCTCTCTTAATTATTTCTATAGATGTACATACACTGTATATAATAGTTTATGCATTTTAAGAGTGTGGATAAACATAGTCTATTGCTAGTTTACTTTTGTTAAAGATGATATTTTATTCTTTTTCCACATTTTGACCTATATTAGTGTTGAATAACCATGTTAGAGCACGCAACAATGTCTTACAAGGAGGTTAGCATATATTTAAGTTTTGCCTCCGGGCGGTTTGAGCTGGCCGTAAACACAAAGCTTTCTTCAATTTTTATTTATTTGGGTTACATTGTGCTGGTTCTTATGATTAGCATCCCGATTCTGCGTCCCAGGGCATTGAGTGTGGAACGTTCAAGCGACCAGTCAGGGCAGAGTAGGCACACAGAGCAGAAAGAACATAAATGGGAGGAGGAATCCAAACAGGCTGTCTGGCACAATCAGCATTTCAGGGGGAGGTGGGGAAGCGGCGTCCTGAAGAACTATGGAGCTTTTTGAATTAGGATTTCAACTTTGGTGCTCCAGAGGGTTCGGAATGGAAAAATAAAGGTCTGAAATTTGGAAAAATGTCTGACCTTGTCTGACTAAACTGTGATGAAATCTGTTGTTCTGTGTGTTCTTAAGCAGCTCTAACTGTCCAAGCTGTTATTCCATGTGCATCATGAAAAGCCTTGAAATAATAAAGTTAGAGTATGGGATCATTTTCCACACTGTAGTATGAAAGATTCTTTGTAGAAGGCTAGTTTTGGTAATCTGATGATAGGTAATGTATCTCTTGTCTGATTACAGAGTGTCAGGTTTTCAGCACAGTGGATCCCTGTTTGAATATTTGATGTGAGTGTTGCTTGAATGCTGTTTTGTGAGAATGATCAGAAGAACAATTGTGCATGTTTTGCAAACAGAATAAGATTGTGGTGAATCATGGCCATTTTCTAGTCCTTCTGGCTAAAGCTAAAGCATCATCAAAAAAGGGCGGCATAGTGGTTAGCACATCCCCCGCACAGCAAGAAGGTCCTGGGTTTCAGTTCCAGGATTGGGTGTTTCTATGTGTAGTTTGTGTCTTCTTTTTGTGCTGGCTTGGGTTTCCTCCGGGTATACCTACCGGTTTCCTCCCACTGTCTAAAGACATGCATATTAGGCTAACTGACTTTTCTAGATTGCCCCTAGGTGTGAGTGTGGATGGTTGTGTGTGTGTTGGCTCTACGATGGATTGGCAAGCTGTCCAGGGTGTACCCCGCCTTCACTTCTGGTCGGCTGAGATAGGCTCTATAATATCCATAATTCAACCAAACTGAAAGAGCCTGTCAATATAATACTAGTGTTTTCTAATCTTCACATGTGACACGAGTCTATAGTTTACACAATAGCTTGCTTGGCTCAGTTTTAACAAGTTCATGGTATCTGAAGACACTTTCAGGTTTTATTGTCATGTGCGTTCAGAGAATGCCCTAAAATTCTTATGGTGGTCTGGTCATCAAGTTACTTAGAAACGGCAAAACCATGTGTACATTAAAGCCGTTTGGAATGTTTTTGTGTTGTTTGTTGTATTTATTTGCAATGAAGATCGGGTTTTGAATTGTACAAACAAGGTCAGAGTGTTTGGTTTGTTTGCAACATAAAACGGCCTCAGGTTTTTAAGGTTGCTTGAGGATATATTCATATTCATATTATCATACTATACTACAGCGAATATTAAAAAAATAAGTATACACGCCCCAGTTAAAGTTTTTGTGATGTAAAACACCAGACCAATAATAAAAATAATTTCAGAACGTTTTGCATTTGTAATGTGATCTATAACCTGTACAAGTCGAAAAGGCTGTACAGTGAAAAACAAACAAGTCTTTTATGATGGAAATAAAAAAATGACAATAACCTGGTTGCATAAATGTGAGCCACCCCAGCAAAGTGGGTATAAAGTTGGAAACTACTTTGAACTTTAAACATGATTTTCTCCAGAGTTGCTTAAAAGGCTGAAAATTCCTGGCAGGTTTTGGTTGGTTACTCCAAAATTAGCGATGTGTTAGAAAATTTGGTGTCATCTTAAAGCTTAGGATATCAGCTACAAAATATTAGCAGTGACTCCAAATTAATAATTTCCGACTTAATACTCACTTTGCTGTGACGGGTCTCAAATGTACACACCCTGAAACTAATACTTTGTTGACGGACCTTTTGATTTTATGATGGCATTTAAGTTTTATTTTAGGAGTCTATCAGCATGGCACGAATTGATTTGGCAACCTTTGCTGTTTATTCCTTATAAAAGCCACCAAATTTATCTGATTGTGAAGGCGTCTTCTGTGCACAGCCCACTCAAAGAGATTTTCAATTAGAATCAGGTCTGGGATCTGGCTGGGCCATTCCAAAACTTCTGGTAAAGCCATTACTTTCTTGTTTTTGGAGGGATGCTTTGGGTCATTGTCATGCTCTCTCACTTGCTCATTTGCGGAACCATTTCCTCCTACTGGGGACACGGGAAGGCTGGAGCCTATCTCTGCTGACACTGAATGAAGGAAGGGTACACCCTGAACAACTCACTAGACCATTGCAGGCCAACACACACACACACACACACACACACACACACCCACACACCCCTCTGGGGCAGTTTGAAGAAGCCAGTTGTCTAATGTGCATGTCTTTGGATGGTGAGAGGAAACCTGACAACCCAGAGGAAACCCATGCAAGCACGGAAAGAACATGCAAATGTCACACAAATGCCCCAGCCTGGGACTCTAATCCACTATGTCACCGTGCCACTCAACCCCAGCTGTCTTTTGTTGCATGTAGTAGACGTATGTATGTGAATGACTCCCATGTTACAAAAAAAATCCCTGTTAAGCATATTTTGACTCATTTAGAACTGTTTATTATTCCTTCCACCTCGACTAAAGCATCAGGTCCAGCTGGATGGTGCCGCCACCACCATGCTTCGCCATTGGTATGGTGCTCTTTAGGTGCTGCTGTTGCGCCACACATGGCCAAAATCATGGACGAAAAAGTCCAATTTTGTTGTCATCAGATCATAACACATTTTTCCCTAATTTTTTTGGGAGACTTGATAGGCTTGGATATTTTTCTTTGGAAGAAAGGGCTTCTTAGATATGTGAAGAATACATGAGATATCTTCTCACACAAAACACAACCAGAAATTCCTGCAGCTCATTTAATGTTGCTGTAGGGATCTTGGCAGCCACCCGAACTAGTTTTCTTCGTTTTTTTTTTTTTTTCCGATTATGGCGTTACGAACAGTTCTTGGTAATGATCCTCCCTATCCTGCATGGTATGTTTAATGCCTTGGAAATTCTGTTGTGGCCTTCTCCTGACTGATACTTGTCAATAAAAAGTCCGCTTTGAGGTTTTTGAGCTCTTTGTGGACCATGACTTTTGCTGTAAGATGCAACTTGGGTTATGTCCAGAAAATACTACTAGAATGTTAGTAGTCACTTTAATTTATGACAGGCGTGTATTAACTTCTAATAAACATGCAGTTAATTCTGTACATTCTCATTTATTCTAATTCTGTACATGTGAGGAGTTAATTCTGAGCACATCGACATCCCTATCACTACTACATGGTAACAGTAGCATATGATTGGTTTGCTGTCTGGGGATTAAAAGACGTTATCCCGAGTGGATAATGCTTAAATCCAATTGACGGACACTCAAGTTCTGTCATTGTCAGTTGGTGCAAAGAGCATCATTGTCACTGTCAAGCTTTAAAAATGGGAAAAAATTAACCCTATAAATCTTGTTCTATTTTGCTTTTCTTGTGTGTCTGCATTGTATATACCTAAACTTTGAATGAGTTTAAAAACACCATTAGCTACACAGCGTTTAGAGCGTGCAGAACTTACCTAACCGGCCTCTGTCATGGTTTAATGGATAAACACCATTAAATATATTAAAACTTTCAGTAAAAAACCTTCATTGTTGCCAACTTAGCGGCTTTTTCATAACATTTTTGTGGCTTTTTAGAAGAACTTTAATTTAAAAAGAGTCTATTGAAAGATCCAGCAACTTTTCAGCACATTAGCGACAGTCTTGGACTCGATTCAGCTCTCCAGCTTACATTACAGCCGCTGTTATACCGGCTAAAAAACAAGTTTGCTCAACACACCATCAGTGAGTAATGCCTGACTGATTTCTTCATTCCATTATGTTGGACTGGAAGCTACAGTGACTCACCATCACCTTTTAAGTTGCAAAGTACTTGCCCTGAGATGGACAGCTAGTGCAGTCTTGAGGCTAGCTGGTTAGCATTCTAACTTCAGTAGATATCTCTGCAACACATTACGTAGACGTCTTTGTCTTCTTAGACATCTTAGAACTATAATTTCTTCACATTCTGTTAATTTTAATCAATGTTTAATCAACGTATATCACTTTTAAAGTTGACGTATTTTTGAAACAAAGTAAGTCACCATTTATATTCATACATTTGATAAACTGGAAATGCTAAAAAACAAGGAACGCCTTCTCTTTGCAGGGTCAAGCTGGATGTGTCAGTGTCTTTTTTATTACATTTAACTGTTCACATAAACCTTTGCAAAAATATTAATAGCTGAAAGCACTTGGATTCTACTTAAAAACTATTTTACATGTAGCTGTAAGGTATATCTGAATGTGCTTAAATATGTTACAGTAGGAAACTCAAAGGGATGAACTCACTACCACGTTAATGAGACCAGTTTGAGAAGACTTTTACCCTTTGAGATGGAGCATTATCACGCCAAAGTAGCCATGAGAAGATGGGTAAATTGTGACCATGAAGGGATGCATATGATCGTTACTCAAATGCACTGAAGTAACAAACTCAAAGTCTGCCATGAAAACATTTCCGGATTCTGTTACACCACCTCTACCAGTACAAGGTGGGCTGCATCCACAGATCCATGCTGTTGGCTTACAGTTCTGATCCTTCCAAATTTTTAGCCACCATGTGCTTTAGCAGAAATGATAATTTAGCACTTCAGTTTTCCCATTTTGGTGAGCCTGTGCTCACTCCAGCCTCAGGCTTCTGTTTTTGGCTGAATCCAGTGGAACCCACTATGGTCCATCCACCTCAAGATGTGACATGTGTCTTCTGAACTTTTTCGCTCAGCGTGGTTGGAGAGAGCGGTTATTTGAGTTATCATTGAGTTCTGTGTAGCAAAAAGGCATACAGAGGTTCCTCTTGTAGTGGCCAGAGAGTATTTTTATCTTTAATGCTGTGGAAAGTCCATGTGACCAGTGAAATACAGGTTGTGTTACCAAGAAACCTCCAAACACAGATTTCTCCGTCCTTGGGGGTTGTGTACAGGAAGGCTTGCCCCATTCTGGGTGGTGTGACGTGCAGCATGAACTGAAACAGCAATGGCTCTTTATATGGGCCATCAGGCTATAGTGAAACTACCAAAGCAATGTCCCCTTTCTCTGTATACAACCTCACTTGAATCACCCTCAGAGATCTCTGTTGAAAAGTTCCTTAGGTTTGGCACCATGTTGAAACCGGTACTACTTTTATATCTGGGGCAGGGGCATTCGGGCTCCCTCAGCTATCTCCAGTGGTTTCTGGTATCACCAAGAGTTTTCCCGGGTGACTGCTTGGGATCACTGCTATTTACAAATGAATAAACTAGCTTGGTGTTCAGCTACCTCAGTCATCAGTATGCCTGTCCGCGTGTCCGCTCCTCCATCTGTCATCATTTAAATTCTGGCCAGAACTTGGAAACCGTGTGAGATTTCTTCACCATACTTGGCAGTTGTTTCTTCTTTGGAGTGTAGAGCAGTGTATGTTTTCTGACGTGTGAAGGTTGGAACGTGTCATGATTTGTGATGACTTGTTTTTGTCTTCAAATGTTTTTATTGTTTGTTTATTTATTTTTAGCTGTCTACATTTAATTCACATGAAACCAAAATAACGTGTTAATATAATGCACAACTTCCTGGTGTGGCTGGATGCAAAAACCCATTCCCCCTAATCCTGCCACTTTTCTACAGAAACCTAAAGCTTCTTGCTTTGAGGCGGACGTGCTAACCACTACACCACAGTACCGCCCTAAATCAGTGTTTGGATCTGAATATTCCTGAATATAATGCTTACTGTTGAACACAATTATATGAAAGCGTTTAAAACGCCGCAGATGATTATTGCTTTGAAATGGCCTTGAAGTTAACATCAGTGTTTTCTTGAGGTTTAATTTTGAAATCACTTGATCTAATTAAAACCAAAGGCTAGGGGGCAAGTGTAAATATGCGACCCTCCTCAGAGCTCACTGGCATCCTGTGGTACCGTTTAAGTACCTTACAATATCCCCAAGAGGTAATTAAGGAGTTTTAATGAAAGTTTGGGAGAATTGGGTTGTATTTAATAATGAAAGAATTAGAATGAATCTGTCATCGGATCACAACTGAAATGTCCGCTTATGGGTGTCGAGGAGACGTAACGTGCAACTTGAGCTCAGTCAGTACACGTAAGAAATTCCTCTTCTTGTCTTTCCTTATGCAGAAGTGTGAGGGATTGCAGCCAGTGGAATTCCGCTCCTTTGCCGTTGATCCACAGATCACATCCCTGGAGGTGTTGCAGCACATTCTGATACGAGCCTTTGAGCTAAACGGGTGAGTGTGTGGGTGAGAACTTTGGACGAGGTACTGTTTTTATAGATTAAGTCAATATGTACCCATGATTTTAACAATTTGAGTGTTGAGAAAGTAGAACAACTTGTATTTTGTAGTCTTTAGTTCTGTGACTGTTTGTGTAACATTCAGGCCTTAATGTTGTGTAGTTATTTTCTTGGGTAGGAAACCACCTCTACACAGAATTAACTAGGTTACGTTAATAATTTTCATTCATTTTACGGTATTTGTGAGTTCAACAGCTAAGTAAACTTTAAGACACTGTTTATAGATTCGCAACTTACAGATTTACAGAACTGGCGAGGGGGTGGCACAGTGGGGTAGAGGTTTGCACGTCCGCTTCTCAGCAAGAAGGTGCTGGGCTCGAGTCCTGGCTTTTATTTCTGTGTGGAGTTTGCATATTTTCCCCATGCTTGTGTGGGTTTGTTCTGGGTACTCCGGTTTCCTCCCACAGTCCAAAGCCATTCACATTTGGCTAATTGGCTGTTTAAAATTGCCCTTAGGTATGAGTGTGAATGGTTGTGTGTGTGTGTTGGCCCTGTGCTGGTTTGGCGAGTACTCTGCTTTTGCCCGATGTCGGCTGAGGTAAGCTTCAGTCTCCCCAAGACCCTGGTAAGTTGAAGCAGTTTGGCAAATGAGTGAGAGAGTGATTTGGCAAGGAATTCTGCATCAAACGTAAATTTTACATCTGCATATTCTGTACCAAATCTGTATTTAATACAATTTTCTACATTTACTGTCTTAGCTGAGTTTTAATTTGTAAATTGCAAATTCTTCTGTATTTCTTGGAGTAAGCTTGACTAAGTTTGCCTTTCTTAAGTTTTAAAAATTATATTTCTTTTTTTTTTTTTTTTTGCTCCACAGAAGGCGTAATTTTGGCATTAGTTACCTGTCCCGTGATCGTATGGGTGCAGAGGTCTACCTCTCCCTCCTGTCTGACTGGGATTTAGACGCAGCGTTTGTCAGTGCAGCCAAGCCTTACCTCCAGCTCAAAATGGACATCAAACCTTCAGAAGACAGTAAGTAAACTGTGTCTGTTCATTACATGGTGAGTAAATGACATCAGAACATAATTTCTTTATATTGAAACTGTGAAAAGTTTGAAACTAATTGAAGAGGTGAAAGACACACAGATACAAATAAGTGAGTCCATGAGAGCTGTTTAAATTGAGATTTAATTAGATTTAATTGGGGGGGTAGTGTGCACGGTGGTGAGGTTAATGTAGTTAGCACTGTCACCTCACAGCATGAAGGTTCTGGGTTTGAAATTAACCTCCGAATGGGACTTTTCTTTGTGCAGTTTGCATGTCCTCCCCGTGCCTGGATGGGTTTCCTCTGGGTGCTCTGGTTTTCTCCCATAGTCCAAAGATGTGCAGATTTGCTCAACTGGCTACTCTAAATCATCCGTAGGTGTGAATGTGAATGTTTATGTCTGTGTTAGACATGCAATAGACTGGCAACCTTTTTAGGGTGTACGTCATCTCTCGCCTAAAGTCAGGTCTGATTGGCTCCAGCTTTCCTTGTAACCCTGATAGATAAGCAGTATAGATAATAGATAGATAGAGAGGTAGTGGAAGTAAATTAAGATCATACAGAAGCTGTTACTAAGTCTCAGCAGTCATTTCTATGGTTTCCCTTTCCTCACAGGTCCAGTGCTTGAGGACTGGGACATTATAAGCCCAAAGGATGTGATCGGCTCAGATCAGCTACAAGGGGAGAAGAGGTCCCTGACGTCCACGGCTCTTCCCTTCACCCAGTCTCTGCTGTCCCAGGTTACTGATGATGTTCTTCACCCAGTCAGCCAGCTGTTTTACCAGCCAGTCTCTGCTGCGTTCAGTCAGGTTCCTCATCTCCTAATGCAATCGCTCTTTGACCAAAGGCGGTTTCCCAAAGAATGCTAGGCATTACCTATTACATTAGAATTGTTATAGTTGTTTTGGGAAACAGCATGGAGCCATTTTAATATTAATTAGCTGCTAGAGTAAATGAACGCACTGAATGATTGAAGCAATGCACTCAATGTATGATCCATCCTACACCTACAGTCATTTTCCCCCCTCTATGTATGTCTAATTGTTTTTTTTTTTTCCAGATGGGTCGGACATTGTCTAGGGTGCAACAGGCTTTAAGCTGGTCATATGGGGAGGAGGTTAAACCATTCAAGCCTCCACTGAGTGACACGGAATTTCACAGTTACTTGAACAGCCAGGGCCAGCTGACTCGGCCAGAAGAGCTGCGGCTTCGCATTTATCATGGCGGGGTTGAGCCTTCCCTGCGCAAGGTGAGGTTAAGGTTATTTCCTGTGCCGTTTGATATTAATATGTTAATAGTATGCACAGGATATTAGTAGGGCGCAATCTGATTGGTTTGCTCTCTGGCTGAGTTCACAGTTTAGTGACATCCATCACGCCTGAGGCGAAGAGTTGTTTTACTACATAATTTCATAGACATAAATGTTATATATATGAGGGTGGGACAAAAAGTAACACTTCCTCTATCACCTATCAAAGCAAAATTACTTGTGCGTCTTATAAACAAAGGTATAGCGTTAATACTACCAGTTTTTATTTTCCACTCTAATGCGTGAATGATGACGTTGATTCTAAACCAGATGAATGAATCCTATAAAGTTCCCCACGTAAACATGTTGGATACCATCAGTAGAGCCAGTTGTCTGCAGAAATTAAAGGAAATAAACACCAATGAAATAAATGGCTACCAAAACATTGCCTACCCTGACATAGTAAACTACCTGGTGAACAGTTTAAGTGTTGATACTTTAGATGAACTGAAGGATTACAAACCTTTAAAACAAAACTCTTTGGAAGTTATAATTATTTTGAGAGTGGATAGGTGCAGGAAATTAGGCAGGCCACCCTAGACGATAATTTTCATTCATTCATCCAAACAATATCATTCACCATTGTAATGAGAGCATTTAAGTCATGTCTTCACTACGTTGTTCTTTTGAACATTTTTCTAAATCAGGTTTTAAGCCAATGAAATCAAAGTTATAGGTCTAGGTTTTAGGGAGTGTTCTACAGTCTACACATCTGACACAACAGCCCCGTAAAACATAATTTAACACAAGGTTAATTCAGTTTAGTACTGGATAGTGCATAGATGGTAATGTAGGTCTAATAGTTTATGGAGAAATAGTACACGCAGGCCTACATGTACCGGTATCGACTTCTCACCAGTACAGTTTCACATATGACATGTTTAAGTCTGCATCTGAAATACATGAACGCCCACGTGTTAACAGGTATTTGGACATGTTAGAAGTTTTAACCCCAGATTTAAACAATGAACAGCATGTTAGCAAAATATTTTTACATGCGCTAAAGTGGTCGGAACACACTTTGTAATTTCATCTCCTTGGTGTTTACTCTCCACTTCCTGGTGTTTTATCACCTTTGGAATAGCAAAATAGTGCCTCTTTTCTCACAAGGACAGTTTGTACAGCCCCATACTGCGCATGTATGTACCACAGCTGCAGTTTACAGCTGAATTACGTGGCTGACTCACAAGATGGTTGGCGCTGGTAACGTTATCGGAATCCCATCAATTCCAGTCCTAAACCAATTAGGAAATGTGTTGGCTTCCTTTCTGTGTTGATATTGTTAAAATAAAATATTTAAACGGTGTCCTTGCTTTAAAGAAATCATTATTGTAAATTAGGTGGAGGTTAAAAAATCTGAGGTTTTTTTTTAGGCCATATCACCCAGCCCTCATTTCAACAGTGATGTTAATATGTTAAAAGTAATGACTTCATGCACAGGAGACTTCAGCCTATGAGCTATAATGTAAACTGTATTTTTTGCTTTGTTGATTTATATAAATGAGGTGACTGAGGAGGTGTTATTTTTTTGATGCACTCTGGTGTAATGCTACAAAAAATATATAATTACAAAAAACCTAAATACTTGGGAACATTATTCGTATTATCCTGAGATGAATTATTAAATATAACATAAGGACTTAATCATCTAATTAGGATACTTTTGTGTACTTAAATTTCTTGCCAATTTTGACGTCTTGACACAATGCTGACTGGGACTTGTCAGGGCGATTCGCCACTGCTCAGGAACATTTCATTATTGTCATTTTTTTCTTCTTCTTTCCTCACTCATTAAACATTTTTGTTACAAAAGTAAATCATTCATACTTTTCCCCCATTATAGGTAGTGTGGCGTTACCTCCTAAATGTGTACCCAGATGGTCTGACAGGACAGGAGCGGATGGACTACATGAAGAGAAAAACGAGGGAATACGATCAACTGAAAAGTGAGTGGGCGTCCAGGGTGAGCCCAGAAGATCTGGAGTTCATTAGAGGGAATGTTTTAAAGGATGTACTTCGCACAGACCGAGCCCATCCGTACTATGCTGGCTCTGAGGACAGTCCCCACCTGACTGCACTGACGGACCTTCTCACCACTTTCGCTATCACACACCCGCAGGTGAGCATGGGCATTTCCTATTGGCTAACATTTTCCCTCTGCCTAAAAAAGCCGAGATGCTCCATTAAAAAAAAGAAAAGGAAGAAAAATATGAATGCATACGTATAATATGGTACACTACTTCAAGGCCACTACTTAAACTTTGTTGAAAATATGTGATATTGACCATGTTAACCTTGTATAAAAGGTCAGATTTCCATAAGACTTATCCCTCCATTGAATCGCATGCTGTAACAATGTGCTAATGGCTTTGAACAAGCATGGATCATCAGGTTTTATATAAACTAGCAAAATCTTTTAGCTCGAGTACACAGTCATTAATGCAAAAAAGGGACGTACCAAATACCACGTAATACTGAAACTTATGTAAATATTTCTGAAATTCTTCATTAAGCAAAATCAGTTGGCTATATACGTCACAGTAACATAAAAAAGTATTTGATTATATACTATGTGGAAACAAAACCAAAATTTTTATGGTTTATTTTTCTATTTCTAAAGCGTAACAATGATGAAACACCACCTGCTCCAAGTGACAAACCAGGAGTGAACATTGTTTTGCTTTGAAATATTCTCCCCTCAGTATAGTAAGCAATTACTGAATGAAGAGAAGAATGATGTAGTGAATTATTCGGTCAAGGGGTCATTTATCCGAGGAAGATAACACCTTCCGAGACTGAATCATTGTCCATATCATACGAAAGCTAAATTCTATAATTGCTTTATATTTCATTCAAAATATTTTCAGTCACTTTACTATGTTGCACATGCTGGTTATGCAATAAGCATTCAACATATCCAATGTCAGCAAAGCAATAATTCAGTTATCCGATGGCAATGATGCAATACCAAGAATTATTTGATGGCTTTCCCCTAATCAGAAACGTGAAAATCTCTTGAATTAATAATGATGATTATTATTTGTTAAAATATTTTCTCGTTTCTTATTGGTGGAAAGCCATCAAATAATTTTTGTTATTTTTCAACAAGATGATTTATCCATCACTGACGTCAGATAAGTTGAAAATATTTTTAACCAACAATTAACCAAATAGGGAATTTGTCTTTTTTATAATGTGGACAATTATTCCGATCTCGGAGAGTGTTATCCACCCCAGCCTTCAGTCTTGGCAGATACACTTCCCTTGATCTGAATAATTCTCCAGATCTACTTTGCTTCATTCAGTAGTTGCTTATTACCTGCTGTATAGTGAACCAATCACGTTACACTTTTGCCATGTAGTTTTAAACTCATTTATGATGAAAACCTTTGTGTTGAGATGAAAAGAATGCCAAACAGGAACATTTTTATTATGACTTTTGGAGCCTGCTGTATAGTTCTAATTTAGATTTTTTAATTCAGAGGTCTTATAAGGTCTTAATGATATTAGCTTCCTAATTTAAGGAATCTTTAGAATCTAAGCTGAACTCATTGAAAGTGAATCTACAAGTTGAAACCTCAAGAAATATATAAAAAGATAGCACCACATACATTTAGTGTGTGTGTGT
>JAOUQZ010000030.1:4712673-4733096 GCA_028564935.1 Neosilurus hyrtlii
TATATATATATATATATATATATATATATATATATATATATATATATATACACACACACACACACACACTCACACACTCTTTTTTATATATATATATATTATATACTCTTTTTTATATATATATATATAAATTGGCTACAATGTGT
Source organism: Neosilurus hyrtlii (assembly GCA_028564935.1). Classification (NCBI taxonomy): domain Eukaryota; kingdom Metazoa; phylum Chordata; class Actinopteri; order Siluriformes; family Plotosidae; genus Neosilurus; species Neosilurus hyrtlii. The sequence goes on from JAOUQZ010000030.1 coordinate 4,712,820, forward strand.
AGGCAAGATAATTGCTAGAGCTGCGATGAATGAGCTGCAGGTGAATCCGCTGATTCCTTCTCTGGACATCTCTGAAGATTATGAAACAGCTTATCTTTAAGTCTTTTTGAAATTTATTTTTTGCAGTCCTGGGCACAATATTTCTTTACATTACATCTGTTTGAGCTTCAGTTGACAGACTGGTGCACCAGTTAACTTTATTGGCAATATAGCTGTGATATGGGTTGTGACATTATCTGCTGCTTCATTACACTTTTATTTTGGCTCTGTAAGGGAAAATACTTTGTTACAGCAGTCACACAGGGAAAATGTATAAGTGTAGAAATAAAAAGTGCAAAAAAACACTGTAACTACGTCAAGCTTAATAACACCAAGGAAAAATACATACAGTGAACAAACAGTCAGTATACTGGATATGGTCTAATTTATCAGTAAAGTACAGAACTGTGTTATATGTAACATATAATATGAAATAACCAAAGTAAGCATCAAGCACAGCTACACTGAATTCCAATGTGCTGCTAAACTGTATGGCTTTGTCTAATACTCCATGTTTTAGGAATAAAAGCATATCCACATGTTCAGGCATGAGGTGAGTAGAGAGGCAGTTACCGCCCGCACCTATGTCCCAGGTCTTTTCATTGAGAAATTAGTAGAAGCCGAAGGTGCTTTCACTTATTGGTTTGCTTAAAAGTTCTAATTGTGCTTGAAGCAGGACATTCTGCTTATGAGAGGCTTGTCAAAATAACAACATGCTACATATACACACATGAAAAGCATAGGAAGGTGTGTTGATTATCAGGGTATTATTATTATTATTAGTAGTAGTAATAGTAGTAGTAGTAGTAGTAGTAGTGGTAAAGTACAAATTAAGTGAAGCTGCAATCCTCTGCTCCAATTCACTTCAGGTCGGTTAAGCTGAGAACGAGCATGACTGGTTACTGACAAGTCAGAACAGATGTTCTAACTAAACATAATTCTCTTTGTACCACTGTACAGGTTTCTTTATGCAATAGGCTACAATCCTAAGCACATTTGAATAAAACTGGAAGTATGTTTATGACTTAGGCAGTGGCACTAATTCTTACAGGACAGCCTGATAATCTTCTTATCAAAAATTCCATGGATTAAATGGATCTCAATCTGGTTTCAGCTTCCATTCTTTTCATGATTGCTCGGTTTTATTCCTATACACTTTATCTAATGCTGTTTGGAATTTAGCTGTGGAGTGATCAGATTTCCTTAAAGGAGTCTTGATTGCACAGTTTAGCCTCAGATTCATTAATTTGGTATAAACTTTAACTAAAAATTTTTACACTCCACTAAGTATTTTAGTTGAATTTTAATGACTAGTTTCCATGGAGGGTTTCGTTTGCTTTAAGGTAAAACACAAGTGCAGTGGATATACTAGTAGGAGTTTTAATTTCGTTTTTGAATAACAGGGGTTTTGTTTCCAAACAGGAATGGCAAGCTAAGCCGTGGTGCTGCTGTTGGCTGTGAGCTTTCTGGTGAAATGCAGATTAACTGGACAGTTTTTCGAAGCTGCACTTCAGAAGGCGGATTAATAAGAAAGCTGCAGTATTTCATCGATTTGCCCAGAAACAAACAATAAGCTATTATTCCATCTTTTCATCGTTTAGATGTGACGTGGGGCCAAATTCACCCCCATCATTAAAAAACCTCAAAACCTCACACATAATAGTGCTTGTAAAACCGGTTCTGATTTCCTTTTAGAAATGTATAATTCTCGAATGTCAGCGGAAATATGTATGGGAGGATGAGTTGGGGCAGTTAATTGAAATGAATGAAGTTAAATGGAACTGTTTGACATTGGTGGCAAAGGGATGCACAGTTGCAGCACCGCTGGGTTGGAACCCTGTGTCCAGCTGGGGTTTCCTGTGTGCGAATTTTCCTTCAGCTTGCATGGGTTTCCTCAGGGTACTCTGGGTTTCCTTCTCAGTCCAATAGCAGGCAGATGAGATACATGAACATGACTGGCATAGGTGTGAATGTGGGTGTGAATGGTTGTTTGTTACTGTGTTAGCCCTATGATAGCCTGGCAGCCTGCCCAGCCAGAAGTTACCTGAGATTAACTTTAGCGTTCCTGTGACCCTGACAGATAAATAATGGAGATTATGGATGGATGACGAATAATTATATGATGATAAATCAAATCGTTGATAATGTCCTCTTCCTACAGTGATCACAGATATATGAATGTTAGAAACAATTATACTGGAGACTCAATTTCTGCTAGTTACAGAAAAGCCTCATTTGAGTAAATAGGGGAAGAAAAAAAGTTGAGCTACATTTTTCTTAAAGCTTCCACCCATTTCCAGTAATGAGTGAATGAGTCTAAAATTATATTACTTGATATTATATACTGAAGTAAACAAAATCCTTGACTTAGTATTAGTGATCTTGCTCTACCCCAATTTTTTTGGATGTTGGTAAAGAACTGTTATACTTCAGTGTAGGAGGTACTTTCCTTTCTACACCATGATTAATATATAGATTTAGGCACGGCCTAAAGAGATATCTAAGGCAGTATCTCTATTGATAGGTGTCCGAGGCTGGTGTTATGAGTTTCGCAGGGCTTCTTTAAGGGCTGAATCAACTTCAGCCCTGGAGGAAATAATGAAGTTTTCCCTGTGTTTCCCGACTACAGTCTGGAGTGAAAGCAGGAAAGTTTAACACTGAAGGAGAGTTTTCTTTTCATCGCCTTTTACTTGCTGATTTCTTTATTCGTTTTTATCACCTGTCCTGTTAATTTAATTATTCGTTTAACAAGTTCTTGTTTCATGTTCTCTTTAATATTTGATTTTGTTTTGCTTGGAATAAGTTTGTCTGCCTACCTCAGTTATATTGTGTTTTTTTTTATATTGTGTGATTCTGAGTGGTGGTGTATTAGCTTTTGGTTTTTGGGCAATAATACTGACCGTACTAATTTGTTTTGATTTGTTATAATAAGAATTTATTTATTTATTTACCTTTTGTGCCACTTATTGTGTTTCCTGTTGTGCAGACAGGACAACCATCCAAGTCATGTTCCATGCTCTGCTCAGAATCGTTTCCGTGATCTGGCTGAAATGGACTATATCTCAGAATGTCATCTTATGATAAGTGATCAGAGGCAGAGCAAACCCCTTAGGTTTTTGTGTGTGGGCTGTTACAAATACCATGTGCGTCATTGGCTGATGCTTTGCCACAGTAATTTACAGTTATTTATTTGCCAGAAGATACTATAGACCACTTCAATGGAATATTTATGTGTCAGAGCTACTTACTCTTCATGTGTCAGAGCTACTTACATTTTAGAGTATTAGACATTTTCAGTTGATGTTAAAAGCATTCAAATCAATAGGGAAGAACCTTAATTCATTCATTGGTTAGGTTGGTTTAAGAACAGGCAAAATGTCAAAATGAAAACTACGATTGTATTGTATTAATGCAACTTTCCACTTTTGTTTTTGCTCCTATTTTTCATGAGCTGAACTCAAAGATCTTAAACTTTTTCTATGTACACAAAAAGCCTAATTCTCTCAAATATTGTTCACAAATCTGTCTTAATCTGTGTTAGTGAGCACTTCTCCTTTGCCTATAGTCCATCCACTTCACAGGTGTGGCATATCAAGATACTGATTAGACAGCATGAATTGTGCCTTAAGCAGGCCACAGTAAAAGGCCACTCTAAAATGTGCAGTTTTATTGTGTTGGGGGGTGTGTGTTCGGGAGGGTTAGTATCTGGTGTGACCACCATTTGTCTGCGTTTCACACAGTGCAACACATCTCCTTCCGCGAAGAGAACACCTCTCGAAAGTGCCAGACGTCATCGAATGTGAGCATTTGCCCACTCAAGTCGGCTACAATAATGAACTGCAGTCAGGTCGAGACCCCGATGAGGACGACGAGCATACAGATGAGCTTTCCTGAGACGGTTTCTGACAGTTTGTGCAGAAATCCTTTGGTTATGCAAAGCGGTTGTTGCAGCAGCTGTCCAGGTTGTTGGTCTCAGGTGATCTTGGAGGTGAAGATGCTGGATGTGGAGGTCCAGGGCTGGTGTGGTTACACTTGGTCTGCGGTTGTGAGGCCAGTTGGATGTACTGCAAAATTCTCTGAAACGCCTTTGAAGAAGGCAACATCTCTGGTGGGGTGCAGTCAATGTTGAATTCCTGCAGTCAGTTTTGATATGCCTCGTCTGTGAGGTGGATGGATTATTTCGACAAAGTGCTCGCTAACACGGCTTTAGATAGATTTGTGAACAATATTTGAGAGAAATAGGGCTTTTGTGTACATAGAAAAAGTTTTAGATCTGTGAGTTCAGCTCATGAAAAATAGGAGCAAAAACAAAAGTGTTGCATTGTTCAGTGTGTGTGTGTGTGTGTGTGTGGGTGTGTATATATATATATATATATATATATATGTATGTATGTATGTATGTGTGTGTGTGTGTGTTTATGTATGTATATATATATATGTATATATGTATATGTGTGTGTGTATATATATGTATATATATGTATGTGTGTGTGTGTGTGTTGCAGTCAGTTTACAGATTGACAAAAAAAATGAAACTTACTTTTTGACACATTGACTGAAACTGTTTGTTACACATAGGGATTTTTAACACCCCTGAGGCGGCCGACCCTGGTAACGCCACTGGCCCGCCAGGGCTTTATAGACACCGGTGTCACTCCTGGGCAGGGACACTATAGATTTGGTCGCTGCCCGCCCGGGGCCACGTTCTTTGGTTGCCAGATGAAGCGAAATGAAACCTAACCTTATAAAGAGAGTCTATCTGCGGCATCCAGGGAAGTTGAATCGAAGTGTGTCAGACAGGGATTTTCCAGGCGTAACTGTGCACAGAGCGGCAAACAGTGTGGTTGAAATAGGTGTAAACGCTTCAAGGCCAGATTTGAGCGTGACAGTGGGTGCCCCTCTAGCCCCACCTGCCTAGATTAAAACCGATCGGTATGTACTGTAATTGTAATGTGTGTAAAATGTGTATGTATGTGTGTGTGTGTGTATATATATATATATATATATATATAACACTGTAGATTCATAATAACACCACACAAAATAATCATAATACATAACTGAATCTATTTCCCTCCCATATATTATTTTGTAGATTAATCTACACTGTTGTGAGCTTGTAATTATCAATTAATTTTTGTGGGATGAAAGAATATGGCAGAATCAATTGTCTTATTATGTTGTAATTTCTTAAATATGTATGCTGTCTATCAAATAAATAGTGTTATTTATTTTATGCCAATTAACGGCAATCCATTTCATTTCTCTTATTAATAGCAGGGTTGGTATAATATCTGCATGATGGAGTGATGCAGACATTAGCTCGTGGGCTGACGAAGAGCCATGGAGGGAGTTCAGCAAGAAGCATCTCTGGGGAAGAGTGGCAGTCTGGCAGAGCTGACTGTGGTGCAGAGTGTTGTCACTTTGGATGGGCTTCCTGAAGATGAAAGGACACCGCAGCCTGACCTCCAATTTCCTCGAATTATTGAGGACACAACCTGGTTAATGGTTCATGAAGGAGAATCGACCTCCTCAGAGCTGCAGGAGCTTGGCTCTGCCTTGAGTGAAGAAGGAGAAAGTAAAGAGCCCATGGACAATCAGTGTGTTCTGAATGGGGAGGAAGCTGAAAAGGATGAACCACAGAACAACAGCAGTGCTACTGTAACAACCAGCACATGTACAGGTAAATCAGTAGAAGTTATGTCAATTAGCCAACAGAGAACATTGTAATTTAAATGAATATTAATTTGTTAGATTTATTTGTGGAAAAGTAATTTACTTAAAAGATATTATATGAGAAAACATTATAATAACTGTCCCTTGTAGTCACTAGATTTTCTTACATGGTTATGTGTTTTGTAGTTTTCCAGTTATCCAGTAACTTTTCCACTTATTTTTATTTAAGTCTTAGTTTGATTCATTGTACTGAATGAATGAATGATTTGCTTATGCAAACGTATTTTGCTTCTGTATTAAGCTGCATCCACACAGGAGGCGACAAGCGACACGCGGAATTGCCCGTTTTACAAACGTCTATGGAAGCGAATCGGAAAAGGTTTTGGGAAACTCAGTATTTGGCATCATCTGTCAATCAACGTGATCTTTAAGGGCCTGTCTAAGCAAAATGGCAATTTTGATTACCTCAACTTCCACCTCCATTTTTTTCTGAATGAGCAGGTCGAAGGCATGATTTGAGTTTAAAGATATATAGAACACCTCCCAGAGAGATAACAGAGAAAACTTGTTACACTTGTAACAGAGATGCCCCTCAGATAAACCACTAAAAAGATATGGAGTTTGATTTGTCTAAAATGGGCCCATTTTGTAGTGTTTATTTTGATGCTAACTTATTTTCTACTTGAATAAAAGTGTTTGAAGATGTTTTTCTAGCAAATATTCTTTTTGATTGTGAACATTAAAAAATATTTGTGGGGAGTTTTTTTGGCGTTCCGTATGTGATGCTGGGCCGTCAAACCAGTTCAGCTGATTACTGACATGTTTTGCACCAGTTGCCTCGTGGATAGGCTGCTTTTTACAAAGATAGATTCAGATCCCAAGTAAAATGGTTTTTGACTTGAAAATTTGGCTTTTTTTTGTCCACATCACACACAGAACTTTTGACATTTTGAAGTTTACATTGAAAACTTCAGTTGTCATGAATCTTCTTGTCATGAAACTTACATGACCGAACTGTCATTATGTGAGCTCAGTTCCTTGAAAAACTCAGTTTGAAATTCAGTGGCAAATTCACACTTTTAGTGCTCTTTTGCTTGGAGAGACTCTTAAGCTCTGATTGGTCATCGTCTGAATCATATCTCATGACTGTTCAGCTCAGTTGAAGTCTTGAGAAAATTTCCGTGTTCATTGACTTCTCACAGTCACTTGTTGCTCTTCACCTCCCATAAGGATGCAGATTCAGTGTGTTTCTCTACAAACTTTGAGAAGAACTAAAAAATAAATAAAAAAATCTGGAGTCGACAGGATGAGAGGAGGTTTTGCTACTGGTTGACAGGTACAAGGTCTTTATGGTGTTTAGTATAATCTCTTTTGTTTGCTGCTTTGTCAGAACGTTTTCCCAACACCACACAAGACACATTTGTTAGAAAACAAAGGAAGGGAAAAATGAAAAGAAGCTAAAAGACAAAGCCTTTGTGACCTTGTGTGAGGTGACATTGATGGATGATGAACAATCAGAGGATTCTTTTTTTGTAAATGCCTTTGAAAGCCCAGCATGGTTAGCTTACCACAGCACTATGTCCGTCATTGTGCAGTGGACTCGATTCAGCAATTTATATTATCAGTGCTTTAGGTGCATATGACATTCGTAAAAACTATTCCTGTAACGATTGATAAAACTATTGAATAATCGCTCGACTAGCAAAAAGCCCCTGACGGCTCGTATAAATAATGAAATCTTACTTGCCTATAATTCCGACAATGATTGTGATTCTGTTAGATTTTATGGATTTTTCACTTTTTTTTCTGCCCAGAACCGGCATTCGCCTTGTAGCCATATTGGTTAAAACGAGATCTCACGTGTGCCTGAAGGGGGTGTGGCAGCGTATTGTTAAGGGAGCAGCTTGTACTTATTTTTGAATAAGTTTTGCAGACGACATTGGCGTTCCAGCATCTGAATTTGGAAAAATAAACTTGTACATCATATTAACCAAATATAAAGGGAAGAAATTGTCCCGTTAATGCATTGAAGGATCCCTCATACCACCTGACCCGATTCAACACAAATCGTGAGGTTGTTGGGCAAGACAAGCGGCCATTTTTGTGTTATTTTGCTCAATATTGTTTGATTATCGCTGGCACATCAATGTTAGATGCTCGAGCGCGGTATCGATGGCCAGTTTACACGCCTAGTAAAAAATAGAGAGGGTATGTCCGTCAGGTATAATAATGTATACTAGAAATGGCACAGTGGGCAGAAGTATCATTACCATACCATAAATGTATGTTAAATGGTTTTGGATATCAATGAATACAGACTATGTAAGCATAAACAGAAATAATAAAAGTACTTTTACATAAACCTATTACTACGGTCATTCTTTTTTTATTCCTTCTTTGGCGGATTTCTATTATGTAAACCCGAGACGGGGGAAAAAACAATAAAATAAAATAAAAAATTCATTTTACAAACAGAACCAGAATACAAGAAAGGGTAAAATATAAATATCTTATTTTGCCATTTCTTGTATTCTTAAAGAAGCCTGAACTAGTGCTTTGATTTAAATATTTAATCATTTGAATACAGTAGTCTGTCCTGAGCTGATGGTGTACATGTAGTACTTTTCATACTCTGTATATTCTGTTGAAACTCCTGCTTTAAACAGATCAGTGACGCATACTGTCGCAAGGTTTTCCATAACACTCAAGAAGGAAATTGCCCTAAAAATACTTTTATAGACCTCCCCTTTTACCTCGCCTGTGAGGGGGAATTAAAACTCACTGGACCCACAGGTACCTTTTGATGCTGCTGCCATCAGCTCAGGATGAAGAATCAAATCTGAAGTCTCTACTTTAAAAGTGAAAAATAAAAACAAACAAACAAAAAACCCTATATTGATCAGTTTTGTCACATATGTCAGTAGTATCACTTCTGGTAGTCATGAACGCACTGTGTAGATCGCTGAATTCATTGCCGAAAGCGACACCCTCAGTGGGCAACTACATACATGCAGATGTACATGATGTAGTTGCAATATCTGCGATTATAGGACCGGATTGGCGCAAAGAAAAAAAGTTCTGGTATTAAAATTCATTGCGCACTCAGCGCACTAGGTTAAAGTCACTAAAGGGGTCTAAAAGACCCAAATCTAGTGACAGAGTTGGCAGCCCTGATGTAGCATTTGTTCCTGGAAATAGCAGCTGACATCAGACTTCACAAAATGAATTACTCAGACTTCAACCTCCATAAAAAAACTATATCTGTTCAAGCTGGTTGTTTACCACCATGTTATAGCAGTATTAGTACCCAATACGTTTATGTTAAAATTTAACTGCTGCTACAACTGATTTGAATAATTAACATATTTAATTGTGTATTCATATCACATATTTATTGGAATATAGAAACGCTAGGTTTTATGTGTTTGTTCATGGAAATGATGAGTTATCTCTTATAGAGCATGAAAACATTTTGCATAGATTTTTAATAAAACCTTCACCCTTCTATCAAGAAATGTTTGGATTATAATTCTTTTTTTTTTTACTCATTGTGTGTCTCAGAGCCGCTGCAGAGTTCCACTCTCTCGTTGTCTGATCATTTAAAGTTGGGCCGAGACGAGTCCGAAGGTACAGGATTAAACGTGGAGTGCAAGATATGTGGGGACAAAGCTTCAGGGTTCCACTATGGTGTGCATGCCTGCGAGGGCTGTAAGGTACCTCTCTAGAATCCATTAGGATTACAAGTAGTGATTAATTGTGTGTTAAATGTTTGAGCACCTTTTTGTACTTCGGTTCGGTTCCAAAAGAGGATAATAATGTGACATAAGAATCAGTAAACATTCAGAAAATTTTAATTTAGAAAACTGTGAATTGCCTAGCAATTCCTGTTCCAGAAGCACCAATGAAACCCCAAGGCATAACACGAAATCCACCATTCCTGACTGATGAGCTCATATGTTTTGGATCATGAGCAGATCCTTTGTTTTCTAAAACGTTGGCCTTTTCATCACTTTAATAGAGGTTAATTGTGGTTGCTGAACTTTTGTGGCTCATCTCTCTGTACTTATTGGTGGATTTCAGTCTGGCCTCTTGATTCTTACTGCTGATGAGTGTTTTGCAGCTTGTAGTATGACATCCGCACCCCTGCGTTCTGGAGGTTGTTGATGCCATGGACTGTTGTTTATAGGTTTTTCTTCACAGCTCCCACTGTGTGCATGTGGGTCCCCCCCCCCCCCCATCATTTTTTTATTTTTATCTGTTGTTTTCTTTAGCTAGCCTGTCAGTTTTTCAGGACATTTCACATTATTGTTTTGGTCATGACCAATTCTTGCACAGTGGCTCTAATCAATTTCTCAACTACAACTTTTTTTTCCCCCTGTAGACAGCTCTTTAGTCTTGATGTTGGTTTATATTTTTTAACAACAGACAAGGCATTCAGAGCTATTCTTTGTTTATACAGTCAGTGTCATAGGGGACATCTGGCAGCCATGTATTCCAATATTTTTTAACTAGTTTTTACTTTTTTGTGTGTGTGGGAATACATCTCAACATTAACCCATCTAGATGTAAATATCAGGAAATAAGGGATGAAATTCTGACCTATGATCTTAGGTTCATTATTAGAGCTCAACCCATGTAACTATTTAAAAAAAAAAAAAAAAAAACAGAATTGGTGTTGCCTTTCCAATCTGTTTTAGACGGGACTGTACATGGTGCTTAGTTTAATTGAATAAAACGAATCTGTTCAAGAAATATTAAGATTTATATATTCTTACACTTACAGATGTGTTATTTTCTGTTTCAAGGGTTTTTTCAGACGTACCATTCGTATGAAACTAGAGTATGAGCGATGTGAACGAACCTGTCGAATCCAAAAGAAGAATCGCAATAAATGCCAGTATTGCCGCTTTCAGAAGTGTCTGGCTCTCGGCATGTCCCATGATGGTGAGATTCGTGCAGTTACATTAAAACCTGAAGAACAATAGTTATGACATTTAGTTTTGGTTTCATGTGTGAACATGTTGGATTTTGCTGAGTTATGAGATCAGCTGATTTAAAATGATTTATTTACTTTGTTGGGAAATTTGGAAGTTATTACACGTTAGAATTTGCATAGAGTAGTGATGTTCGCCAGTTAGTTAGGAGATTGAGCAGTAATAAAATATACTACCCTACTTTGTGTCACAGTGGAAGAATTAATGTTTTAATTATTGTCTAGTTGATTTCAATTACGTGGGAGAAAATAAATTGCTAGAAAAAAAACTGTTTAATAAACGTAAAGTAATTAAGTCTGAATCACTGAACAGTGAGTGAGTAAAAGGAAAGGCAGAATCAGTAAAACATGAGGATTTTTTCCCTGTTGTTTTTGCTGCCAATCCTTGAACTTGGGAGCATGCTGGAAGTAAAATTTTTATATTTTAAACCCTGTAACTACACAGCTATTCGTTATGGCCGGATGCCAGAGGCAGAGAAGAAAAAGCTGGTAGCAGGACTGCTAGCAGGAGAGAAGAGTCTGTTGAGCCCTGGTGGCTCGGATCTCAAAACTTTGGCAAAACACGTCAACACAGCCTACCTGAAAAACCTCAATATGACCAAGAAGAAGGCACGAAGCATCCTCACTGGAAAAACCAACTGCACCCCGGTATTTTTTTTATCTTTTGCTTACAGATTGAAACATGTTTGTGTTTGACGAGTCAAACAAAGTAGGCCTGTGTTAATGATGCCGTTATTATGGAAATCATAAACATGATGATCATGACTCAGTAGATTTTACAATCATCGGTCCAAATTTTTCAGCTCTGTACTAATTTTAACAAGAACACTCAGGGAGCACTAACTTCCACCAAGACCAGCAATCCCCCATGTAAAGCAAAATGTGAAAAAAGACCGCAGGGGTCCAAAACCCAGGAATGTGTAGTTTAAACTTGATCTATATCTTCCTTAAACCAAAATCAAAACTGTTGTGTTAAATAAATTAAGTACAGCTGGCTCTTTAATTATGTGTGGATTTTGATGTGCACCAATCCCAGGCGAGGTACCTGGAAGACAAACCCGCATACCAAACTTCATCAAGATCCGAGCAAGCGTTCTCAACTTTTTGTCCGGAAAACAAACTGTTGTGTTAAACAAATGAAGTCCAGCTGGCTCATTAATTATGTGCGGATTTTGGCGTGCACCAATCCCAGGAGAGGTACCTGTAAGACAATCCCCTATACCAAATTTTATCAAAATCCAAGCAAGCATTCCTAAGTTATCGTCTGGACAGAAGGACGGACGGAAGGATGCCACCCATTCCAGTAGCTTCCCCCACTATGTGGTGGGAGATGAAAATTAATATTGCACAATTTGAAAAAAATTGTTTTGAAAAAACAGATTTTCGGATCTAGAATTTGATCTGGATCATCTACGGAATTTATAGGAGTCTTCCATGTCCAATATTCCTCCTCTAGTAGAAATTTTATGAAAATTCTTACATCTTTTTGCAGCAAAAAAAAAATCCTCCTGTCTCTGTTAGGAGTTACAGAATCATTTAGAAAATTCCAGGATCCAGAATTTTCGCTGAATCATCTCTAAAATCGAATAGTCTTTCTTGTGTAAAGCCCTCCTGTGGAAGAATTTTTTTAAATCCGCACATAACTTCTTGTGTAATTCTGCTTCGAAACACACAAACCAAGGGAAAAAAATGTACTTCATTGGCAGAGGTATGTAGCACAGTAATATAAGGTTTATGAAGCTGTGATTGCGCCACTCTTGTTTAAACATGGATGACGTCATTTAATGTAGCCTCTACTGTAGTACACTGTTTATTGTCCAGTAGTCTCAAAATTGCATAATCATGAAAAATTACCTTATATGTCTTTGCATTGTGTATTTGTGTTCAGTTATTATTATACATAGAGAAGAAACACTTACGTGAGTAATGGTCATAAGTCTAAATATTTTTGGCCATATAATGCATTTTGCTAATAGATGTCCATTTTAAAATTGTGCCTCATTCAAGAAGAAACTGTTTCATCAGCCAGCATAATATACCTGTTGAATTCATCGTATCCAAACACATAATGGATGCATGTGTTCAGACCCCTTTGTTATTTATATATTTATTTCTCAGCCTTTGCACATCTGTTTCCGCAGCCCTTTGTGATTCATGATATGGACTCGTTGTGGCAAGCAGAAAATGGTCTAGTCTGGAACCAGCTTAATGGTGCTCCCCCAAACAAAGAAATTGGAGTGCATGTCTTCTACCGCTGCCAGTGCACCACAGTGGAGACGGTTAGAGAGCTCACAGAGTTTGCCAAAAATATCCCCGGCTTTGTGGAGCTCTATCTTAATGATCAGGTATTAATGCAGTAACCAGGATCTTTTTTTAATTATTAAAATCCTTTTATTATTGTTAGGACAGTGTTTCAGTACTCCACTGTTATACAGACCCATTTCATCTTTGCAAGCATTTGTGATGTCAGAGTGCCCGTGCAGTGTGTGTGCCATAAGCCTGTCATAGTTATGCGTGTCAAGGCAATAACAGTGACGAGCGTAGTCTGCTTGCAGGCGGAAAGCGTGTAGAAATTGGTCAGGGGCGAGGAGAAAAATGAGACAGAAAACCTAGGTTTAAAGTTAGGTCAAACGAACAAAAAAAGTTTTTCACTTGCATTAGTCCGGTTTCTGTGCTCTTTTAACAACCATTTAAAATTCATTGATCACTTGTCACAGGAACATTACACAATCTTAGAAGATTGACACAGCGTGAAGTAAAGATTGAACTGTTATTTTCATAATTCTTACAGGCTAAAATATGTGGGTTACTTATATACACACACACGCACCTGATGATTAAGCCATACTGAAAATGTTTCGCTTATACATTAAAACATTAATATTCCTTTGGTCAGGTTTCATCTTATGATAACATGAATAATTAAGTGATATGTAAGTTATGACATACAACTAGAACTAGAAGTTTAATTGGCTGCAGTCTTGTTTGAGGACAATTTGTGAATGTAGCTTTTAGCCAAGTTAAATTAACTAAAGTTATTTAAAGATATAAAGGTGAAATCTGTTGGGTTTTTACACCTGAGCCTACTGGCTCATCAGAGACGGAGCTTATCCTGGTTTCTATAGCGTGAAGCAATTAGGAGTTCAAATCCTCCTGGATGGGATGCTAGTTTATCGCAGGTTTCCTTCCTAGTATTTTTTACTGGTACCCATTTATACTGCTGGGTGGCCAGAGGCACATTTGTGGTTAAGACCTTGCCAGGGGTATTAGCACAGTATGGACTTGAACTCATGACCTCTCGATCATGAACCCAGCACCCTAACCACTACACAACTGGCCCCACTAAGCTAAACTAAGGATATACACTAATCCAGCATAGTTTAGGCCTTAGAAACGTGATTAACTACTTGCAGGGGACTTACTAAGAGAAGTACTTAACTATGTCAAGAAGAACTATTAAGCAGAAGTATGGCGTATACAACGAAGGCAAACATATCCTTTATTCATCCGAGATGAAATGTTTACCACAAACCCTTGTATAAAAACAATTCTCCCTATTGATGGTACACAGCCATAAACATCAAACATTTTGGGGAAATGGATGCGAACCTTGAGGAATCCTATAGAAATTCACTTCAGGTTTTTTCCCACTTCGGTAATGACACAACATGGTGGAATTTTGGTGCGATTTCTGCATCTTGCCTTGTTTTTGCGCCCGAGCTACACACACTGCACTGCTGACTTCACGTGAAATGGGTCTATAGAACACGTCAGATTCTGCTTTTACATTCTTTAAACTTATTTTACCTGTGCGTCTGTTTTAGGTAACTTTGTTAAAGTACGGTGTCCATGAGGCCATTTTTGCAATGCTACCATCACTCATGAATAAAGATGGACTCCTGGTAGCCAATGGGAAGGGCTTTGTGACAAGAGAGTTTCTGCGTAGCCTGCGCAAACCTTTCAGTGAAATCATGGAACCCAAGTTTGAATTTGCTGTGAAGTTCAATGCGCTGGAACTGGATGATAGTGACCTGGCTCTGTTTGTTGCAGCCATCATTCTGTGTGGAGGTGAATGTTTAAGCACAACAGCAATACAGATTTTTGATTGTGTGTAGAATCTATGCACGTAGTCTAGATCTTTGTTTATGGATTTTGATTGCTATTATATAATGACACAAGATTAATGCAAGTCCATTGCTTCATTTTATTGAAATCTTGGTAATAATGTGATAATGTGTTAGGTAAGGGACTCTGCCGTACTGGGTTTGGCTGACTGAGTGATAACCAAAATTTAATGTGCCAATGACCATATATAGTGGTGCTTGAAAGTTTGTGAATTTTCTCTATTTCTCCTTAAATATGACCTAAAACGTCATAAACTTTTCACACAAGTCCTAAATTTAACAAACAAGACAAAAATGCTACACTTTATTACACTTTATGTATTGAGGAAAATTATCCAATATTACACATCTGTGAGAGGCTAAAGTATGTTAACCTTTGCTTTCAGACCACCTTTTGCAGTATTAACTGTAACTGTTGATCAGTCCTGAGCATTGACTTGGGGGGATTTTAGTTCATTTCTTTATACAGAACAAGTTCAGCTTTGGGATGTTTATGGTTCACTTAGATTAAGATCAGGACTTTGACTAGGTCTTTCCAAAACATTAACTTTATTCTTCTTTAAGCGTTATTTGGTAGAATGACTTATGTCTTTAGGGTCATTGTCTTGCTGCTTGACCCACTTTTTCTTGAGATTCAATTCACATTCAGATGTCCTAACAGTTTCATTTAGAATTTGCTGAAAAAAATCATAATTTATTGTTTCATCAATGATGGCAAGCCGTCCTGGCCCAGATGCAGCAAAACAGACCCAAACAATGATACTGCCACCATCATGTTTCACAGATGGGATAAAGGTTCTTATGTTGCAATGCTATGATTTCCTTCACCAAACATAATACTTTTTATTTTAACCCAAAAATGTTTTATTTGGTCTCATCCTTCCAAAAGAAATAATTCCCAGGACTTTTGTAAAAATCTGATGATGCTTTAGGTCATGGTTGTCATACTCATTTTCACTGAGGGCTGCATCACTAAATTTAAAGGTGATCGAGGAACGAATAATTACTTAACATCTATTATAAAAGGGCAACTGCGAAATCTGTGCGGCAAAATGATTTGTTTGTGCGTTTGTCTTCTTTTCACTTATTTACTTGCATTTTCTGACCATACTTAACAGTGACAAGCTAGCATGCACTCTTTCTTGAGTTACGAATGATCAAAATACAGTTTCCTTGAAATAGGCTGCCACCACCTAGATGAAGGATGATGAATCATGTTTCATGGTAATGGTTGACATGCAAAGAATGTACGATAATCATTTACTTTGGAAGCCCTATCGGGCCACATTAAATGAGTTTGCGGGCCAGATTTGGCCCACTGGCCTTTAGTTTGACACCTGTGCATTAGGTCATATTTATGCAGAAATATAAAAAAAGTTATAAAGCACCAATGTATCATGATATGGCTTAAACATCATAAACCATAAACACAGTGGATTAAAAAATTAACTTTAAATTAAATAAAACAATTTTATTATTTCAAAAATGTAATAGGTAAGTTGGTAGGTTACTGTGTTTAATGCCATATAAGCACATGTGGCTGTTTCATTACAAAAGAGGTATTCTGTAAAATCTAGACTAATAAGTAGTTTAAAATTTTTTATATATATATATATATATATATATATATATATATACACACACACACACACACACATACACTTTCATTTATTTGTTTGTTTGTTTGTTTGTTTATTTATTTATTTAGACTAATAATCAAGATGCTTTAAATGCAAATAAAAATTATAAAATCTTTTTGTGGCCAAGAAAGAGATTCAAAAAAAATCTCAAGAGGTAAATAATAAAAAATAACCTAGTATAAGTGTATATTTTGAAATGGTTGTTGATGGTAAGTGTTAAAATGCAATTTTTAATTATCTGTTAATCATTAAAAATGTATTTAAATGACAGAACATTTTTCCAAAAACAGTGTGAGTTATGACACAATGGAATAGAGCATTATATGAAACAATGACCTTTTTCTCACATCACATGATATACTGTATATATCTTTATATCACACAGTTGAATCAGAGCTGGACTTTAACTAGGCTTTTCCATAAACCTCCATTTCTTCGTACTGTATGTATGATTTCAATCAGGGAAAGAATTTAGATAACATATAGGGGCGTTCTTAAGTTTGCCACAGTAGAAATTTGTTTTTCAAGTCTATGAAGGTGGAAAGTACTGTTAATTTTATGTGACACTTTCTCAATTATATTCTCTTTATATATCAGCATTGTTTAAATAAAGACAGTATATCTTCATTACATGTAGATGCTCGTATGTTAAAATAGTCTAAACTCCTCATTGGGTGTATTTCCTTCTCCAAATAACAGTACACTACCCTTTAAGCAGCCTCATGTCTCTGTATCCTGTCTCCTGATACAGACCGGCCTGGCCTCATGAATGTGAAGCAGGTTGAGCAGATTCAGGACAGTATCCTCCAGGCTCTGGACCAGCATCTCCAGGCTCACCATCCTGAGTCGGTCCACCTCTTCCCCAAATTGCTGCAGAAGATGGCTGACCTGAGGCAGTTGGTCACAGAGAACGCTCAACTGGTCCAGATGATTAAGAAGACTGAATCCGAGACCTCGCTCCATCCTCTTCTACAAGAAATCTATAAAGACATGTATTAAGTTTTTTGACTTAGGACTTTCAAAGACATGTTGCACACAGGCATCCACGGTGCTGCAGATACCATAGAATTTTTATATTGGCAGTCATGGGGTTTACACAAATACTGTGTAGGAAAACTGACTTTTTTTTCCTTTGGAGCAGGGCTTTTTTCCCAAAAAAAAAATCTCGATATTTGTGAAGGTCAACCTGATTCCAGTTGATGAACAGCACATTGATATCATCCAGGATATAACAGTATTTTGATATGTGTGTTATAAATATCCTTTTTCTACCCTATACCAATTAATGTGACTTTAAATGAAAATAATTGGATTAAATAGTAATTATATAATTTTACATATCTCAAGGCTGTTGCACACACCTAAATCCGGATTGCACAGGACTTCCTAGGATCTTTCCAATTCTTTTTATGAATTAATTGATGTACTGATTAATGTAGATTGATAAAGACCAGAAGGATCTTACTCAGTCCAGTAGTGTAGCATTGAGATATAATCAGAGAGGTGGGGGAAATTATTTCACATGGTGAATTACTCAGGTACTGAGTAACTGCCGGTTGATATCTTTTACTTACAGTTACTTGCTTTACATTTGCCGAATGAATTAAATAGCCATATCGGATTCAACAGGACCTTGAATTTCAAGGTTGATCTAATATGAATTATAGAACATAAATACTGCTGAGGTAACTCCTTTCTCCAGTACTATGTACTGTTTCACTTGTTTATCAGAAATTCATTTAGGTATACTTTATGCAACGTTCTTGCTTCAGTTGGTTTCTTAAAGAAATTATTTGTGCATTGAAATGCAATATTTTTATTTTTTTCCCCACTCCATAAGTCCATGGAGGACAAATACAAAGCAGACAATTCTTTTTTTATTTTTTATTCTTTTTTATTTTTAATATTGAGACCTCACAATACTTTGGATTAAAGTCATATTTATGCTTATTATTTCATCTAGTTACCCTAACCTACACATATATGATTTTAGTCTTTTAACAAACGCTACATGTCATGTGTCTTATGTATAAGCCCATACATAATATCACCTAAAATTATTTAGAACTTTTAGACATTAACCATTTTGATAGGAAATTGGTTGTACAGTAGTGTGCAGTGAAGATTATACACCACTAGTTTTGTCTAAAAAGGCTCCTAATAAAAAGAAGTAAAAAATAACTTCTCTATAATTTTTGGGTGAAAATGTTTTGAACAATGCTATTGTAGGCAATGAGAACCAAAAAAAATTATTCCGACAAGTATATTGAGGTCAAAGTATGGCTAATAAACAAAAACACTGAAAATACCAATTTTTCAGAAAAAATTGAAAAATAATTTTTTTTTGACATTTTTTTGACTTTTGCATAGACCAGCAAGCAATATGGAATGGTTTATGGAGTGAAGAAAATAAAAAAATATATATATGAACATCATGCCTGAAAGGCTTAATGCTGTAATAAAAGTATAGGGTGACACTAAACATTGACTTTTTTCCTCAAAAAGGGACTGTTAGTATTCAATAGTACACATTTAAAACATCTTTCAATTTTGCTGAAAATATTTTTTTTTTTGTTTTGGTTCTCATTGCCTACAATAGCATTATTCAATACATTTTCACCCAAAAATGATAGAGAAGTAATTTTTGACTTCTTTTTATTAGGAGCCTTTTTAGACAAAAGTGGTGGTGAATAATTTTCACTGCACGCTACTGTACATTACAGCTGATTTCATGTCAGTAGAATATTCCATCTTTTCCCTTCCTTAGATTTTTAACCCCATCCTGTTTGTAGGCATTTGAGATTTTATGGTTAAACTTTGAGGTTTTACTTGTTGAATTACACTTGCTGCTGTAAAACTGAAGAGCACAATATAAATGACCTGTATAAACAGTGGTATGCTTATTTGGCGATGTGGAATCTTTTTTGAACATCTGTGTTAAATGCACACATACTTTTCACGCCACTTCATGGCATGCTTTTCTCACACCACCCAGAACACTTTTTTTTTCATGATGATTCAAGTCATTTGGGATTTTACTTGGAATTAATTCAGAATACCCAATCAACACTAAATTAAAATTCAGTATCTTTATTGTTGTTTTCTGTGATTTTTCTACTAACACACCAACTTGGCCTGCCGTCCATGAAGTCTGAGACATACGGTATTATGGACCTGGGGTCACAAAATCCTGATATGTATCCCAAACCCTTAATATGAGAATATTATATCATGCTTTGTCAGGCATGTATGATTCAGAGATAATTATTTAATTTTCAGCACAAAAACCTGCATTAAAAAAATTTTTTTATTTTACTTATTAGAATAGTATAAATGTGTGTATGTTTGTAGGGGTGGCATGGTGGTGTAGTGCTTGGCAGGTTGGCCTCACAGCAAAAAGGTTCTAGAATCAAGTCCCGTGCTCGGTGAGGATGTTTCTGTGTGTAATAAGCTCATTAATTACGTAGCGTACATAGGCATAGTGGTTCGCACATTTGCCTTTCAGCAAAAGGGTCTTGGGTTTGAGTCCTGGGTTTGCGTGTTTTTGTATGGTTTGTATGTTCTCCCTGTGCTTGCATGGGTTTCCTCCGGGTACTCCAGTTTCCTCCTAAAGTGCTGTTACAAATTGTCCCTGGATGTGAGCGTGATTGGTTGTGGTCTAGAAAGCTGTAAAGAATTTTATCTTACCTTTGCCCAGTGTCAGATATATATATATATATATATATAGGTACAGTTGTGTTCAAAATTATTCAACCCCCAACGCTGTAAAGGGCTTTAGGGACTATAGTGTACATTTGGAATTTTA
>JAOUQZ010000030.1:4733885-4769822 GCA_028564935.1 Neosilurus hyrtlii
TAAAATTCCAAATGTACACTATAGTCCCTAAAGCCCTTTACAGCATTGGGGGTTGAATAATTTTGAACACAACTGTAAATGTTGCTGAATAGTCCCTAAGATGGAATGTTGAACCTGAAGACAATAATTGTTTTAGTATATCACAATTTTTCACCAAAGAAGAGTTTCGTGTGTCCATACAAAAACACCCTCTAAATCACTTTGGATTGGGATTTAGGATATTGCACATGCTACAGAATACTTCTAGCACTGAACAAATTTCAATCTGTTCCACATTCATATATCCCAAAATTATGTACTTTCCAAAAACCTTTGTGCAGTCGGTCCCCACGAAACTCGCAACATTTCTTGCGCAGACTAAAGCCTGACAATTTTAATGTACACAAAGTTGGGCCATAAAACCTGTGTATCATTTTGAGGGATGGTGACTCTAATGGCATGATTTAGATCCTGTTTGATTAAATTTGAAAATTTAGACTAGATGTCCCAATTTGTGCTTCCATTAGCAAAGACACACACACACACACACACAATATATATATATATATATATATATATATATATATATTTGTAAATTTTTTTAATGCTTTATTTATCTCTCCATATGTTTTTGGGGGGTGGAAGGGAATTGAATAATCTAGAGAGAATACCACATATATCCAGGCAGAACAGACACTCTATACACAGTGACTTCAATCTCACTATCAGACTTGAGGTTGCTTGAATTGCTGCCTCAACTTCCCACTGTACTTCTCAACAGCTCTATTATTACACTCGTCCCCATGCCCTGTAATGGCACACCCTAAACATGTAATTAGTGCGATGGTAGGCCTCCGATTCAACCCCGGCTCTGCTGTCGTCATCGGAGTGGGTGGGGCTGCTAATTGATGGACCAATTAATGTATTTTAATTGGCTAAACCTAGGGGAAAAGATTATATATGTGCGTGTGCTTCATTACTGGCAATGAGAAATTAAGGACCACGTGATTCTGCCAGATGGAGAAAACCACACAGGTCACGGAAGACCAGCGGGCACGTAATGGGATTTGTAGGTGAGGATATCTTCAGCTTTGAGTTAGTTTTTAGGTAGATTGGGTTTTTTTCCGGTGTTAAAAGTGTTGGCGCTCGTGAAAAAGCGGTTCAAACTTTTCTCATGATGTGATTGGCTGGAGGAAGTATGACGTAGCTCCCCTTAACGCTTCGCTACCAGGTGGTCGCGAGTAACCCAGTACTAACTTCATGCTAGTTTCTGATTCGAAAGCTAACTCGATATATTTAAATGGATGGTGGTCGGGGGTCACATAAACAGTCGGGTAAACGTGGATTTTATTCGGAAAGGAGAACCTGCAGGTACGGTTTAAGTCTCAAGCATTTTTAAGAGAAGTGTTTTGTTTTAAACGTTGAGTTCACTTTAGTGGTTAGCGAGTTACAACTTGTGGCTGTAGGCTTCTTTGGTACATTTTAAATTGTTTACTGAAAAAGAAAAACCAGGGAAAACTTATTTTTCACCAAACAAGCTGTTTCTGTTCGCATTTCCGCCTCCACCGCCGTAACGGTCGCTCAGACGTTTCCTGTAAACAACAGCTTCTTAAAATTAGCTAACAGTTGTTTCTCTAAAGATGACCCAGCATTAACTCCACACTTTCATCCACATTAACAAATACCTGGAGTTATGTTTTCAGTAAGTTTCAGTTACGCATTAAAACCGTATTAGCTACTTGATTAAAGCATTAGCGTTTTAGTGTGTGTGTGCATAATTGTAATTTAATTTGACATTAATGTTACTGTTAGTGCCATCAATATAAAGAAAAACAACACGCGCGTGTCCCTGTAGTGGAACCATCTTATCTTGTGTACATTCAGGACGTGTTTCACCTGGAAATGTGACTTTACGCTACATTTTTAAACGTGCCTATTCACCACTAAACATTACACGATTCATCTTTCATTTTCAGTTCCTTTTGGTTGGATATAGAGAGGTTTGTATCTCGTATTCATCTGTTTTCCGTCTTGTTTTGGTGCTGTGTCTATCTGTAAGAATGAGGCCACGTGACTTTGGATCTTGCGCATGCGCGGTAACAGATTTGTGGAAGAGTCTTGATCAAGTGTTGGGGAACAGAAGGCATACGATTTCAAGAGGAGTAAAAACGACTACACTGTTTATTAATATTGCACCCTGTGCAGGGGGCGTTGTCACTCGTGTACAGGAATAAGCAAGTGGTTTCAAAATGGCATCATAGCCAACTCTAAGAGATAACCCTGGTTCATGTTTATTATGCCTGATGTGATTGAGCCCCTTGTTTCACCCCACTGTACATTTTTACATTTGGCAATACAATTTTTTTTTTAATACAACTGAGCATCTGAAGGTTGTGGGCCTTGCTCACGGGCCCAACAGTGGTGATGGTGGGGATTAAACTGACCTTGAGATCAGTAACCCTTCACCTTTAACCACTAAGCCACCACTGCCCAACATTTTAAAGCTTCAAGGCCCTACTGTTTTTATTATGAAAGGGTATGTGTGTATAGATATTCCCAGCTGAATAAAGGGTTAAAAAAAAAAACCTTTGAAAGACTTCTGAAAGCTTTGGTTACTAAGGCCATCCCCAATTTGTCTTTCAGGCAGTTCGTAAACGGCTCATGCAGGTTTGGTCAGCACTGTTCTTATCTACATGAATATCCTGCAGTGCCTTCAGTTCAAGTGTGCAGGTACTTCCAGAAAGGAGGTTGCTGGTTTGGAGAAAACTGCAGGTAAGTGGTGCCTTACAGTACTGGTATTGGTCATCCTTTCAGCATAATTTGTGTGTAATGGCATTTAAATGATGGTGACATTAAACATAAATGCCCATTAAAAAGCAATATACTGGGCATTTTATCCCATGGATTACTAGTGGGGGCTGAACCAATGCAGAACAACCATCTTTTTTCTGGGAGTGAAATGAACTTTTTGGGCTGGGTTGTCCAGCGCAAGTGAACAAGTGAACGCAGCGAGCGACTTTTAAGTGATAAAACTTCCCGCATGCTAAAGGCTCTTACCTTTTTACTGGTTCCTATTGTCAAGGTGCTGCTCCTGTCCATTGTCATCCTTTGACTATTTTGAAGGACTTCTGAAGGACCAGTGTTTGATTTTAGACATAAAAGCTTGGACTTCGTGGCAAGTAGTTCTGCCTAGAGGTCATGCTCATAGCAGGTCTGGTTGAAGTGGTCTTTGCAGACTACGGAATTGCATCTGACGAAACATTTTCAGAGTACTGCCTGTGCTTGTTTTCTTTTTTTACATTTTTTTTTTTTTTTTGCGGCACTGTGCTTTGCACTCTGCCATTTTCCTGGTGCTCAGCACTGGCCAATAATGTGCTATCTTAGACTGGTGTCTGCTGCTTGCAGCCCAGCCAGTAGGACAAAACAGTGAATTTGTGTCATGAATTCTGGAACAGCCAATGGAGATGGCAACACTGCACATGCCTAGTAGTAGTACAGTGGCAGCACTTGATTGTATTTGACAAGGGGCAGGGATTGATATTGCCTGACAGAACTGCTGCTGTCATACCTGATCGTTTTAAAGAGCTAGTAATACATTCACCACAGGTACCCTTTAATTTCTATTCATTCTCTTTAATATAAAATTTATAATTCTGTGCAGCAAGGTTTGTTTCTCTGTGGAGTTTGCATGTTCTCCCTGTGTTTGTGTGGGTTTCCTCTCATAGAAGATTTACAAATTGACCTTAGGTGGTACTCCTATTTCCTTCCACTGTCAGACGACATGCACATTAGGCTAAGCAGCTGTTCCAAATTGCCCCTAGATGTAAGTGGTTGTGTGTGATTCCTGCGATGGTCTAGCAAGCTGTTCAGGGTGTACCCCTTCCTTCTAGTGTCAGCTGAGATGGGCTCCAGCTTCTCAGTGACTAGTAGGATTTAGTGGTGAGTGAGGTGTAATTCTGAGTTGTTTTTTTTCCTTTCTTTTGAATTGCAGATATCTTCATATTACTGGTCCAGACAGTGGGACTTCTGGTGTCAGGCGTGGTTCGGCGCCTGTAGTTACTGCATTGCCAGGTCATGTTTCAGTCGATCGGCGGGGTTCTGACCCTTCACTATTTCCCACGCTGGGTGCATACAGCTGGCGACGACGAAGGTCTGAACCCTTAGTCACAAGTGTAAACCACCAGCAAAGTTCACAACGTCAAACTACCGGTATTGCTGAGGAAGAGGAGCATGCTGTGTTGGAAGCAGGCTCTATACTTAACAGACGGGGTAAATGAGATTTAATTTGTACTATATGCACAATATGCACTTTGGATATTCTTGGGTGTGGTTTTGATGTAGTGGTGGATGGTATTCTGTTTTATAGAGGAGCGGGTGCAGCCACAGGAAAGTGATGCCGGGGTTTCCCCAGATTTACCCTGCAATAGTGCAAATGAATCCACAGATGTGGCGTCTAAAGTTACGAAGAATACAGATTCTAAAGAGGACCAAGAGGTGTGTATTTTGTTTGTTTGCTAAGGAAATGAGACCTGTAATATTTTTCAACTATGCCAGATTTTTTTAATTGCTCATGATGCAGCGCTCTATCCCACGTTTCAACTGCTGGTTGAGTTGAGACCATAAGCATTATTTTCAGCACTGTTTATGAAGCAGTGATTAAAAAAATTTTTTTTAATTAAATGCACCAGAAATGTCCTGATTCCTCAGTGTGATTGGGTGAAAAGCCTTTCTGTTCAAATGTGTAAAGCAGGGGTTTCAAACTCATTCCACAAAGGGCCGCTGTGGCTGCAGGCTTTTGTTTGAACTAAGCAGCTGCACACCTGATTTGGCTCATTTTAATCAACTGATCGGTCTTCAGACACTTGATTTGCTGCTTATCTGAACTCAAACATAGTAAAATTTGAATATAAGAATTGAGTAATGTTATGGTGTGAATTGGCAATTTACAATACATGGTATCAAAATAAAAATCCTAATGAGTTTCTGTACATGACACCCCCCACCCCCACCCCCCAAAAAGACAGTTCACAATCTTGCTTGCTGTGCATATTAGTTAAGGCTTTACTGATTAACATGGAATCCATCTGCAGGAAAGTGGTGGGCTGGAGAGTGGTGCAACGGCATCAGTTGACAGGGGACAAGCTGAGGCATACAATCAAAGCAAAGATGTCTTCTGTGGTATCTGCATGGACAAGGTTTATGAAAAAAGCACGGCACGAGAGAGGCGCTTTGGAATCCTGCCCAACTGCAGTCATGCCTTCTGTCTTGGCTGCATCATGACCTGGCGAAAGACCAAAGACTTTCAGGAGGAGGTCATCAAGTAAGCTTTTAAAGCATATTCATTACCTTCAGCTAATAATATTGGTCAGCATTTCTATGGATTGATGTGGTGTGTCTGGTCAAACAGAGCCTGTCCCCAGTGTCGAGTGAAGTCAGCTTTTTACATTCCAAGCAAATACTGGGTCTGTGAGGGTGAGCCGAAGAAAGCGCTGATTGCTTCATTTAAAGAAAAGAGCAGGTAAGGATTTACAATGTATAACAATCTCATAGTTGGTCGGGTTTTTTTTTTTTTTTTTTTTTTTTTTTTTTTTTTTTTTTTTTTTTTTTTTTTTTTTTTAAATCGGTGTTCTATACTGGTGAATGTACGTAGCTTTTTGCTTTGTTGTGCTTTTGAGAGGATCAGCTTTCCCTGAACCAGGTTCGTAAACAAGCTAACTCAAATGGTAGTGTCTCACAGAGTGCTGGAATTCTGACGAATGTTGCAAATTTTTGTTTCGTTGGGGTTCTGTAGAGATTGCTTAACTTTTTTTTTTTTTTTTTTTTTTTTTTTTTTTTTTTTTTTTTTTTTTGCAAAAGGATGTAACCCTGGATGCTAAAGTTATTTTTGGTTGGCCAAGTAGACACAATGCTGGGAGGGCTTGCTCACCTTTTTATATGTTTGGGTCCAATCATTAATTTTTCTTCCTCTTTTCTTGCCTTCTGCTGCAGGATGGATGCAGCAGCCCATTTTGCTTTTTGACAAATCCATTTCCATATTCTGGAAGTCCATATTTTTATATCTGCAGAGGGTTTGCTCACCTTTTTTTACAGGGTTGGGTGGTTCAATTCCAAGATTCATTTGACATTTGCCTAGTATTTTACCAGGAGTTGGCAACTGGCCCCAAATGTTCTTAGTGTGGAAAATAGTTGCTATCATCACAAACCTTGTTGCTAATGTTTGCAGGCACTTCTACAGTCATTCCTGCGAATATTGACAATTGTATTGAAGTGACAGGGCAGAGCCTGATTTTATTTATTTATTTATTCCTTCATCATTTGTCAGAAAAGTTGCTGATTCTGGCATTCGAATTTGGATAAGTAAATTTGTATGTCACATTGGAGGGGGGTGGCCTGGTGGTAAGGTGTTGGATTACTGATCCCAAGGTCGGGGGTTCAAGCCCCACTATCGACGGGTTCTCACTGCTGTCCCCCCAGTGCAGCTAACTGGGTTATCAAAGGCCAGCCATGTCTCTCACTGTCTATGGTGGGAAGCATGTAAAAGAACCATTGCTGATTTTTGTCAAGAGTAGGATGCATAGCGTGTTTCTGCCTTGCGATGGCCTGGTGAGCTGTTCAGGGTGTACTCTGCCCTTGCCCAGAGTCAGCTGAGATGGGCACCAGTCTCCCCGTGACCCTAATTAGGATTAAGCGGTTCAGAGAATGACCTGACGGGGAGGGGGGGTTAGAGAACTGGCCATTGAAGGTGATGGTTTTTGACATTTTCTTTAGGATTTATTTTATTCTGTTACTTGATTGTTGCTTGTATGTCTGTCTGATGCTTGAGCGCTGTACTGATGGCTTATTTACATCCCTAGTGTTGGGTTGAGCTGTACACCAATAGTACCATTGCATCAAGAAATTTTCGAAAGATTTAAACATGCATAGTACCTCACAGCTGTACTCTGACTCACTTGGACTTTTTGTGCAAAATCAGTGTGTGTGTTGGCCCTGCAATGCTCTGGTGTTTGTGGAGTCTTGTATATTTTCCTTGTGCTTGTGTGGGTTTCCTCTGGGTACTCCTGGTTTCTTCCCAGTCCATAGACATCTACACTGGGCTAATTGACTGTTCCAATTTGCCTGTGATGGTCTGGTGAGCTGTTCAGGGTGTTCCCTGCCTTTGCCCAGAGTGAGCTGAGAGAGGCTCCAGCCTCCTTACAACCCTGATGTTGGCCAAATGACTTTCACAATTCTTGCACCTAAATCATAACCCTGTACTGATGTTCTGCAATTCAATGCATGTGTTAATGTTCTATATATTTTATTTATCCAGCTGCATGATGGTTTTGTTCAAACATGGCACGTAGCAATAAATGGTTTGGTGTTCCCAGCTTTCAGTGCAAGAGGAAAAGATTTGAAGCACATTTATAAACCTGCAACAAAAAGCACCAATAGCAGATATCTATACCCATTAAGTGCTTTGCTTCAATCCCACAGTAAAATCAAATGCAATTTCTTCATGCGTCATGGATGCTGCCCCTTTGCTTCAGAGTGCATCTTTAGTCACGAGCTACCACCTGGGCATAGACCTCATCGTAGAGGTTTTAGATCCAAGGTAATTTTTTTCTCTCTTCAATGAAATTACTGTTAAATAACTGAATTAAATCTGGTAGTAAATACATTAAGTAACTACTCTTTCCACTCCATGACAATGCAGAATGCTTTGGAGTTGCTGGACGATATGGATGTTGAGGAACAGTGGCTGTTAAGCTACCTCATTGCCCTGGCCTTTTTGGATGATGACGACTTGGAGTTTATCCAACTTGTTTGATGCCTGAGCGACGCTTTGAATTCATGGATGCTGGATCCTGGAGGCCGAAGGTGTAATGAATGAATATCTGTGATGTGCCATTTACAGCCTGGGCATATGGTGTATACAGACCTTATGCCTCCTAATGAACCAAAACTGCTTGAAACTTTGTACCTTTTTGTCTAATTTCCAATCTCCATCTGGCTTTTGTTTAAGATGTTACTGGCATTTTGTTTGAGGTTTGGGTGGGACAGTTTAAAAAATATTGCTCTGCTTTTCTCCTGAAGGCCAGGTCAAAATATTTTGTATCTGTATACATTTATGTACTTGAATTACTTGTTTACTGTTAGTGGAATCTCTGTAATGATTCATAGTAATTTGCACATTTATACGCTGCTTCGAGAATAGATTTTAATGATACAAGTCTTCAGTTTTATTTTTACATGTAAATCAGTCCAGGGTGCTCAAGTCTCAGATAACTGGGTTCAGCATAATCTGGCAATCTTTATGCTCATCAAAGCCTGCTGGATTTTAGGATCACAGTTGGGCACCTTCAGGGGCACCTTTAAATCTGTTACTCCTGTTAAAAAAAAAAGTGTGGGTGAGGTGGGTTTGTTTGTTTTTTGGAGATTACACTTGAATGTAACCTAGTGACTGGCTTCTGGAAACTGTTATACAGGTCAACACTGCAATATACACCAAGACTTGGCATCACATTTTATGGCATTTTTATTAAGTGTTTGTGCAAAGGGAAGGAAAAAAAGATAATAAAGTGTTTAGTTTGCCTCATTTGTTCTCTTGTGGGTTTTTTCTGTAATTTAATTAACTGCAACTCTATTACGTGACTAACCCATTTGTAAATGTAGTTGGCTGTAATTTTGATCAAGGTTGATTCAAAGGCATCTTTTGTTCAAAAACGGCCAAATAACAATCATAACACAAACTTTTATCAGTCCAGAGAGAGGAGTCAATCACTGAGGTGCTAATGTATAAGGATCATCTGAGATTCATTCTCTGAGCCTTGATTTTTCATGTAACATGAATGTAGTTCTGCAGTGTTCCCCAAAAAAAACCATCAGTAAACAAACTTTGTCATAAACATATGTAACCTGGGTGTCTGCAGGTGAAGGTAGCAGAATGCATGGGTATGGGTTGTTTTATTTTTTAACTGCAAGACCAACTTAATTTGGGGCTATGTTCCTTTTACAGATTGAAAATGGGTTCTGTCCATCCATTTACCCAACTTCTTAATCCTGCTAGGGTCACAGGGAGTCTACCTGCTGACTGTGGGAAGCAGTATACACATTGAATTGTTCGCCAGTTCACCACCAGACCAACATGCCCCACAACCATTCACACTCACTCCTAGAGGTGATTTGCAATTGCAACAATACGCATGCCATTGGACTTTTGGAGGAACCTTTTTGAGGCGAGATGGACGTGTTAACTGCTTGTGTGGATTTCCTACAGGTACTCCAGTTTCCTTCCACAGTGCAAAGATATGCATATAATTCTCGCTCATTTGCTGAACCACTTAATCCTCTGAGAGTCGTGGGGAGGCTGATGCCCATCTCAGCCAACGCTATAAGAAGGTTGGGTACACTGAACAGCTCACCAGGCCATGCACCTAATGGGCAGTTCCAAACTGCCAATAGGTATGAGTGATTGTGTGTGTTGGTCATGGGATGGTCTGGTGCGATATTCAGTGTGTACCCTGCCTTCGCCTAGTGTTGGCTGAGATAGGCTCCAGCCTCCCTGTGACCCTAAAAGGAATGTAATTCATTAAATGAGTGGGAGAGTAAATTGTGTGTGCTGGGAACAAGGAAAACAAAGTGTGCAAGTCAGGGAGGCCTCTAGGGCCTGGGTTAATCAATTTTAGCTGTATGGTTAATATTGTACAGTAGGGGGCAGTGTGGGGAGAACAACTGTCTCGACAAAATCTCACGAAGAAGAGGCAACGCAAAGCATTTTAGTACTGGGTATTATTAATTGAATGCTTCAAAAACACCGCTAAACTGTTGTTTACTACAATGTAATGTGTGTATCTCGAATGGTGAATAGATATAGATTAATTTCCAGCTTGAGACTTAACCAGACAAAGTTTTATTACTGTAATAATGAGAGAGTTAGTGCAGCGTTTTGGTGGCCGCTCCCGCCTGCTGCTCCAGGCTTTACTTACAGGAGGTGTAAACAAGGCCCAAAATGTCTTCCTCAAACAGCGAGCTGCGGACTCTCACCCCCCATTATCCGCTTTACTGGAGACATTATGTCAGGATGAAGTGTGCTCGGATGAAGACACTCATGCACTCACTATGTAAGTAAACGCTGACATTCTGACAGCCTGAGATTTGAACTCCGAATCCTTGCAGTCTGCAGCACTGCCCAGTATAAGCGCGCTCTTAAAGGGACAGTGTCATGGTTTAAAGAAAACGCTTTAAATATTTATCTTCACTTACTCACTTATTTGTCAAACCGCCTAATCCTACTTGGGTTGTGGGGAGGCTGGAGCCTATCTCAGCCGACACTGGGTGAAGATGGGGTGCACCCTGAACAGCTCTCTAGACTATCGCAGGACAACACACGCCTAGGGGCTAGTTTGGAACAGCAAGTTGGCCTCCTTAGACTGTGGGAGGAAACCAGAGTACCCGGAGAAAACCCACGCAAGCACAGGAAGAACATGCAAACTCCACACAGAAACACCCGAGCTTGATAATCAGACCCAGGACTTTAAGGTGCTGTAAGGCAGACATGTTAGCCACTGTGTCACGCTTTAAAATTATGAAAGGTATTATCATAGGGTGGCATGGCGGTGTAGTGTTTAGCACATTCACCTCACAGACAGAAGATTCTGGGTTTGAGTCCCATGTTTGGGCATATTCTCCCTCTACTTGCGTGGTTTCCCTCCAGGGACTCTAGTAACTCCGACAGTCAAAAAACCTGCTTCAAAATTGCCCATAGATAGTGAGTGTGTGTTGTCCCTGCAGTTGTCTGATAAGCTGTTGAGGGTATAACTCGCCTTCGCCCGGTGACACCTGAGATAGGCTCCGGCCACCCACTGACCCTGGTAAGATTAAGCGAGGTATTATCACAATCATATTGTAGTGTTCAGACATAATCATTCACATAGATGGAAATTTGGTTCGGGAAGGGTGCACTTTAAATTTCTCAATCTCAAATATGGTGCTATAGGGCTCCCGAGGGGCGCATCGACAAGGTGCGCAACTATCAACCCGGAAATTGCAAGTTCGAATCCGGATTGATGCCACAGCCATCCATGACCGGGAGTCCATGGGAGCTAATTGGCCGAGCTCTCACAGGAGGGAGGGATGGCATACACTCACTTTCCTGTCACTCAGCGATCACCAGCCAGTCATGGGAGTCTGTGAGCTCATTCGTACGAGGGGGCGGATAGCGATTTCCCTCCGGGTGTCTTAGGCTGCCCCCAAATACGCATGTGCTGCAATAAAAAAAAAGACTGGTGGTAGCATTGCATGTCATGGAGGGGGCATGTGCATTCTTACGCCCCTCCCTGCTTGGTGGTGGTTTTGTGATTAGGTTTTAAATAGGTTAGATCTGGTACCATAATATTCCTTGTGACTCTTATGTTGCAGTAAGCCACTGGTCTGCCTATTTTCTGCTGCATTTAAGCGTGACCTGCTGTGTTTCCTGCATCTTCTTCACCCTGGCTTGCCACGAGAGAGTGTACTGGCTCTGCTCCGCTGCCTGTCACAGGACACTGATGAAAATCTGTGGGTTCGTGCCCTAATTAATCAGCTTCAGGAAGACATTGGGGTTGACGAGTTTAGAAAAGGCTCGTTGCTCACACTGGAATGTGTACACCGGCTTAAAGAACTCTGTGATCAGTTCAAAACTTCTAAGAAAAAAGAAGGTTGGGAACTGTGTCTTAATGAACAGAAGATGGAGGAACTATCTTCCGATCAGCAGACAGATACAGGTCACAAAAAGAGGAAGAGTGAGATCACAGATCTTCGTATGGATATAGAGCTGGATGAACCACAGAGCAAACGGAAAAAGACTGATCTTACAGCTCAGGGTGATCCTGAAGATGGACAGGTGGATTTGGGTCAGCAGGAATCAGATGGACAAACAATGCAGCTTGGTAATGAGCTGGAAGTACGTACTTCAGCAGCACCAGAAGTACCGGAAGAAGATCGATTAAGTGTCTTACCAGATCATATAAAGGTGAAAAGGATTTAGGCAAAAATTATTGAAGCATTTTGTAAGAAATCTTCCATGAGCTTTTTTCAGAATTTCATTCATTTTCTAAGATGCTTAATCCTAATTTAATTTGATTAATCTGAGCTGACTCTGGGCGAGGGTGGATTACACTTTCAACAGTTCATCAGCCCATCGCGGGGGCCAACACACATACAACCATTCAGACTCATACTCACACCTAGGGACGAGCATCCTTTACACAGAAATGCCCGAACCCAGGAATCGAACCCAGGCCTTCTTGATGTGAGGCCGGGTTCTTGACGCCATTTCACTCAGAAATATACACTTCCAAAGTTTAAACATATTTTAAAAATATTTTCTGCAATTTCAAACTAATAAAGAATACATAAACAAATGTAGAATTATACTGTGACTGTAAAAAAATATTTATCAGTTTTAGACCGTTTTATATCTTAACCCCCCGACTGTAAAGAATGGAATGTTGTCACAATTGCTCATGAGGAAGTGTTCAAATTTTTTACAGTTTTGTCTCTGTACACCACCACAGTAGAAAATTGTTTTTAATAATTGATTGCAAATTCTTTGCAGACAGTGACCTCCTGAAGTCTGGAACCCATGTGCATCACCGAATGATGCGTTTACTAATTTGAGATGCTTTCTCTGACCTTTACAGTAGCTATCTTCAATTCCCACTAATTTGTGGGTGTTTTCTGGCTTCAGTTTCGCATTCAGTTGGTCATTTAACATGATTCCATTTCTGTGCCTTAAGAAGATCATGGGTTACTTTCCCTGTTTGTTTTGGATCATTATCCAGTTGTACTGTGATGTGCCATGCTATCAGTTTTGTAGGATTTCTCTGAATCCGAACAGTAAGTATAGCTATGTACACTTCAGAATTCATCCTGCTTCTGCTTTCAGCAGCCACAGCATCAATTATCAATCATTTATTTAGGTGTCTCTTGATTGTAGACTTTGACAGTTATAAGTCTACCTCCTCAAGAGTGTTCTTGACTGGATGTTTTGAATGGATTTTTCGTCACCAAGAAATGATTCTATGATCATCCAGTTGTCTAGATGTCTTTCATGGTCATCCCAGTATTTTGGTGTTGTTGAGCTCACCAGTCTATTGTTTCTGTTATCTCTTTTAAAACGTGTGTTTATTTTTTTAGCCTAAATATGGCCTTCTTCACTTGTATTGACACACTTTAGGAATATGTATTGAGATTTCCCCCCCAAAAAAGGCTGCCTAATGCAAATTTAACACTTGGAATACTTTTCATCCTAACTTGCTATGAAATAATAAAGAAACAGGCCAAAACATCAGTCAGGTCTTTAATAGTCTTTAAGTACTATTAATCAAATTGGGAGACTTTTTAAAAAATGGTTGTAATTCTTAAAGGCAATGTTTTAAATAAAGCCTTGAATTATAACCAGGTGTTTACACTTCAATAGCATCTTGATTGCCTTTAATTCAGATGGTGTACAGAGGCAAAAATATTGACAATTTTCAGTTGGGTCCCTGTTGAAATACTTATGGCCTGTTTAAAAAATGGTACCAAGAGCGAGATAGTAATGTTTCTGCATTATATTGTAAGCAGTTTTAGTTACAGGTTCAAAGTTATGACACTAGATAGAAGTCAACAAGGTCTAAACATGTGCCGAGTATAAGTATATGTGCCCTGTAAGATGATGCAAAAATGTTGAAGCTATGTGTTGAAATTCTTAAATGAACACTGCTTAGTAAAACCTCTTATTAATATAACAGTTTGAGTCAGAAATAGATGTATACCTTATCTTAGTTTTTTCTTTTTCCATATGTAATTGAACCCATAGCCATTTCTTCAAAATAGTGAAAAAAAAATTCTATCTCGTGTGTTCAAACTTTGGATTGTAAACAAGAACCTCCTATCCAGAGAAACGTTTTCATGGACACCCCTGTTATTCGTATACATCACATATGAAATCATATATTTTTGTGTTGCGTTTCTGTAATTGCTTCATTTGAAAACTTGAATGTGACTGTTACCTGACTGTAATTACAACTCCAGTATGAACACAGTGATGTTTATTTAATTGCTGTCATGAAATTCTAATCTAGCATATTATTTTGAATGTATTGTAAGAGATAAACATTTCCTGGACTTTTTTTTCTAGGCCACTGTTCCTTTGTTAAAAGAATTGTTGGATTCTGGAACAGAGGTATTAAAGTTTCCTGTTTACTATCAGTGAAGCAGATTACTGTTTAGTGATTGCAGTGACGATCATGATTTTCTTGTTTCTCTGCAGTGGGATGAAACCTGTATGCATACACTTAAAGTGCTGAATGAATGTGATGCAAATCAAGTATGACTCCTTTTTCTTCTTATTATTATTACTATTATTATTGCTATAATTACTATTGTTATTATTATTGTTATATTTTATATTTTACTGTTTAGAAGTGGTCTTCACTAGTTTAGCGTCCCATCCAGGAGGAAGTTAACTCCTAGTCGCTTCATGTTACAGAATTAATTTAATACTCATCACATTGTCTTTGTGTCCTTGTGCAGCTGGAGGTATTTTGTGCAATGCTGTGTTTACCTGAAGCTCCTGAGCAGAGTTTACCACATTTTTGTAGTAGTGTGTTGGCTCTGTCTCCAGATCTCAGCTACAGCACAGCCTCAGTGATCATCAAGAGCCTTTTACTCAGCAGGGTATGTACCCCTTTCACATCATACACACACTGGGCCTCATTTAGCTACCATTTAGTGAAGTTGTGGGTAAATGTTTGCGCATGGCAATCCGAGTGTCTGTCTGCTCGGCCAAAAAATGTCCACATCCCTCCAGAAAAGCAGCAGGGCATATTTGTAGGAAGCGAATTAGAGTGTATGAAAGATTGCGGCTTAAGCCATCGCGATCGTCATTTCTCGGTCACATGGTGCAGGCTCGAATAAAATGTTGCACAGCATTATAGAAAGATGAACAGAAAACAGAACTCTCTCCCTGTCTCCTCCTTTTATACAGTTCCATTCTTAATTAAATGACCTCACCAGTATGTGTCATAACTGATGGATGTATGTTACTTTCTTTTTTTTTTTTTTTCTTTCTTATATTGTGCAATATTTCAAATGGTGTCTCCCCACGGCAAGAAGGTTCTGGGTTCAAACCACATGGGTGACTCTGTGCTTGTGTGGGTTCTTCTCGGGGTGTTCTGGTTTCCTCCTACAGTACAAAAACGTTCACATTAGATCAACTGGCCACTCTGAATTGTCCATAGGTGTGAATGTGGGTGTGAATGGTTGTTCATGTTTGTGTTAGCCGTGCGATAGATTGATCACCGGTTCAGGGTGTGCCCTGCCTCTCGTCTGAAGTCACCTGGATTGGCTCCAGCTTCCCTGATGGATGCACAGTATAGATAATGGATGTAATAGTTCTTGAGTTAAAATTATTGATGTGATATGACTGGATTTCAATAAAGTTTTACTTAATTAATGTGTGTAACTACAAAATACAGTACATCTGCTCCACCCACCACATGTGATTAGTCCGTCAATAATAATTAACTAGGCGATATACAAGCACTGTTTACATAGATAGGTAATAAAGTGCCATAATAACTCTAGTATGTTTATTCAACCCTTTTAATGAAATGATTATTTATACAAGCAGTTTTAATGGGGATCATCTTTAATATTACTTCAGAACATTTTTAAAGGGGAATTAAACTTGCATTGAAGCATTAGTTTGTGTCAATTCGATTTATTATTGGCATTTGGTAGACACCCTTATCCAGAGTGACTTACATGGTTGTTGTTTTTTTAATACAACTGAGCAAGTTAGGGTTAAGGACCTTATTCAAGGGCCCAGCAGTGGCAGCATTGTTGTATTCGGGCTTGAACCTCTGACCTTCAGATCAGTAATCCAGAGCCTTAACCACACAGCCACCACGTTCCTATCAAAACGTGATTTGCTTCACAAACCTTTTTTTTGTGGGAAAAAAATAAATACAACTAATAAATCCTCACACTGTTGTTGTATTACAAAAAGTGGGATTTTCCAATGTGAAAGAAACAGTAAACACGGAAGTATTTTGCATTAGAAAGCAATGAGGTTTACACCATGTGTTCATGTAAACAAGCAGACGCTTGTTTGATGTATGTATGTAAATGTAATGTAGTACTATGCAGATATGCCGAGTTTTGTTTTATTCAAAAGTTCATTAGTTTATATCTGATTTGTCAGTTCAATATCTGTATAATGTTATTTTTGCCATTACTTTGGCTTATATGAATTGACGCGGCCTGTCCTATTCTCTCGAGAGAGTGTAACGAACTACAAATAGTGTCCTTTTCAAACAGGATAATGCAAACTATCTTATAATGCATACAGATTGCATCTGAAAATAATAATAAGTAAAAAAGTTGGTGTAACAGGAGAGTTTGGAAGGTATTTCACTTAAACAACAAAATTCTGTAGTACAAATAACATACAAATGTTTACATTCAATTTTCAATTATTAAATAGTTTATGCAGTTAACACCCTGTGTAATGAGGAAGACATTACTTGTGAATTTTGGTTATGTGCTGTCCACTTATGAGCAGATGACCCAAGACAGATATTCATACCAGGTGTAAAAGGAATCTACAGATAAACTGAACTCTCATTCTTTCCGTCAGGTTTCTTCCCTCAGTGATCCACCTTCCCGCTGCCTGGTCTCTGCCGTAACATCTCTGTGTAGTCGTTACCCGAGGCCAACCTGTCAGGCTCTTATAGAACCACTTATAAAGCAAGGACGAACAGGTCTGAGGGAAAAATCTTTGAAATCGTTTAACTTGTTCAAATGAATTGTAAAAACTAAAAACTTTTAGATGTTTGCATTTGAAATCACTGTTTTGTCACACAGGCAGCGCTCAGGCCGAACTGCTCTGTCGGCTGGTGAAAGACTGCCTTGAACCTCATCACAGGCTTCATGTATTTCAGTGAGTGAAACATCTTAACAGATTTTATTTGAAACTTATCTGTTGTGTTTGTATAACATTGCACATGGTGGAAAAAATAATGCAGCAAGTTATCTCTTTCCAGGATGACCCTTATGGGTTCCTGGAACGAGGGTGTGTTGTCAGTCATCCATGACTTGCTGGAGGCAAAGGTAAGCTATGATTATTTTTAGGACAATTCTACCAGAAAGCACATTAAATATGTCTATACTAAAATATATGTAATTTACTTCCTGAAACTACTTGGAACTGAATCATAATGAATATTCTGCACATTTAAAAATCATGTTTTAATTACATTATATAAATAAGTGTTATGTAATTATATGTCATTAATTCAGGTGGTGAGTAGGTTATAATTGGTTGTTTTCTTTTCTGTCTTGTTATTATTTATTTTGGGTACTTTTTACTTCGTCAAGATTGAGCTGAGTGAAGAGATTTTTTCTCTGTTCATAAATCAACTGAGCAGTCAGTCTCCACACTTCACTACGTCCATGAAGTTTGCAAAAATGATGCTTACTGTCCTGACTAAGTTCAAGTCTCATGTAAGTCAAACAATAAGGGACTGATTTACTCAAGTCTTAATACAATGTTGTTCTTGTGTCAGTCTGTGTTGTTTTGGCAGTGTCACTCATTCATTTGCCGAACTGCTTAATCCTAACAGTGTCGCGGGGAGGCACGTGAAGGCGAGTTCACCCTGAACAACTCACTAGTTCACACAGCCATTCTAACACTCAGCCATTCTCACATTCACACAGCCATTCACACTCACATCTAGTGGCAATTTGGAACAGCCAGTTAGCCTAAAGTGCATGTCTTTGGACTGTGTTTATTCTATATGTAAAATAATGTTGCTCTGGTGCAGTGGTTAGCACAGTCACCTTATAGCAAAAAGGTTCTGGGTCCAGCTCACCCATGACCCACAATGGAAAAATGTAATATATAAAAAATGTTATAGAAAATAAGTAATTGAATTGTTTCGCCATATGTTGGGCTGCTTTATTTAAATAATAATAATGATGATGAATAAGAAATGTCGAAATACGTGATTAGTCGTTTATACACAAAATAAGCTGCGACCCTAATTAGGATTAAGTGGTTCAGAAAATGACATGACATGACACAAAATAAGTCACCAGTGTAGCTCATTTTAAGAAATAATAATTTGTCCTCCTAAAACTTACTATTCTAATATTGCTGTTTCTGCTTTGTTTTTCTTTCAGGTGAATGCTATGTGTCAGCACACACTGTCCTGCTGTATTTCATTTAATGAGACATTCCTGAAAAAGTCCCTCCAAGCAGCTTTAAAACGCATCTGTCTTTAATGTGTATTGTTTAGTTTTATTTAAAAATAAAGGGATTTTATATCTATTTTTGTAGAGGTCTGTATGTTTACGTATTTCTAAACTTTTATTTCTCCCAGAATGATTTAAATATATTACAATGTTTATAAAATCATGATTTTTTTAGCAATGTTATCAAATATACACTGCCTGGCCAAGAAACACACGGATATATATGTTGTTGTTCCGCCTTTATACTTGCTTACAGCATGTAATCGTCATGCCATGTTTCAACCAACTTAAGCAACATAACTTTTATTTCCATCCAGAGTCGGGTTCATTTCTCATTGACATCTTGAATTGATGAGGGAAAAACTGAACCACTCCATAAAGTCTTCTCCAGCACATCCCAAAAACTTTCAACAGGGTTAAGGTCAGGACTCTGGGGTGCCACAGATGGGGAGTGTGGAGGCCAAATTTCTTCAATCTCTTCCTGAACAGGGTGCATTAACCTCACTGCATGGAATTCCTTTGCCATAAAAAAATATTCTTGGTCTCCAGCAATGTTTATGTAATTAGAGCATGTCAAAAGTAAGATGCATGTGAATTCTAGGACCTAAGTTTTCCCAGCGGGTCATTAACCAGAACATCCTGTGGCTTGCCCTCTTTACATAATCCATATGTTACAGTTTCTTCCCCAAGAAAGCAACACACATGCACCCTTCTCTCTATATGATAGCCGTCGAAATGGGATTCATCAGACCAGTCCACCTTCCATTACTCCATGGTCCAGTTTTGATGCTCATGTGCCCATTGCAAGCATGTGGGGTTGGACTACCAACAGACCTCAGTGTCGTCTCTCTTTCCTCACAGTGAAGTTAAACAAACAAACAAAACAGTACAAATAAACAATAATCGTGTACAACAAGGTTTAAATTTACAATACATTCATTAATTTTGTAAGCCACTTAATCCTAGTTAGGGTTGTGGGGAGGCTGGCGCACATCTCAGCCGACTCCGGGCGAGGGCGGGGTACACCCTGGACAGCTCGCCAGGCCATTACAGGGCCAATGCTCACACAACCGTTCACACTCACACCTAGGGGTGATTTGGAACAGCCAATTAGCCTACTGTGCATGTTTTTGGACTGCGTGGGGAAACCGGAGTACCCGGAGGAAACCCACACAAGCATAGGGAGAACATGCAAACTCCACACTGAAACATCCATGCTGGGAATCAAACTCAGTTCTTCTTGCTGTGAGGTGGACATGCTAACCACTGCGCCACCGTGCCGCCCAATACAATACAATACAATTAAAATTATATGTCCAAAATGAGTAGAAAGCTTTAAACTACATCTTAAGGACCTGGGTTCCTTGGGCATTTCTTTTTTGCATGTTCTCCCGTGTTTGTGTGGGTTTCATCTACATTACAAAGACATGCACATTAGCGTAACTAGCAGCTCCAAAAAGCCTCTAGGTGAGTGTGAATGGCGTATGGACCCCTGCGATGGTCTGGCGAATTGTTCAGGGTGTACTCTGCCTTAATTTGCCCTGTGTCGACTGAGATAGACTCCAGCATCCCTGCAACCCTAATGGGAGTAATCAGTTTGGCAAATGAGTGAGTGAGTGTCATTGCTCTTTAATTGTAGATTAAAACTGAAAGGCTTAAACAATTTCTCTTAGGTACATTTGTGTTATCATTCTTCATTTTCTGAACCACTTAATCCTAATTAGGGCTGCGAGGAGGCTGGTGCCCACCTCAGCCGACTCTGGGCGAGGGCAGAGTACACCCTGGACAGCTCGCCAGGGCAGACGGCTATGTAGCTACTCTTCACGAAAATCAGTAATGGTTCTTTTACATGCCTCTCACCACAGACAGTGAGAGACATGGCCGGCCTTTGATAGCCCAGTTAACTGCACTGGTGGGACAGCAGTGACAACTCATTGATAGTGGGGCTTGAACCCCCGACCTTGGGATCAGTAATCCGGGACCCTACCACTGGACCACCACTGCCCCCTTTTGTTTTATTATTTATTGAAAATTATTTTAACAGCGGGTTTAATTATTATGAATATAAAAACACAAAGACTGGTAATCTGTATGATAATTGTAGTATAATATCTGGATTATAAAATGACCTTACGTTGCCACAACAAATATGGCCGCTTCGGTGGGCTGTAGTTGAATGTTGGGCGCGTATAATTATCGTCACTTCCTGCTGAACTTCCTTTTTCGAGCTCCGTGTGATCGCGCAAGACGAGCTAAAATGAGGTACCGTGAAAGCGATTTAAAACTTGTTTAATTCCCAAGTTTTTTCTTTTTAAACGCAAATGTTTAGGCCGAGTAATAAATGTGTGTTGTAGCTTGATGGTTTTATGTTGGTAAAAAGACTTCAGGACATTAAATAACTCAATTTTAGCACGTCGCCATCTTTGAGCCACCGGCTCATCGTCAAGTGAACCGGATCTTAAAATCTAAATCCAGTAAAATCTGGGCACCATCTGACTTTTAACTAATAATATACATATTTAATTTTACACTACAGATATTTAACATACTTATCGTTGCAGTATTGGATTGTACATGATTTCATTTAGTGTTATTTTAGCATAATTAGTCTCGTTGGCCCTGCCTGCGTCCTGTCACTCATGATGGAACAATAAAATAGTGTTTGTTTGTTTTTCTTTTCACTAGAATGTAGATTATTTTCTTATAGTTAAGTTGTTCCCCTGTTTAAATTACAGCAAGGTTTCCAGAGACACGTTGTACGAGGCTGTTCGGGAGGTCCAGTCTGGATCCATTTCCAAGAGGAGAAAGTGAGAACTAATATTGATCCTGTTTTATAATTATTATTTCTGTGTTTTTTATTCTTAACTTGAAATGCACAGCTTCAGCAGTCTCAAATAATTAATATGTGCATCATGCCTTTATAATACTGTATCCAGGGTTGACCGTACTTTCAGAAAGCTTTGTTTGAACTTCATCGAACAGGTGTGTGCGAGTTCAGGGAGGAGAAAATTAAAAGTCTAGGGGTCTGAGGGCCGTCCAGTGACACATAATACATTCCCAGACATCATGAAGGGAACACGTCAATAATGCATCAAGACAGTTCGCTTGTTAAATATTATCAGGTGTTAAGGAAGAGAAGTGGCGTGGTGAAATGGCAAGACTCCCAACATTACGGTTTGGGTCTTAGGAGGTTAATAAAGGATCTTAATATTGAACTTGATTATCAGTGAACCGAAAGAAGTTTGGCAAAAGAGTAATATCCAATTGCCTTTATGTAAGGATCTTACAAGGAAATACATGCAGAGTAGTTGAGAGGAACTGTTATGTCCTCATATGAGGACAGTGGGGTCTCAAGGTAAATTTAAACATTTTACCCTGTAAGCAGAATAATTTGACCCTTTCAGAAAGAACTGTCCTGTGCAACGAAATAATTTTAGGATGGTATGCAAAATTGAATGTTCTGTATAGTCTTAATGCCATTCATTAATGATAATAATTAAAATGACCGATTCTAGTTTTATGTTTTGCTTATGTTTAATATTTTGTCTTCTAAAAATATGGGCGAAGTTACTAATAAGCACTTCACCTTGAGGGAAAAAATACTGTTGTTAAAAAATAGGTGTAATTACCATGCAAGTTACCATTTACCCTAATTATTGCCATTGCTATATTGTGCCATAAAAGTGAACATTGTATTTGAGACTGGCTCCATTGAAGTGTAATTTATATCAATCAGTGTAAACATGGTGGTTTTGAATATGCAGAATGGTTTGCCTAATGTACCAGTAGCGTTATTTTATGGGATATGAAGCTTCATACGTCCTTGATCAAGTGTTTCTGCGACACACGAAGCAAGTTTTCATCTGTAGCTTTTTTTCTACTTAATACATGCTTTGAAAAGTATTCAAGCGTCCAATCATGAGAAAAAAGTAATAAATTGGCTCATTGTTTGGTGAACAGTAAATTCCTACACACCTTGTCTCACAGCTGGCGGTATGGCATGTCTGGCCACTGCTGGCTTTTAAGGACAACTCTGCATGTAGTATGTATCTTAATTGCATGAATATTAACTCTCGTCACTTGTTCAGGTTCCTGGAAACTGTGGAGCTGCAGATCAGCTTGAAGAACTATGATCCCCAGAAGGACAAGCGTTTCTCGGGCACTGTCAGGTTCGGACCTTTACTGTTTCACCCAACCTTCTCTCAGCCTGCACCCTACCCTGCTTGAGTGTGTCAATAGATTCTGTAATAAGTATTTCTGTACACATCTTCAGTAAATCATGCTCGTCTTAAAGATGAGCCGAATTACTCAGCTAGGCTAGTGGTAGGCTTGGAGAAGAGCCCTGGGTAGTCTGCCTACTACACCCTGTAGATGGGATGTTAAAGCAGACGGACCCCTACCCTGGGTCTTAAAACATGAGGGGAGGCTGACGGGTTAAGCATTCTGGGTGCTTTTATCCCTAAGCCGACAATTTAAGTATGACTGTGCTTTCGGCACCCCACACCAGGCATCGTGGTATTGGTAAGACTCCAGTTGTGCATCACTTGGTCTGCGAGAGTTTGCTGCTGTTTGTGGTATCAGTGGGTCTT
Source organism: Neosilurus hyrtlii (assembly GCA_028564935.1). NCBI lineage: Eukaryota > Metazoa > Chordata > Actinopteri > Siluriformes > Plotosidae > Neosilurus > Neosilurus hyrtlii. Next base: position 4,756,712 of record JAOUQZ010000030.1, read on the forward strand.
GTTTCTTTCTCCTTGACAGGCTGAAGACCACTCCACGTCCCAAGTTCTCAGTGTGTGTTCTTGGTGACCAGCAGCATTGTGATGAAGCTAAGGCTGCAGATATGCCCCACATGGACATTGAGGCACTCAAAAAGCTCAACAAGAACAAGAAGCTGGTAAAGAAACTGGGTATGTTTAATACAAAATTTCCAGTTATTTTTTTTGCATATTTTTGTAATCTTAGGGATTTAGAACAGTAATCCCAATGTATTTGAACAAGTGAAAAGTTTGGCTATACCTTCTAATGAAAAAAGATGAGTATGTGGAAACGTGTCCAAGGTTCTGGGTTAAACTTTATAATTCGTCTGTTGGAATTTTGTGAAGTCCCTTGTTAAAGGGACCCTGTGGTGAATTAGTGTTACTAGCTATTTAAAAAAAAAAAACACGTATTACATCAGCAGTTCCTTCTGGCACCGTCAGTCCGTTCTCATTTTTAAAGTATACGCAAATTTTATGACTCTAGGCATGCTCGGAGACATTTTGCCTTTCTGATTGGCTGTCCGGCCTGGTAGTGACAAGAACGTAATGGATTGGCTGGGCCACGTCACTGACCTCTGCATCATAACACAGTATCGGCTGTTTCTGAGCTGCACAAACGGCAAGCACAGAAATCACAGAAAGCATTTCTTTTTATTGCTAAACCAACTGAAGACAAGAAAGCTGAGGTGGCAAAATGTTAGCTGCATGAGCCGTTTTGGATTTACCGTCACGCACATCTCTGGCAGCATTCTCATCCTCAGAGTCACAAGAATGTAACATCTCACTGCCTCCACAAGAGACGCCAACTCCACCCCATGCTTGATATCAGTTATGGGGAAAACAGCAAATCCCCACAGTTCAGCCCCTGCTAGTAATATATGGGATAAAATTACCCAGTTTCATGGTTTTTTTATGGTCATTTGTGTTAAAATAAAGCGTCTATCACTTAAACGTATTACATACACACATGTTATGCTGTAAGGATGGCCCATACTGGCATTCTTTAAAAGCCCTACACAGCTAGAACTGAATTTATCATTGGAATAATACATAAAATCCCATGGATAAATTTAACCGAGGAAAGAAAGTGTGAGTGACATGTTTTTAACTCTGCTGTGTTCAGCTGTACGAGTGTCTTGAAGCACTGCAGCGTTCTAGTTTTCAAGTGTTCCAAATTAAATTTAGCTTTCAGTTGTCTTATCTACGGCTGCTTTTTATATATATAGGTTGTGTAGTGGTCCTCCCCTCTGCGGGCAGTGATTGAGAGTCTGGGTTACTATTCCAAAGATACTAATTGCTCAGTTGTATAAATATGTAAGTTGCTCTGAATAATGAGGTCTGACAAATGCTATAATTATATACAAGCACAGTTAACAGTTAGTGTTCTGACCGTGCCTGGCATTAAGCACACCTAGATGGCCTAGAAGTTGTTAGTTATATTAGTTAGTAATCGTTATAGTAAATCTTCTGTGCTCCACAGCAAAGAAATATGATGCCTTCCTGGCTTCAGAGTCCCTAATTAAGCAGATCCCTCGTATCCTGGGTCCTGGTCTGAACAAAGCCGGAAAGTTCCCCTCTCTGCTCACCCACAACGAGAACCTGAGCACCAAGGTGGACGAGGTCAAATCCACAATCAAGTTCCAGATGAAAAAGGTGAAGTTTCATTTGTAAAACTGTTGCATGTATTGAATGTATGTGAATTTACTGGTATGAACTATATGCTGATATTTTTGTGATTTATTCAGGTACTTTGTCTGGCTGTGGCTGTGGGCCATGTTAGGATGACTGAGGATGAGCTGGTCTACAATATTCACCTCGCTGTTAATTTCTTGGTGTCTCTACTGAAGAAGAACTGGCAGAATGTCAGAGCTCTCTACATCAAGAGCACCATGGGAAAGCCTCAGCGTCTCTATTAGGGATTCTGTTCTGTAACTTTCTATAATAAATGTGGAGTAATCCAAGACTTTTCTGTCTGTTGTCTCTGTTGCACCACCTGTACACACTAAAACAACTGCCTTAGAAAATCTATAAACATTTCCTGTGTTTGAGTCTTGGGCTCAGTGAGAGTGTTTGTGTGGTGTTTGCATGTTCTCCCTGTGCTTGTGTGGGTTTCCTTGGGGTGGTCCTGGTCCCTCCCAGAGTGTAAAGTACATGTATGTTAATCTGATTGGCTGTTTAAAATTGTCCATAGGTGTGAGTGTAAACAATTGTTCTGGCTCTGATGGACTGATAGGGTGTGCCCTGCCTTTATCCAGTTTTCAGCCTCCCTGTGCCCCTAACAGGATTAATCAGTCCGGTGAATTACTTTTGTTAATAGTATATTAAAAAAAAAAAAAAGTAAGTATAGTTAGGGAAGATGTCTAAAATATGAAGTGAGTCTATATTTGAGATGTAATGTGGCATTAAGGGTTTAATTTCTCAAATGTATTACGAGAAGGAAATGTTTTTTTCTGTATGTCAGCTTGTCGCTTAAAGCAGGTGGCATTATCATGCTTTAATTGCAGAAATATTAGTCACAGAAATCTGATTTTGGGCTGCTGTTCTAACACATCATGTAGTAAAATGTATACCAAAAATGCAGGAACTGATGGAGGAGGCAATCAGCAGCTGGAAGAAAGTAAAAAAAGCCTGACATCAACATGTATTAATATTATTGCACCAATGAAGCATTAATATAAGGAGTACTTGTCAACAGAGACAATGAGAAAGCTCCAACACAGGAAGGAAAAGGAAACAGCCATCAACAAAATCCAGAAGAGCAATAGAACAAGATGAGTACACAGGAACCAAAGGGAAGTGGAAGAGAAGCACCAGAGGTTACAAACAACCCGACATAGATGGTCTATCTGCAGAAACAGGAAGCAGCAAGAAATGGGAACATGAAGGAATTTTACTCCAGTACAAAGAAGCTGTCAGGCAGACCAGTGAAGGACTAGAAGGGAAAGATTGAAGGGAGTGGACAGCAATGGAACGCTGAGAAAGATTTCCTAATAAAGTGGCTGGTGAGTGTAAATGAAGTGCTTGTTTCACTTTTAAACAATCATAATGTATCCAGATAAAGATGTCCGGTGACACTTTGGAAACTAAGTGAGTTTGGTCAGTGACAGAGATTATGATTGACTTCCAATAAATTTAACACAAGGGTTTACTGTGGTTTACCAAGGCTGGGGTCCATGGTTTCTTGTCACATAGTGAAGATCAGGGCGGCATGGTGGCGCAGTGTTTAGCATGTCTGCCTCACAGCCGAAGGTCCTACTTTCGATTTCCCGACTTGGGATGTTTCTGTGTGGAGTTTGCATTCTCTCCTCGTACTTGTGTGGGTTTCCTCCATGTACTCGGGTATTCTTTCACCGTCCAAAAACATGCACAGTTGGTTAACTGGCTGTTCCAAATTTTCCCCAGGTGTGAATGTGAATGGTTGGCTCAGCAACATAATTGTGGAAATAAAATGATGTCATCTGATGACCTGAATGTGCAGGTGATCACATCAATGGAATTTTTCTTCCCTGATGAAACGGATATAAAATGGGGACTCAAATAATGAGTAAGTGGTTCAGGAAGCATGAGGAACCATTTTCACATATTGGCACCCCAGAGTCCTGACCTTAACCCTCTTGAAAGTTTCAGGATGTGCTGGAGAAGACTTTCTGGAGTGGTTCAGTTTTTCCCTCAAAAATGTGTGTGTAGTCCGATATGCTGAAATTCTGAGCGATTTTGACAATGTTTATTTTATTATAAATAAAATTAAATACATATTAAGCTGTTAGTACACAAATATATATTATAGGAAAGAACTGCTGCTTTAGCTCGTCTGAAAAAGGAAAATATCTTCAAAATTTCATAAAATCTAACGGGCATAGTACCAAATGGCAGAGCTGTAAATGTAGAAACCATAAAAAGTGTAAGAAATTAATATTAGAAGAGTAAAAAACAACATAAATATTAAATTATTGCATAATGTATTACATTAAATAATGGGCAATACGGAATAGAAGACTGTGTACCAGACACAAATACAGACTTGAAAATGTATTTTTCATAAGACTTTTTTTTTTTTTTTTTAGAAATAGTATAGAAATTGTACACATGGTATAATAATAATATATCATCATCACAGAACATTGGGCATGATGCCTTACGATAAAGTCATTCATTCTCAGATTTAAATTTCAGTCAGTGTTTAAAGTAATGAAGGGCTCAGCATTTGGTGAAAATCAGTGCCACATCAATTTGGCTCAGCTTCACCTTTCGCTCAGAATCAGACAGCACCAGAGTCCATTGGCTCAATTAACAGTTTTAAAAAAAAAAGATTAATTATTCTTGACTCGTATAGAACAAAGACGGTGAAATCTTCTTTGCATTTCTGCTGATTGTTGTCTAGACCTGGCTTACAATCTCACAGTCTCCTTCATACCACTGTAGAGGGGTTCCGTCAGGAGCTCGCTGGAGGATCACTTTCTGAGGAGTCTGCAAAGAACCAGGACAGCACTGTATCAGATTTACCACTGTGCATTATTTGTCTTATTTTTGTTTTTCTTCTTATTATTATTATAAAAAAACTAATTATTTATTAATTAATACTACATTCCTTAGCAATGAGGTTATGTTTTACCTTCGGATTGTGTGTTTGTTTGTTTGTTAGAAAAATCACACACAAAAAAAAATGCATGGATTTTCATGAAATTCTTATCACAGGTGGGTCTTTGGACAAGAAAGACTCCATTACATTTTTTAGATGATCTGGATTAAATTCTGGATGTAGGAATTTTTAAAAGGATTTAACACTGTGATAGGACAATTTTTGACATTTTGATTTGTGAGGGGCAGCACGGTGGTACAGTGGTTAGCACGTCCGCCACACAGCAAAAGGTTGTGGGTTCGATTCCCGGGTTCGAGTGTTTCTGCGTGGAGTTTGTACGTTCTCCCTGTGCTTGCATGGGGTTTCCTCCGGGTACTACGGTTTCCTCTCAGTCCAAAAACATGCACAGTAGGCTAAACAACTGTTCCAAATCGTCCCTAGGTGTGAGAGTGTGTGTGAATGGTTGTATGTGTGTTGGCCTTGCGACAGCCTGGCAAGCTATTCAGGGTGTAATCTGCCTTTGCCTAGAGTTGGCTGAGATGGGCGCCAGCCTCCCCGCGACCATAATTTGGATTAAGAGGCTTAGAAAATGAATGAATGAATGGTTCGTGTGAGAGATAGCTGGGCTTGGTGGAAATTTGTTCTATCCGAGTGCTCTTGTTGAGTACATAATGTAACAGTACTTAATCTCTTTACCTGTCTCTGAGACTGGATCTGGTGGTAGGGTGGTGGCTCTTGATCCGGCAAGTGTTTAACGCGCATAGATCCATGTCGTACCAGTGGCCGCAGCTTGGTTTCTCCCGAACTGTTTCTCTCATGCCACGCCCTGAGGTCATTTGTGACCACATCTCGAGGAAGCAGCCTGCTAGGATGATTGGGATACTCCTTCAGTGAAGGTGTACGAGCCAGGCTGTGGTACGGTGGAGGGGGTTTAAGTATACTTTTAGGTGAAGTCACCTCTACTTGTTGCTTATGTGTGTTTGGGGAGCTCAAATCCAGGTTCTGCCTTCTCATATCTCTTTGTAGCAGCATCCTGTCATGGGCATTACTCTGAGAGGGGCTAGTCACCGTTGGTTTGTTTATAGGTTTGTTCACGGTTTGGTTATTTTTAGGGAGGATGTTGCTGGTGAAATGCTGGTCCTGGGACTTGGCTGGAGTGGTGCGGTGAAAAGCGTAAGGAGGTGGGCAGGCTTTGGTCATTTCAGATGTTAACTCATGGCTGGATGAACTGCTGTAGGAAGATATGGAGTGCTCCGAGCTGCTGTCCTCTGAGTTGCACTGATACAGACGCTGCACTGAGTAAGCCAACGCAAAGTCAGTGACACGGCGACGTGGGAGCTTCGTCCTTCCACGGGTGAGATCTAAACCCGGTTTGGTTACTTCAGGCTTGGTTCTTGGGAACCTGTTGTAAACATTGACTAAATGCATCAGATATCTGAGCTAAAATTTAACAATTTGCATAAAGAACAAACGCTTTGAAATTATTGTGAAATCTTTGGCATGTGGATTGGTTGAAGATTGGATCACCTGAAGGACTGAGAGATGTGGCGGCGCAGTGGCAGTTCCGGGGTGGAGGGGGCGCTGTTGGAGTTATTGTTGCGCATTGCCAGACTTTTGAATACAAATTGGGGAACAGGAGGAATGTCATCGAGTCTGGTGTCTATGGATCCTGCTGGACTGCTGCTGACACACACATAATGCCATAAATCATTCGCATGCTACAGTATTTGCTTGCCTGACTGACCTATCGGTGGTGATTGAATCATCAATAGCCTGAACTAATCACTGTGATTAAATTAACGGCAAATTGACAGCAGCGCAATCGTACTTTTGTAATTCGTAATTTTGTAATCCAAGCTTCTCCACAGCTTTACCTTGACCTGCTGCTGCTTGTAGAGGGAAGCTTCTTCTGTTTCTGATATGGTTGATCTAGACAGGATTCTCTCCATGGCATGTTTTGGATGGGGGATTGTTCATATTCCATGCTGGAGGTGGAACTTCCATGTTTTGCTCCATGACACTGTGAGACTGTCAGCATGTGCTGGAAACCTGTCACAGAGTCCAGCGCCATCAGAGACATTGGGCCTGGTTCTAAATCTGTGAGAGAAAAACAGGCTTTTGTTTAGATAAAATACACTTAGGTTTAGATTTCAGTTATATGAATAGTAAACAGTAAAATAATTCGGCTCTTACCATCATCATGGCCAGCAGCGTCAGACAGCGAACTGTCATCAGATATGCAGGGGTCTGCGAATCAGAACAAAAGGACAAAGTCAGTTGTTGAATTATGTAACACCGTTCATTCAGAGATATACTCTAATGTGTTATAGGCAGGGCGGCACGGTGGCATGGTGGTTAGCACATCCGCCTCACAGCAAGAAGGTCCTGGGTTTGAGTCCCAGGCTTGGGTGTTTCTGTGTGAAGTTTGCATGTTCTTGTGGTTGCATGGGTTTTCTCCAGGTACTCCGGTTTCCTCCCATAGAGCAAACACAATGTACATTATGCTGTGATGGACTGCCGAGCTGTTCAACCCACCTTCGGCCAGGGTCGGCTCAGACAAGTCTCCAGGATTAAGAGGTTCACGAATGTGATGAGTGTTACAGGCAATATACTAAAGTTTTATAGAATGTTTATTAGTGTTCAGCAGTTCAACGCTTAGTAAATAACCCCAGCAGCTTCCTACTGGAAAATATAAAAGCTTTAATATTAGTAAACAAATTGAATAAAATTAATAAGTAGAAATGGGTTTTTTTTTGGGATTGTGTTTCAGTGGTTAGCACTATCTCCCCTATGCAAGAAGAGTCTTTCTGTGTGGAATTTGCATGTTCTCCTCGTGTTTGCATGGGTTTCCTCCGGGTATGCTGGTTTCCTTCAACAATAGAAATACATGCTCATTAGCTCTACTGGGTTTTCTAAATTGCTGGTAGGTGTGATTGTAAGTGTGAATAGTTGTGTGTTTCTGTGTTAACCCTGCAGTAGACTAGCAACCTGTCCAGAGTGTAGCCCCGCCTCTCACCCAAAGTGAGCTCGGACTGGCTGCAGCTTCCTCTGTGACCCCGACGAATAAGCGATATTGAGAATGGATGGTTTTACGGCATAGTTTCCTACTTAGCCCAAATGTAACCAGTGAAATAAGATTGTTTGAGACTTAATGTAGCCGAGAAATGATGGATGGAAGTCAGTGTCAGATCATAGTTTCGCTCAGTGTATGAACACACAGATGATTGACTGATTGACTATATTTTACGATCGCAGTTCAAAACAAAGGAGTGTAAAGGTTTAGGATCCAGGTCAATGACATCACACACGTTACATCTTAGGTTATAAAGTGCATAAACAGTGTATTAGACAGAAGTCAGAATGAAAGACTGACCTCTCTGCTTTGAGGAACGGCAGTTCTTCAGTGAAACACATTCACGGTTAGTGTAGTGTTTTAGCACAGCCTCCTGAAGCTCTTTCATTTTCTTTTCCTCACGTTTGCATTGCTGCAGTCGGCTCTTTCTCACTGGCTTGTTGATGTGCTCCTCAAGGGACAGCCTTCGGGCTGCTTCGTATATCTGCCTCTGGAGAGCCAAATCAGCCTCGAGCGAATGCAGCTCTGATTCCTAAAGCAAGCCCATTCAAAGCAAGAGCACAAAATGTGTTAAAGACCAATCCTTATGTGCGAATTCTCATGAATAGCCTGATCATGACGGTGTATCTGAGTAAAAAAAAAATAAAAAAGTTTATTTAACTTGAGTGTTTTTTCTTTTATAAAATAATACACCCAGTCATGAAGGAAACAGGCGGCATGGTGGTGTTGTAAACCTCACTTCCACCTAATAGCAAGAAGGTCCTGGGTGCCCAGTGAGGGTCTTTCTGTCTGAAATTCGCATGTTCTTTCTGTGCCTGCGTGGGTTTCCTGCGGGTGCTCCGGTTTCCTCCCCGCAGTACCGATACATGGACATTATGTTTTTTGGATATTCTTGATTACCCCAAGGTATGAATGTAAATGGTTGTGTGTGAGTATGTTCTGGCCCTGCGATGGTCTGGTGAGCTTTTCAGAGTGAACTCCTCCTTCGCCCAGTGAACATGAATAATGGATAAAGTGGTTTGGAAAAAGGGGGAAAAAAAAGGTAATAAGTTCCTATACCTCTCCATCTCTATGGGAAAGCAACTCTTCATCCAGTTTAAAGGATGCTCCAATACGTCTCCTGACCTGTGGTGGCTTCTCATTCGGCAGCAAAGGATAGTCTGGTGGCAGCCTTCCAGAAAGTTCCTTGAAAAAAGAAACAAAAAGAAACAAACAAACAAACAAAAAAAGGGACAGTTACTTTTTTCTTAATAAAAATACAAAAAAATATAAACAAGAACAAAGTCATCAATCTATGGCTCAAGGTGTACTGGCTATCAGTCTCTGAGCTGAGGTTTACACTTTACAGTATTTGACAGATGCTTTTATCCAGAGCAACTTACAATTATCATTGTTATACAACTAAGCAATTGAGGGTTAAGGGCCTTGCTCAAGGGCCCAACAGGGCCCAACAGTGGTGACCTTCGGATCAGTAACCCATCACCTTAACCACTAAGCCACCACTGCCCACTTTACAAAGGGGTTTTATGGTGGGATGATTAGTAAATCTTATGGAAACTTGGCCCACGGTGAATAAGAAACACCCAGACTATCTTGGAAAGAAGCATCTGTTTCACAACTGCCCACTGATGACTTGCTCGAACGACTCCTATCCAATCACGAACAAAAGAAACCTCACCGAAAGGCACAGTTTAGCTCCCTGACTAGCTGATTGCTTCAAAGTCTCGTGTGAAGCAACTCTTACAATTTTTATTAAAACCAAGCACATCAACTCCATTAATGCATTTGTAAGATGAAATTTATTATATATATAATATATTTTCATCTTCTTCAGCGTTGCACAAAGTTGAACACTAAATGTGGTACCAACTCACATGGAATCCTGTATTATAATAGTCTGCGATCTCAAAAATTAAATATACACCGAATTTACATCATGCATTAGAGAGAGAGTGATTAATATAATAAACAAACACAAACAAAGAAACAAAAAAAAACAAGACAAAATATTACTTACTGCCTCTCTGATACACAGTTTCTTTAGCTCTAAAAGGCACAGCTCCAGTCTGTCCTCCAGAGCCTGCTGCTTGAGCCTCATGGCTCGTGTGTGAGTGCTGAGGTCCTTCACAGGAGACGTAGGGCTGTCTGGGCCTGCACAAGTGAACACAAGGCATTTCTGAGGAAAAGAGCTTATCCTTGTTGTCTAATGAGACTTTCTTATCTCATGTGCCTGCCCAAAAGTGAGGTGCTAAAACTACGGTGAAGTTGAGCTAAGTCAAACAAATAAACAGGCCGAGACTGTAGACAGAAAGAATTGTGAAGCAGTCTCGGTTATAATCTTGCAAATACATTTGAATGGTTTTTAGTTGCTTTAGAATGCAGAGTTATGGCAGTCCGACAGAACTGAATACACACTCGCCATGCAGATATGGTCACCATATGATTTATAATCCTGCAGGTTAGTGAACACGTTCTGCTCCAATCCACACTGTAGTTTTAAGTGCTTACCAGAATTTAAGATGATCCCACTGTCTGAGTCACTGATTTCTTCCTTGCAATCCATGTTTCCTGCTCTGTGATAGACGTTTCTCCAGAGTCTCTGTCGATAAGAAACACAGCATGAAATCCAAGTCTACTTCCTGTTTTCAACTTGTATGCCTCGTTAGCATATTGCTCTCAGTCTGGGAACCACTTGGTATTTGTCAACCAAATGTGGGGCATGTGATATGCATAGCCTACCCTTCTTAGGCAAATGCTGAGCACACTGGCTCCTAAGAATCGACCCAACAACTGAGGCTGGAGAAAGTGCAACTGGTCTCTTTTGCCAAATCCGCCCATCCTTTAATTGACATAAAGCCCACACCTCCTCCACTGCTTTAATGTCGAACAACACAATAGATTCCCACCCCATGGTTGACCGTGCACATGTGCCGGGGCTTATTCTCTATACAGCGCCATGGCGACCTGGCTCACTGCAGGCGTGTGTGTGTGTGTGTGTACATGTGCGAGCATGCACATGCGCTGATGTGGTGATAGAGTGTGTGGGTGAATGTGTTCAGAAAACTAAACACCCCGAAAGAAAACAGATGGCTATAGGAGCACTCCCCCTCCCGGAGCTTGCACCTGTCGTCCCCCCACACCAAAAAACTTCCTTTTCAGCTCTAAAGTGGAACAATGTCTGAGGCCTGAGGGAGAGGGTGCTATTTTCTCTTATATCAAGGATTACAACATACTTCTTATAACAAGCTTCCGTAGAATTTAAAAAGTCAGAATTCCACGAGGAATACCCTCAGCCACATGCTCGGACACGTTATTCCTGCAGGTGCTTGATTGTCCCTGACCTCAGAACCGATCAAAAGACCTTTTCATGTCCAGAAAATGATCTTACTCCGTATCACGACTAATCAAAGGCAGATCACACAAAAAAATGAGTTTACCAGTGTAGCACACCACCATCGCTTTCAGTCCGTGATATCATTGTGATTATCACAAATTCTTCCTGAATTAGTTGCCTTTTGCGGTACACTATTATAGAATCCCTTATGGCTCCATGATCATTCAGGCCCATAACTCATGTAGACAGATGCAGCTTTGCACAGAATGAATGTAAGCAGAGGCAACGCTGCACCTTAAGTACTGCAAATCCTGAACTCCTTTATCAACATAGCAGCACAACTAATTTGCTGAGAAGACAGTATTCACTGGGAGAACATGCCTCAACCTAAGAATGCAGAGTATACAATTCTCTCTCGCGTCTCTGTTTTTTGCTGTCTGTGAGAATGTGGTAGGGTGAGAATGTGGTGGCAACCACCCAAAAAAAATGCAAACTGCGTTTATACTACACTCCACCCCACCCTGAAATTATGACTTAATGTCTGTCCAGTTAGCCAGCTAATTACTCTAAATGAACAAACAGGACATAGCAGTGATCTGCTCATCTGAAGTAAAATGCTGTGGTATAGCGACCCACCCATCCTCAAATCTCAGTGAAGCATAACAAAGAGACATCACAGGAAATGGGTGTTTATGGAGTGGAGGCTATGTTGTCTCCTCCGGCTTTTCCACCGTGCTTTACTTGTGGAGCTGTGATCTGTTGGATTATGTCCATTGCCATATTCATTACCACTGTGGTTGGGGTTTGGAATTCCCAAAGTGGGCTAGATGTTGGAAAGTCTGAGGGGAGACTTGAACCCGGACCAGCATGTACGCACAGCCTGTAATTAACGGGGTGCTGAAGTGCATACATACTGGTGTTAGGGGAGAGGCAAAAAACGACTTTACATTATGACTTATTTATGTGTCTGGTGAAAATCCCCGAACTATTTCAACCAAAAGTTGAGCAAAAAACCAGAACAGATTTGGTAGAAAGAGGATTAGCATTAGATTTCACTGAGAAATTAAAAATATATATATATTTAAAATATTTGGTATAATAGAAGCCGATGATCATCTCTTTAAGCAATAAATAATGCAAAGTGCAAGTCCTTTGTTTAACTGAAGTTTTTAACCCAGTGCTGCTTTACATATTGCTCTTAAGCAGTGTATTTCTTGTTTAAGAAAACGCAAATTATATTAACATGTTACAGGATACATAACATTGCTTGTGTATTAAAACATTGCCTGTTCAATAAAACATTTGGGTAGATGCACCAAGTCAAAATGAACAAGCTATCATTAATATAATAGCTGTGATGATCTAATCAGTTGTTTATCCCTGCACTCAACAGGCACTGTAGAGAAAACAGTGGACCTGATCAAGCCTGTGAACATCTGCTGCGTTGATCTGCATACTGTAAACACACGTGTCTCTCTAAAAACAGAAACTATAAATACAATGGTTTAAAAGTGCCGTTCTCCAAAAACTCTTACTTTCTAAAATACTTGTCTCAACAAAGGAGCGGAGTTATTTTACTCCGGTACTTTTTACTTTTGGAAGGCACCCCATCATCATCATCATTATCATCATCCTCACTCACTGGCCAAACCACTTAATCCGATTAGGGTCTCGAGGAGGCTGGAGCCTATCTCAGCCGACACTGGGCGAAGGCGAGGTACATTCACACTTACACTCACACCAAGAGGCAATTTGGAGCAACCTATTAACATGATGTCTGCACTGTGAGAGGAAACTGGGGTACCCGAAGGAAACCCATGCAACCCACACAGAAACACCTGAGGCCGGGACTTGATCCCAGGACCTTCTTACTGTTAGGTGGACGTGCTAACCACTGCACCATCATGCCATCCTCAATATTATTATTACTATTATTATTATTAATTTTATTATTATTTTTATTATGGGGTGGCACGGTGGTGCAGTGGTTAGCACGTCCGCCTCACAGCAAGAAGGTCCTGGGCTCGATCCCCAGCTCGGGTGTTTCTGTGTGGAGTTTGCATGTTCTCCCTGTGCTTGCGTGGGTTTCCTCCGGGTACTCCGGTTT